>JAPZDV010000012.1:26969407-27006490 GCA_029814665.1 Acanthurus lineatus
GTCAACAATTTTCTGTAAATCATTTTCTAGAGGCAAATATCCCCTGGGGTCAAATTGACCCCAAGGGTAAAATGTGTTAGTAATATTTGAGGATAATAGGAGGGTTAAAGGCTTTTAATTTGAAATAGATACACAATATTCTACAGCATATTGGTCAGGACCCCTTTTGTGTTACATTTTTAAAGCAAGCTGAGCCCCCATAGGGTCTGTCAGGATTACTGATTAGATATCATTGGCCTTTTAAGTGATAACAATGTAAACTAATCCACTGTGAAACATCAATAGCAAACCCCAAAATGCACAAATAGCAAAAAGTCACTCGAGTGCTTTGTTTTTATCCATGTTTGCTTTCTGCCAGTCCTATTCCTCAGTGCCTTCAATAAAAGATTGCCTTATTACCACCTTTACCATGATAATCAAATATTTTGAATGATGAGTTTACATAAAGACAGAACTTTGTTTTATCTTGCCATCTCATTCCACTGTGGCTCCATGGCCCTGTCTCTGCCTCTCCCCCTCCCATACAGTGAAGGTGAATGGTATTTGTTTCTCATCTGTTTATCTCAGATGCCGTGTGTCCTATGCAAGAATTGAACTGTATCTTCAAATTGCATACGGAATTAAGAAACTTAAAGTTACACTCAGCAACTTTTAGGTTTAAATAAATACATTCTTCAACTGTTAAGTTTATTAGTAACTTGAAAAGAAAAAAACGCTTCCTTTGTAAAAAATATTCTTATTCCAAAACTTGAATAGAATGACAAAAAAACAGTTAATTTTTCGGTTTTATGTAGTCATATTTCCGAGGAGGACGCAGAGCCTCTATCATCAGGCAGTAATATTGGCAAACACACAAACTGTTTATATATTACTCAGCAGTTTTACGTGGAGGTTGTTGTTTGAAAGGCCCGGCTTACACTGGGGTCAGAGGAGAGACGACACCTGACCAGCCCACAAAGCACATCTGTGCTTCTGTTTCATCAGCCGTCTTTCAACACATGACTTTGCGCTTTCATTTAATTCTGCTGTCAAGACTGGCCAGATGTTTTTTACCCTCTGAAGTGGCAGATATTTTACCAATCTCTCTGTTTGATAAACAAAAAGGGTTCAAAGATCTGTTTCATCCACTCAACATGTGCACATCAGAGGTGATAATGAATTTAGAGGTTCAGCATGTGCACAAACATAAACAAAAAATTGTTAAAAAAAAAATTAAGAAAGGTCATGTATAGCCATTTTTAGAGCTGAAATACTTCAGTTTTATTACTGTTGTTGGGTAACCATGGTTTGACTTTCCAAATGGTAAATAGTCTATTGCAAAATTTTTGAGTCTGAAAGTATTTTTCCACCTGGCAGTTTATTATCTTGAAGGAACAATGCATTCAGTGTAAAGAGTGGTAGTAAGAGATAATTCACAGGTTTCAACTGATCCCGGGCACACATTTCTGGAAAGCTCCAAGGAGAGGATTTTTACCTCTGGCGTTGACGAGCCCACAGCTGAGGACGTGTAACACTAGTTGGGGTGTGGCAAACTTAAAAGGGGAAATGTTGACCAACTGCCTTGCACACTCAAGTAATATTTACAGTGTAAACTAGGAGGCTGGCAGAGGAGCGTGTTCTTATTTATCTTGGCTCTGGGCTTATCAGTGGAGATTGGAACTGTTATGAGAAACATTTTTGTGGGTGGCCTCTCCTGTGTTTGTGGTTCAGCTGTGAGGCTTGGAGGAAATTAACTGTAGTCTTGTGTGAATCTGTATCCTGCTGTTACCCCTCTGCAAACAAAAATCCCAAACTTCATCTCAGCTCCTCTCCTGTGGGAATATCATTTCTATCTCACACAGACCCCACCCTTGGCTGGACTCTTTGGGTAATACTCTCCACCAATAGCACTCATGCACTGACCCACTGAAATTTATATATGCATAGCCGTCCAATCAGGACATGCCCTCTGAATGCATGCGTCCCATGGTATAAAATGAATGAATGAACTCGCTACTTGTTATGTTTTGTTACTGGACTGATTACAGTGAATGTAACTGCACAGTGACTGGACAGTACTGACATCTTCATCCAGATTTTAATTTCTAAACATCAATGTGTTAATGTTGATATTGATGTGTCTTTAATGAGTCTCTGAGCAGTTGGGCAGGTTAAAGACTGGATCTGTAAACTATTTATACTACCAGATAATCGGGGTCGAATGTAATGACCAAGGTACCCCATCAGATTGCTTTTATGACTTTCAAAAGGCTTGACTCAGAAATAAATCTATCCAAAACCCCTTTAGTTAAAGCTTAAAACACAAATTGAAACAAATAACATATATTTAGTAAGTCCACTTATAACAAATTTATCTTTTGCTTCTCTAAAACTGCTGTTTTTGAAAGTTAAGCTGTCTCATGAAGCAACCCTGACACAAGAATAAAGTTGCTTTTGAAAGGACTGCATTAATTCCTGGCAAACACTCAAAAAATTGTACTTGCTAAGACATTTTTAAGACTTAATGGTGTAATTTTATGGTGTTTCTTTCCTATCTGTAATCAAAAGTGTGGTCTTTCAATTTGAGAGCATGATTTATTTATTTCTCAGAATTTGTAATGCTTTCCCTCAAACCCTGGAAAGCTCATAAACATCCTGCTTTTACATAGATTTCCAGTAATATCACTTTCAAAATAGAAACTTAATTGTTGCTGCTGTCCATAGTGAACAGCCGCTGCATGAGACTGCTACTCTGTTTGAATAAGTCATGAAGGTGACGTTGTTTTCTCCGTCCGCACACTGATGGAGGAGCTGTGTGTTATACTAATATTACTTTATGTGGTTATAAATGAAAAACTAAGGGCACTGGATTATACACTAACTGTCCTTTTATTTCCAGAGTCATAGAGCAAGTGAACTGTGAGTGGATAAACCATGGGATGAAATGGGTTAAGGAGTCACCACCCACACAGGATGCTCTAAGCAGATTAGCAAATCCACCCGCAATAAGGCAAGGATCATTTCATTAGTCAACACTACACCTGGCAGTCTATTAGTGGGGAAATTTTGACAGGTTTATCTCCAAAAAAAGAAAGTGTTTGCAGAGAAAAAACTTGGAGCAAAAGTTTGACAAGCGCACAGATGAGACAAACTTGAAAAAGAAAGGCTGAAGCTGGAATGCAAGAAAACTTTACAAGCAAGCTGTTTATCTGCACGCAAGCATCATAGTTTATGCAGAGGCAGAGCAAATTTAAGAAAATTACAAAATCTTAGGATGACATTAATTAATCATCATCAATTTGAAAGACTATGATCTTGATTGAAGATGGGGAAGAAACTTTACAGAATTTGATTTAAATTGTTAGTCTGTATCTAGTGAGTAGTGAACTAGCTAAGATCTAAGGAAAGACTCTGTGTTCACACTTAGTTACAAGGTTATATAAAAGCTGTTTCGACCCAATCATGGACATCAGCCTGATATCTAGGCAGCTTGCTAGTGAATGTTAGTTCCTCTGTGGGGACAGACATCTTTAGTTCTTGTTTAAAAGTACTTTGTAGATTTTTTGACCTCTAAAGCAAGACTGTTAGCAAATTGACATGATGCTAGTATCAAAGAGTTCAACTTTTTAATTATCACTGAAAAAACACATGCACATACTATATGTTATGTAAATTGGTAATTGCACTATGTTCTACTTTAAAAATAATTATCAAAACCAGAAGGGAGTTTTGCATGCATTTATTTTAAATAAAGCCATCAAACAACCATTTACCTGAGGAAAGTAAAGTGCTAACATCAGCCACCCAGCTGCAGCAATTGAAAGGTTGAGTGTGTAGTATTTAGTGGCATCTAGTGGTGAGGTTAAAGATTGCAACCTGTTGAATACACATCTGTCTACCCATTTCTTGCACAGAGGGCCTGCAATGAAACTCATAAAAAATGTGAGAGGCCCTTTCTTGAAGTGTTTGGTTTGTCCATTCTGGGCTATTGTAGAAACACAGTGGTGAAACATGGGGGAATCTGTACCTCATTCTGTAAATAGTCATAAGGTGAAGGATTAAGGTAGTATCTTTCACTGACATCTTTTCCCCTTCAAGGTTATAACCAATAAGGTAAGGCTAAGATTAAGAATCTCTGAGGACGACTGGTTGTGGTTGATTACAGTTTGGTTTGAGGAAAATACATATCAGCATGGAAACGGTATTCAGCACAGTACCAACACTGGGAGGCTGACAGCTACTGTTGAGATTTACAGCTATGAAACTGATTGGTAAGTTCAAACGCAAATTGTCTTCATTTAAAATTGAGAAGTTATAAAAGAAACAAAAGCGCTCCTGTCAACATTTGGGCTTAAAATATGGGAGGCTTTTGTGTAAGATGTGGGAGTGGGAGGGTATGTCGTCATGCCTGGAAAGTTTGATTACAGCTAAATTAACTGTTACGTTAAGCTAGCTGGTCTGCATGCCTCCACAGAGAGCAGCTGCACACATGCCCCTTGATTCTGGGGGCCAAGTTGCAGTGACATATTAAATAAAGTGTGTTTATGGCTGTAGATTGTTTCATGGACAAGCTGGCAACTTCGGTGATGGCAAACAAACATACAACGCATTTATGAAGGTTTTTTTTTAAATCAAGCTTGACCACCTTGAAAATTTTGAGTGTTTGTTTCAAGCAGTTTTCAATGTGCTTCAGCAATGAAAGGTTACAAATCAATATAGTTAAGGCAACTGGAAATAAACCTTGCTCTTATTAAAGCATCAAAAATTACTTCTTGAAGGTCACTGTGCACAGTGATGTAATGGATGCAAACATTTCCGCCCTATCAAGCCAAATTAATTTGGTTATTTGAGAAAGCAGAGAGCGGAAAGCTTTTCTCAGTTGAGTGCACTTTAACCTGAACTTTCATCGCCTGACGTAGGTGAGTCTGGCTACAACAAAGGATAATGGTTCTGATGACGGATCCCAGTCCTGTCTCGCTGTGTGGCATGCAGTCTACTTCTGTGCTACTGCTGTGACACACATACATTCACACACTCACATACATACACCATGACATTACTCCATGCTTTAATAAAAGCTACTTGTTGAGCTCTGCCAGCTCACTTCAAGGAGGGTTTAGTATTTTTTTTAATGTGAAAAGCCTTCGCCAAACACCACTACATTCAAGTGAATCATGCTTTCAGGGTTTTATCCAAGTACTTACATGCACAAGAAAAAAATGCAAGCAATGGCAAGCAGGGTTACTCATAGTCCCTGTGTCTTTGAATCATATTACATAAATTTCAGTGTGATTTGTCATGGTTTTCAGCTCAAGTTCTAAGGGTCCTCAGCAGAGATGTTCAGGGATAAGTCAATTTCATATAAAAAATGCTAATGTAATATAGGTTTACAGCATCTTAATAGAGATGATATTTATCACATTAACTGCTGATGTTAGCAAGTTGTTTTGGCAATACTTGAGCATTATAATCTTATTAACAGTAACAATTAATAACCACAAACCAAAACACATCAGAGAAGTACAAGGCTGATAATCATAGGTATCAATTTATTTTTAATTTTATATTTAATTTTATTTATTTTATAATTAACTTTTTTGTGATATTTAACCAAACCATCTGTTAAAAACCAGAATGGTGTATTAAGAGAACTTTAGCTAACAGCAGTGTGTGAGTTTGACTGGCCAGCTGGCTAGCTAGCAATGCCGGCTGGTGCTAGCTAGCTGCCGTGCCAGTTTGTGGAACTTATAGAAACAAAAACATCAGCTATCATGTTTAAGTTGCTTTTCTCTTGGCCCTATCTAGTTCATAACAAGTTTATATCACTAATTAAATCAGGCAAGTGTTAGCTTTTAGCAGAAGCCTGGAATGTTACAGTCAAAGGCAGAGCAGTGGTGGGTCTTGAGCAGGGCATACTAGGAAGGTACATTAAAAGAGTCAAAACAGTCTCTTCTGTGAGACCATGACCAGGGCTTGAAAAAAAGCAAAGCCTGATTAAAAATGTGCTTGAGGATTTGTTTAAAATGTCTCGCATTATTTCATTCCTCATACTTGTTGTCTATTTCTTCTTGCAGTGAGTAGAGAATATTATATAAAATAATACCACACTAAATTCAAATGTTTTGTTACCTACAGAGGTAATGACCCAAACTACAAACACAATGACATAACTCACTTCACTTTCTTTCTACAAGTAGCACAAGATGTATTGTGACTACCAGTGTGCTCTTTCTTCCTGCTGTTTATCTGTATGTCTATCTATATGTTCCCTCTCAGCTGGACATTCCTCCATGCTCTCGAGCGAGTTGTTGTTGCCTTGAGTAACAAATCAGCTCAGGAATGCATGTTGTCTTTTGTAAATGGATATGGGCCAATACATTTCCCAAAGCATAGTAATGGACAGAGTTTCATTAAGGTAAAGACTTGGGGCTTGACTTGGAAAAAGCAATGCTCTTGAAGTATTAAGTTTTGTTAAAGTATATGCTATTACTATGGGCATTTTCCCTGAGTGTAGAATCTCCACAGGCTTTTAGGCTGTGCTGGGTCCTGACTCCCTGTGAATTAGAGCAGGAAGCCCCTCTGTGATTTACACCTCACCAACTGAAACCTGCCAAATGAACAGGTACTGCAGGCTAAATGTGGCCTGACCTGGCGCATAAGGTTTCTGCCAGCGGTCAACCGCACCACAAAGGCCAAATGCTCTCTGCCTCTCCTTTTAGATTATAAAAAGCTCCCATCCACAGCTAGTGAACATCCTTTTACTGGATGACAAATTGAGGGAAGAAAATGTGTGTCAGGTCGTCATAAAGTATTCTTCCACAGAGCAGTGCCAAGTGCTGCCTATGGATGTGGGGAATGTGAATCTGCTCTGTTGTGTAGCAGTCAAGAAGACAAAGAGCCGGGCCAGGGCCGTCAGCGACTGTGGGACACTCTAAGCATCTGGTGACAGATCCGTCGGGATGCATGACCACTTTACACTGGGCTGCCTGTGTGTGGGAGTGCGGGATGGATACATGGAGTGTTTTTACTGCCGACTTAGTGCACACCTCAGGAATTCCAGAGCTGTCCTGTCCTCACTAGTAAAACCTGCTTGTGTACTCTACTCCAAAGAGCCATGTGTTTAATTGTCTCTAGCAGGGGCCTGCTAAGCACTAGTGCAATCAGTAGGTGTTCTTCCACAGGGTGAATAAATCAGGACAAACAGCAACACCCTGCTGCATTTATGCAACTGCAGGACTTTAGGAGAATCTGAAGACCTTTTATGACAGAGTTTTAGTCGTTAATGACCCAGCAGAGTGACCATGAAATGCTCCTAAAGCCAGGCTTTTTGGACAGACATGTTATTTTAAACGATTACACTTTACAAGAATGTTATTAAGCCAATGGTTATCTACTGTTACTGATATTAATTATTAGTATATTCAGATCAAGGCAGTGTTGCAGAAGAGTTACCAGTTGGATCATTTGTGAGGATTATTACAATAATTTGAGGTAAAAATAAATAAACTGCCAGATCTCCTTTGATTCTTGGGCTTTTCTGTCCAGCATATATAATAATTGTATTGTGTGTGGCATGCTGGGTAAGATTTTCACAACTGTAGCTTAGTTCTTAGCAATTTAAACCCATACAGCACACTAATATATGGAACGATTTATACCTTACCTTAAGTGTCAAAAGTATTTAATGAAACTGGGTTTGCATTGTTTCTACTGCAATGTTGCCCTAATTGTACAGATTTTGCAAATTGGCCTCCATAACACGTCATCACTCACCAATACTTACTAATGCCAGACAAAACTGCCAAACATCTATGTCAAGACATTTTACAGTAAATCAATAAATGAATTATTAACAAATTATTGAAATTATGAATTAACAAATTAAAAATCAAAGCAGCGATACACTCATTTAAGCTGGACAGCAGTTCAGACCCAGTTTAAAACCACAGAAAGAAAGACAACTCAAAGTGTGCTGCACTAAGACTGGCTGATCGGGAAGCTGCTTAGATTGGGTAATGACATCCACTGGCAACTTCTGGAGAAACTCTGACTGGAAAACTCACTCAACCACAGGATTACTCCTCTTCCTGACACAGACTCCAGAGACAAGGCTTATGGTTTACCACAAATTGTATACTGCAATAATAATGCATGGTTGTCACACTCCCACAGCACACTTCAGCTTGTCTCACAGCGTACCAGTGCACCACAGCACACCGACTGGTAACCACTGATATATTCACTTCATTATAGATCATACACTAAATCTTTCATACAGTTTAGCCATTTCAAAGTATGTTTCCTGATTTTCTGTTATGTTTCACACTTCAGGAACACCATACTTAACAGATTATTTTACACTAAATATTAAAGTTGTTTATACATGCTTAATACCTAAAATGATTATTTGATTTCAAAAATACATTTCATGAAAGTGTTGCAGATCCATGTAGAAACTACTTCACTGTCCTCTTTAAGTTGGTATAATGTTAGTATGAAATCAGCTTCTTTTTCAGCCTTGCATTTAAATTTGACATGCAATCAGGACAAAATTGATAAACCAAATTCAAACTGACATTTAAAGCTATTAATGTTTATCTATAAACTAATCATTTAAAAAATCTGTTATTTCTACTGTATAATGCAAATCAAGGAAACTAATTTTTCATAGTTCACCTTCTCATTTTTTCCACAAAGAGAACAGATTTTCAGTTGATAATTGCATAATAAGCTGAAAGACAATCTAACTTCCCTACATCTATAATCAGAAACAATGGCATTGACTTGTTGCACATACCTGTCTCCTACAAAGATGTTCTGAGTATTTTCCAGTCTGACTCAT
Organism: Acanthurus lineatus; assembly: GCA_029814665.1. Taxonomy (NCBI): domain Eukaryota; kingdom Metazoa; phylum Chordata; class Actinopteri; order Acanthuriformes; family Acanthuridae; genus Acanthurus; species Acanthurus lineatus. The sequence continues at coordinate 26,978,229 of JAPZDV010000012.1, forward strand.
GTCCGACCGTTTGTTAAAATTGTAAAAACCACACATGAAAATCAAACACTGTTGCATTCATCAAGTCCATGATGAATAGCCTAATTGTGAATAATTAGCAAATACACTATGTGGTGCATTTTGCAAATACTTGCCATTCATCTTATTACTTGTAATGCAACTGAAAACAACTTGAATAAGGTGACTCAGCCTGAACAAATGAGTGATGTAATATGCTGTTTACTCTACAGTCACATATTCAAGGAAACATTCATTGGTACACTTTTGCCTTGATCCATGCTGTTTCCTTCTTCCACCATTCTTTTCCATTCTTACTCAGAGCCATATTGCTGGTTTGGAATATGCCTTACAGGTTTCAATGTAAAAAGTAATTATTGTGTTGAAGAAAACTTTCAAACTTGTACCTGTGTTACCATTTAACAGTCAAAGTTGATGACCATTCTTCAAAACACTTTATATAAATTTTGCCTAGGCTGTTTGTCGTTTTTGTGAGTCCAACCAGTTAGTAATGATCCTACCTGCAGCAGGATGCATTAAAATCTCAAGGTTAACAAAACATTCTTTCAGTTAGTTTTTATGACAAAGCGCCTGCTTCCCGCTCACACTTCTTTCCTTGTTTCTTCCTCTTGCCACTGTACTCACCATCATCTGAAAACCACTTCGATAATCAGTGATATTTGTATGTTTTGCAGTGTCAATCAGCTGTTTTCTGCCTTCAGTGCCCCTTCCCAGCACCACCAGCCACAAGTTTTTGTCTTACTATCCATGTTTCGGCGCATGACAAGTGCATGACACTTTTGACAAGAACTGGATACTTTCTCTCTCTCTCTCTCTCTCTCTCTCTCTCTCTTTGCGCTTCTCTTAACCTGATCTGTTGTGTCAGATGGTTGCACACCTCTGAGCTGACTTCTGTTTTGGGGTTTCTGCCTATTTAAAGGAAGTTTTTCCTGGTTTCACACTGTGAAAATCAGTGTTTACTGAACATTCTACTGCACGGTGTATACTGAAATATTAACATATAGGATTTATTGTACTGAGTGAATAGTTTTACTTTATTCTTATCACTGATGCCTGATTAAAATAGTACTCCAAACAACAAAGTATTGCATTGGCATTTAGGTGATGGACTGAACAGACAGATTTAAATATTGTTACTTTTGTTTTCTAGTGTTGCTCAAGCTCCAAAAACACTTCATAATGCAATTCAAAAAGCTATGTATGTAGATCTTTTTTAGATTTTTCGGTGGTAATGCTGCGCTCATGTTCTGTAGAACAGATGATAGGAATGAGAAAGATTTTCATGTTAATAACTTGCAGGTGTTCATATCTTCAAGATGGTTGTATGACTGCAGCTGGCCTTGTGAGATTTAAAGTACTGTACATTTGATTACACTGAGAGACAATCTTCAGCTGACATGGTAATCAATATTCCATTGTTATTATGGCTTTTCCATGAAATAACAGTAACAAGTAACTGACATCTTAATTTCCCAATCTTAGTTAAAACTTGGAAGCTGATGTGGACCAAGGTAACTATAGTTTTAATTTAAGTTTAGTTTTTACTTTTCATAGATTTCATTTCAATTTAGTTTCATTAGTATATGAGCTAGCTTTAGTTTAGTATCTGCTTTTTTTCAGGAATGTTAAGTTGTAGTTTTAAAAGCTGTATATTTACATGTAGTTTTTTAGCAGTTTAAGCATGTTTTGTTATTGATTGGTATAATGTGTCAGAAGTAACTGCATATATACAAAGTACATTTAGAGGATGTGCTGCTTTTATTTTTTTTGTAACAGTTCAGTTTTCATTTTAAAGGGTGTTGTTTATATTTTATCTATGAACTCTTTCACTGATATTTTTGTTTTAGTTTTTGCTCAAGATAAAAACCCTGAGAATAACTCTGTGAATGACACTTAAAAGCTGGAAACTGATACTCCAATATGACATGAACTTATAAATATAAAAGAACTTGTAGTCCACAATCCAAAAACTTTATAAATATTAAGAATGTCATAATGACATCATTATTTCTTTGTACTCATCACAGTTTCTCCAGAGCTACAGAAAACATTATTTCCACACTTTGAGTAGTTTTTACTATAAAGAGTAAACTGATCTTGATGTGTGCAGTCATTGGAATGGTGGTGAAGTGGCAAAAATAGCTGCAACATATCTCCAAACTTTAACAAGGGGGAAGAAGTTCAGAAGAGGGAGCAGTTAATTTTACAAACTTGGCTAAGCTGCCACAGTCTGACCATCCTCAGACACGTCCTCCCAAACTCCTCTGCAGCTGCTCCAAGTGAACCACTGCAAGCACTCTGCAGCATCATAGCACTGCTTCCAACTGCAGTTCCTCAACACAAACAGTACTTTGCATATCTGCCTCACAACCAGAAAGATATAAACATATTTTAGTGTCATGTTATTATGGCACAGGCGCAGGCATGCACAGGCTTTATATTAAAATCTGTTTACAAGCGCGTTTGGTTGTATGTCTGAAGTTATGAAGGGACATTCCATTCATCAAAGAGAGATCAGGTAAACTGGGTTATTTGGCCTCAAAGCTGGCAGAAGCTGGCATATTCATGTTTTTTTGTCTTTACCTGTAACTTGATGTGTTGTTCCACTGGCTGTAAATATCTGGAATCAGGCCAAGCTGAGAGACCTTTTTCATGTGAAAAGTATGTAAGAGCATGGAGTGTGTATCGAATTCCATCTGACACAGACTCCGCCTTCTAATAAAATCCATAGGTATTCTCTCCTCCAATGGCGTACAAGCATTTGCCCTCAGAAAATTTGTCTATGTACAGCCGGCTGATCAGGATGTTGCAGTTACACAGATGTATCCCAATCCTAGAAGCCATGTTACCATACCACATGTTGGTCCTTCCTTTGCTGTGACTGTAGATATGGTTGTACCTCTCAAATGGAGAGCAAGGGATAAAAGTTCCCCTAAGTATCTTAATGTTGCATCTTAAAAAACCTTGCCCACAGAGTGAAAGTTAGATTTCAGAATAAGATCAAATTTACCAGTTAAAACAATATATTATTTACATCAGAATATTTTTACTTACCTTAAAACATGCTGGTAGAAGGACATTAAGAGAGGTCATTACTTTGGAGGCTTTTAACAGAGATGATTCTTTTTTTCTTTTTTTTACAAAATGATGGCAAACATTTCATTTGAAAACAGTTTAAACACATGCTAAGCATATGTGTAAAACAGCATAGGGTGGTACCAACTGAACTAATACCTAATCTGGTCAAATATATTCTTCAAAGCAAATGATGTTAAAGTCCTTTTAAGTAGGGAAATGTTCTGTCAGTGAGCTACATGATCCTTTCCTAGATATGAGCAGCAGTAAAGAACAAATCCTTCCTTTTTTCTATTCCCAGCTCCATGTAGAAACATATTAGGGCTATGTGTGGTGGAAGTATCACAGCCTCAGGGCATGAACCTGGAATTCACCGTTTGCTTAGTGGATAAGAGGGTGCCGCCGGTGCCGCCGGCTACAACAGGAGGTGGTGCAGAGTTCAGCTACAGGTAAAACTTACCTGGCAGACTGACCTGGAGCTGTCTGACTGCTGGGAAACCCAAAATGGGGGGAGGGTAAGGGGGAGCTGACAAACGATCACAGGAGAGGACACATAAAGGGAACATTGTTCCATAAAGGCCACCTCTGAATCAGCCTCTCATATTGTATATCTGTGTTTACAAATGAACTGCTGACAGTAGAAATACAGCTAATCTGAGCTTCCCTTTCATGTCTGATAGAATCAAAATGTTGCAAGTGAAGTGATAATACTTTTCTCTAAAACATGCAAAAATAAACCTCAAATTTGAATTATCACGGGTATTGTCCAAACAGGCCATACATGCCAAGGGCTATAAATTCCTCAACTAATGACCCCGGAAAACTCTCAAAGACACACACACACACGCAGTAGTACTTGTGATATATTTGCTTCACTTCCACTCAAGCACAGCAGTACACACAGCTTGCAACCATGTATAATCTCTTAAACTGATGCAATAGTGTGTTTTACAAATTAACAAAGCTTTTTCTTTATTATCCCTGAGGCTGTTGACATGAATGTATCAGCTTGATCTGCAAGACTAGTGCTTATCCATCTTCCAGAAGATTGGGATTTCACTTCAAAGAGAAGCTCAGCGCTTCCTATCATTACTGGTGAGTTAAAAACCTGTAATTAAGTCCAAATTATGTCTATTAATAACCTGCATGGGAGAGGCTGAGAACTTAATGACTTAATATGGAGGTAGGATCAGTGAGGGGACGTCTAAGAAGACATGATAATTTAAGGAGACAGCCTGCATGTGCTCACTGTGGCACTGAGCAGTATGGACCAGGTGTTGGACTTCCTGAATACAGCATGCTTGTGAAAGGGCGGTTACCCTCCCTCTTATTACCAACAATAAGTGAACCTCCTCCAGGTTTCCCCTGTTTAGACGCAACACAGTGTTATCTGCAAATTTAAGGATGTCCCATCCTTGCACTCGCTTCTGCAGTCATTTGTAAAGACAAAGAACAGTAGAGAGGACGGGAGAGGATAGTTAAAAACCATTTACGTACTATAAGAGATTGCTTGTAGTGCCTTGCGTAAAGGGTAAAAAAGAAGTCCTGATCAGCCTTTAAAATGTCCATCATCACTAAGTTAACACCACAGGCCTGAAGCTTATTGAGAAGAATGCTCTTTTTTCCTTCTGGTGCAATAAACGGCTCCCTTAATATTCTAGGGGTTGTTCTGCTTAAAAATTTTCCAGTACTGTAACCCAGGGCTTTTTCCCGTTTTTTCTAGTTTTGTCTAAGCACAGTTTGACCTGATTGGTTCTTTTTCAACTGAAAAAGGAGCCTAGATGGTTGAAACTTAATAATGGTCTCTCCCTATGGTGGTTCTGGGAAAGTGAGTACTTCTCACGACTTTTGCAAGGATCCTGAAGGAGGTGCAATGCTGTGTATGGTGCACATTAAACATCAGCCACAGTCATGCATGAGGCCCATTCTATTGGTCAAAATGACATTCTTTTGGAAGATTCAAGTATATATGTTTTTAATGTCACTGTGAAGAAATTCAGTAAAGCAAAGGTAAAGAAGGTTTTCATGTTAGTAGATTCTTTTTACACGACTGACTTTTGATTGACTTTTACATGAAGAAGAAGAAGCAATCATTTCAAGAATTTTAGTGTGGTAGTAATACCTGATAAGACAAACATTATACTTGTTAGCAGAGTATTTCTTTTTTCATTTATTTTAAAATCCCTGGTGAAACCTTGATCTCATCCATGTTAAAGGCTTCCTTTAAAAAAAAAGTATTCTTTCGTGTGTGTTGGTTTTCAAATACCCACTAAACTTACACAAAAATCAAATTAATTTCCCTGCAATACCAAATTGCTTTAACAGAGTTAAATTGTCCATTTTTGGTCAACAGTAGCAACAGGGCATACCCTGCTGGTGATACATGTACATAGCACACCTGTCAAATAGTTTTTTTTACATTCTTTTTTTTTATACATACATACAACACCCCCCCCCCATCACAAACATTACCTTCAAAATTCTATAAGATCATAAAATAATAATAATAAAGAATACACTGACTAACTTCAAAATCTTGCAAAACAATAGCCATATGACTTTTTTTAAGATTTTAAAAAATGCTTGAAAAAAAGTAAAAGGTTAACTTCATTCACCATATCTTTTCCTAAAACATCAAACAATAAAAAAGGTTAATGTAGAAAACTTCAAGTTTGACAATCAATGCAAATTTTTATCTATATTTACAGAAAATCTGCTTTCAGTGTCAGACTACTGGCTCTCACTGCCACCTACATTTTTAAGTTCGAACACAGTATCATCTATGTAACACTTCCCAGCACAAACAAACCTGTGACTGTTTTGCTAATTTGTCATGAACCACTGTTTGATGTGGTGCCAGGTGGGTTATTCCATCCGTATAAGTTGTTGCTCCCCTGCATCCTCTCAACAGTAATTCTTTTCATGTCTGCACATTGTTGAGAGCTCCTCTACCAACCTCTAAATGTCTGATGAATGATCAGCCCTTGCCCTTCATCCATTCTGTAGTCTTTGTATGTGTGTTTGTGTGTGTACAAACAATAGTAGAACAGTGATAGGTACTAGCAGGCTCCATAGTGCTGTCTCTGTTATCACATATCTCACAAGCAATGTGCAACCATAGGCTTCAGGAAAGTGACAGTTCTTTTATTGGGCCCCTGGCAGGAAACAGGAGGAGGGCCCCTGCCTCACATCTCATTCCTCCCCAGACAGGTCCTTTGACTGATGGGGACAGCTCAGTAATTTTCCTGCTATCTAAGTCATCAGAGTATGTGAAGACATAATTAGCTGCCAGACCAAGGGCGAGCTTCGGTTTAGACTACAACACTCACCACAAACATTGTACTTTTTGAACTTCAGGAGTTCAAAGAAAGTAAGTTCAAAAAGTTTAAAAAAAAAGCTTTGCTGCTCCTGACTCATGACTAAAAACTTGAGTTAGCCAAGCCACTAAAAATCAGACACTGTTGTGCCCACACTTTTGCACAGACCTGTTTCCACCACAACATCACCGGTTCAAATGTGGCACTCGCCTGGTGGGCTGTGTTCCAAACTGACAGAGCACAGGAGATCAGCAGGATGTAGGGAGGCCGACTCTGCGTTTTACATCAGTGATGCATGTTGTCAGTCAAAGCTGAGGGACAGTTTTTCCCAGATGTCAAATTTTAGGGTACTGACCATGTTACAATCACTATCTTTTTTCTATTGTTTATATTTCACCATATATGTATATATTAAAAATAAAAAATGCTTAATATTATTTTTTTGGTGAATACATATGTACTGCATATATGTTTATAAACTGAATCTATTGTTTTAATATCTTTAGCCTTTTCCATTCTGTGTATATGTTGTCCGTGTGTAGCATGATGGACTTAAATCTTTATTTCATTGTGCAGCTCTGTAAGTACAAATAAATTGCCTTGATGCCTTGAGAATTCCCTTTGACAAACAGGTGTGGAGATCCATCTTATTGTTCGATGATTGGAAGTTCTCTGTTTAGTGCAGCACTCTTTTATGAGTGTGCTCACCTTCAAGGTTCCTTCTCTCAGCACATTCAATATAAAGACATTCATTTAGTTCCAAAGTGCAGCTATATGCAGGTGATGATAGAAGAGATAAAACATTTGCCCTGTAATTCACATCATTTATGTCATTAAAGCCACCAGGTGCAGATGTGAACTGTGACCCTGATCTCTCATTACAGTCTTCTTCCAACTTCGCTATCATCTCCATCAAACAACAGCAACATTTGTTGTCAGACACACATTCAAAGCAGATCAATATTAGTTTTTGCATCTCTATCCCGTCTGAATTTTCTCTCAATTTTTCAAATTGTTCTTTTTCAACAGCCTGTTACTATGACTGCAGCCTGCATGTAAATTCCTAAGGATTTCAAGTAATTACATAGTCAAACACAGTAACTTATTGTTAGGGGGAAAAAAACTATGAAGCTCAGTTAGTTTTTAAAATTCTCTGACATGTTTCAGGAACATGCACATTCCCTTTCTTTACTGAAGAAATTGTATGACTGCATAACAGTCACCAAAAGGTTAAGGTTAAGGTTAAGGTTCAAATATTTCACCAGAGTTTGACCCCAGATGATAATGCAACCTCTCCCTCACTCCTCTCTCAGTTAAGGTTACATATGAATTTTGAATATGATTTAATATTGCAGTAATCTTACACCCTGTAACAAACTCGTAACATTTAACTGCTTGTTGCTGTTTCTTTCTATGAACTTGCTCCTCATAGTGCACATATGAAAAAGCGTCATGTCCTATTTCCTACAAATATCCATAGTTTTGTTATTTCTAATCCAAATCAAAGTGAAACTTATGATGTAAATATTGTTTTTTTTTCTCTTCCTTCATATTTTGTCAACCACCGTGTCATTCATGAGAGCTTTTCCAGCATCAATCAACTAGGACGGTTGTCCACATCAGACACTTGGTCTTTCCCAATCTGGTGGCAGGAAGAAACTGCAGTATCAGTTTGTGTGGGAGAGTAGTTTTAGATTCGTCATACATGTATTCAGAGAAATACCTGGTTGCATCTAACCCTCCTGGAGCAGGAGAACACAGTCCAAGCTGTGCCAAGACCTTCTGGTTTTACATGGATAATAGGAAGACAGACCTTTAATTTCAGCTGTTCATCCACAACATGGAAAACATCAGGGTCAAAGCTTGACATGGAAAATAACAATGTCCAAACTTAGGTTTCCATGGGTGGTCAAACTACCTGACTTAGGCAAGCAAATAATTCACCCCTGCAAATGTTATTTTAGAAATGCAAAAGATTCTTCCACTTAAAGCTCAAATAGCTGTCCTAAACCTTGTACCAGATCTGCCAGGCCTACCTGTCTGCAGCTGGCTGACTGAACGTGACAAAGAAAATTGTCAAGATGTCAAAGAAACCCTGAATGGTGGCAGGGTAAGCTGGATAAGAGTCTGTCCCCTTTTGGACAGTTTCATGGCTAGAGGGTAGTCAGATCTCCCTCTGTCCACTGAGCAGTCAGAATTGTCCTTTCCTAATTCAAACAGGCTGTTTGGCCAAGTTGGTCTTTCTATACGGACAGTTTAACCCTATGTGGCAGAGATCGTCTCTCTCCAAGGTGCTGAAACAGATTTTGTCTTCTCTGAATTGTTACTTTCTCCTCTTTTAAAAAGCTTTAAAAAGCTTTTTTTTATAAGTGGCTTTTAGTAGTTTTTATTTTATTATTCTGTTTATTTTATTTGATTCCCATCGGATTTTAGATATTTTTATTGCAATGTGTATTGTTTGTGAACCATTTTCAGGGGATTAGAGGCTAAGATAAAACTATATGTTAAACTAGTTTGTAAACTTTTTTTTGAAAAGTGCAGTATAAATAAAGTTAATTATTATTGACTATTTTAAAGCAACTAGGTGTTGCACACACTGCTCTGAGGTTAAAAATCTTTGGCTAACTTTTATGGCCACTTCCTTAGCAGGGGAAGAGGGAAGACCATCAAAACACTGACCATTATTTGTGTTCTGAAAGGTCAGAACTGTGCTAATATATTGATTGTATCATTTCTCTGACAGAGAATTGTGTCTCTTTATAGTTTATGGCCTTGGAGATAGACTGTAATCCTGCTTCAAGATTTGATTATATGATAATATCTAAAATGGCATTAACACTGGTGATGATTAGGCTTAACATGAATCCTAGTAATTATTAACAGAACTGCCTGCATACACACTATTAGGGTGCAGTGATACAGCTGATGGTATGATTTTTTCTGTCCTGACAGGTTGGACTCAGACATGTGAAATAAACTGGGAACTTTAGTATCTGCAGGGGACACTTTCCTGGCACAGTGAACAAAACATTAATAGATAAATATGATCATACAGAGCACGAGCATGAATCACTCAATTACACTACCTAGTTTCCTCAAGTCCCTTACAAAATAAATGGACTGCTTTTATACACCATTTCACTTGTCTTTCCACTACCTGAAGTGCTTCACATTTTAAGTCATTGTTCTCCAATTCACATACAAATTCACACATTAATGTCAGATAGCTTCCCTACACAACCCTCACAACCTGCTCATCAGGAAACACAAACTGATGGAACAGCCATAGGAAACAACATGGGGTTTGGTATCTTGCCCAAACACATTTAAACGTGCAGTTTGGAGGAGTCGGGGATCAAACCACAGACCTCTAATAAGTAATCAACTTGCTCTACTTCTTTAGCCAGGTCCACCCTATTAACAGCTTTTCTAAAGGCAAAACTGAATTGAGAAAAACTTCATTTGTGGCAGACAACACTTCACCAAAAGTGGTGTTTGAAGTTTTTCAAAGTTACTACTTTCCAATCCAGGTTAGTTGTGCACAGCCAGCCCCAATCTCTACAGCGCTGCATCGGTGAGGGAGAAATGTCTGCTGCACACGTCATCATTTCCCTGTAAGGAAAACAGATGCTCTGGCTTGTTTGTACTTCTGCAAAATCACAATCATCTTGAGCATTTGGTTTGGAAATTGCAATTTATTGGACTTTGAGTCTTTTTTTTAGTATTCAACAGATAAAATATGTTTTATTTTATCCCAGTGACTTTGAGGATTAGAAAAAAAAGGTTATAAGAGTAGAAAGTGTTTTTTGATGATCTACATTTTTAACTGATGACTAGGCAAACTCTGTGACCCTAGTGTTTGCCAAGACATGAGTGGCACATACTGGGGCTGACATACCTCCTCCCTCCTCTGAGAGGGATAAGGTAAAGATATCATAGCATTAAGATTTTGGAGGAAGCAGCTGTCTTTATAGATCTGAAGATTGATTATGAATGGCAGATTTACTGGGTAGGTTTGTCATCTTTATCTGGTGCTGTGCCTTCTAGCTCCTGTACTTTTACGGTGCTTCTCACGAATGAATGTTGAGCCTTGAGGGCCTGAAAACTATTCGGTGTACAGGCACAAAAACCTGTCCAACAAGCTCTGAGCAGTCACAAAAAATATACATCACTCTGGTTCTTCCTAAGTCTATGAGGATTTTCAGCCTGTTGCCTTTGCACATTTCACACTATTTATTATTAAATAAATGGCAGGGAATTAAGACAGAGGAGATTTAGTGTGTGTCTGCCTAAGACCCAAACATATAGCTCATGGCTGAATCAGCCCACATTTTCGGTTACTTTAGCCACCTTGATGTGCACAACCATCCTACTGGTCAGGTCAACCTGGCAGCAATGGTTGGCACGGAGACAGTGAATAATAGATGCAAACTTTTAATAAGTTTTAAAATCTTCAAAATATTTCTGAGACTGTTTCTGTTGTACATGAATAGAGCACTGCACATTAAATTGCATTTTGACTACTGAGTATTTCAATTTACATTGCTTTTTCCATATCTTCACCTGTGCTTCATACTTTTTTTGCCTAGTATCCGCCCATTTGCAATTTCTTGACTACCAAGCAAAAGCAGCATGCTGTTGGATAGGAGGGATCTCTGTAAACAGGATGACTCAAACTTCATGTCAAGGATCATCACCTGTGATGAGAGTTGTGTCTACAGCTACAATCCAGAGACAAACAGCAATCTTTACAGTGGAAAAGCAAACAGTCTGTAAGCGTGTCAGGTCAGGAGCACAACCAAGAACATGCTGGTGGTTTTTAGAGACAGTCATGTAGTTGTGCAGTAGTTATTGCTTAGTAGCACCAGACTGTTCACGCTGAATTCTACTGTGATGTTCTGAGAAATCTGATCTTCTTGCCCACAAAGCCACAGTTGTCTCTCCCCACCTCTCTACTTGCAACATTCAGCTTTCTGCAAATTCCTCTGTTTGCTAAAAATAAGTGATATCTAGTTGGCAGCTGTAGACCAAGATTTCAGATCCAAAACTGCTCTATCTGGCAACATTTCTTGGGTGTAAAATGTTCTGCCTTGAATTCAGTTATTTTAACATATAGGCATCTCATAAATCAATCATTACACATTTCTGCAGTAATGTTTGATTTATGAGAGAATTTGAAATTTATACACACATTACACTAAGACATTTGTTATTACAATATGTTTTAAAAAAACAATGTTTCCTCAAATGGTCCATACTGGTTTTTTGCTTCAAGATTTCAAGCATTTCACAATTAACAGTTGGCAGTTAAAAAATTTTGTGTCTTTTGTCCTAAAGCTCTGACCTTTTCAGGGGGTTGGTCTATTTTGCCAAAGTGACTGTGAATCAGTTATTAGTCTTGTATTCCAGCTGGTTACAAATACACATCTTCATTTTATCACAAGAAATAATCAAACTTGTTTTTATCTTTCATCTTTTAAATGGTCTTTGTGAAAAAGAGTTGAACAGCTGAATTACCTGTGTGGTGTGTGTGTGTGTCTGATGTATGCGCGTCTAAGATGTGGACAGGTAATGTGTGAGTGATGACATGATACACACAGCTGCCTTAGTTAGTGGTTCAACACTTGAGCTGTATGATGATATCCTCTCTCAGATATGTTCTCTGAAGCTCTTTTAAGAGGTCCAATAATAAACACACACTGAACAAATGTGATTGTTCTGTTTAATGCCACCTGCTTCTCCAGCACTGATCACAATCAGTACATCACCTTTGCATAACTACAATCTGTCACATGCCAAGTGCACAACACATTCTAAATCATATTTAATGAACTGTGTGAAGCATCGTCAAAAACTCACCATCATATTAATTACTAAATTTAGTCAAACAAGATAAAAGGGATTGACAAGACTCACTGAACCACACTGATGACATACTCTAATCAAGTTTAAACTATAACAATCATATAACAACTTGGTATAAATTGGCTTAAAATATGCAGTTATTTCTTTCTGTAACTATTTCAAAATAGCATTCCCTTTTAAATTTGCGACTAGTCAATTGAAAGCACTCAGGTGATTTGATTCTCATCAGTCTGTAAATTAAACAAAAAAACAAAACTTTTTCAAGACATCTCTATAACACATGCTGTGTATACACATTTATCAATGATAACAGTTTTAAAGCAACATAATTTAACACGTTAGTTCATGTGACTTCAGTGAATACATTGTGGATAAACCTTATAAATCAAAAAATTCAGCCCTCAGACAGGGAAAACCTGCAGATGGCGCCCCAGTTCCTGAGCCCTCTGACAACCCAAGTATTAGAGACCATGTGTACAAACATATCCTTGGAGTATAGAGCCATGACTAATCCATATTAAATCAATCATCTGCTCAGAGACAGCTTGAAAATATTTTGCCTCACACTACCATTACATGTACCCTGAAATTAAAGTCATCATGGTGTTTTTTAAGCACTCACAGTGGAAAAATCATTACTAGCCTCAGGTAAAAAACTTATCACTAGGAAAATGGTGATAAAAAAAGAAAAATCATGAACATGAGGGGATGCGAACCTCTGTCAAATAGCATGTTAATGTAACTGTGTTTGCTTGTTTTCAAAAAGAAGCATCCTGTGTCTTGCAGTGGATTAAGCCAATGTCAACAGAGAGCTGAGCTTTAAACAAACTATGCTTTAGGGACAGTCAACTGGTTGTAATCTGGGCCAACAACCATAGAGTAGGGGTCTACTGGAAAATAAACACTTCAACGTAGCAGGGCAAGTTCAGGAGAGGAACATGTCTCACACATAAACAGACAACCAATACCTAAAAATAGGTTTTCTAAAAATAAAAATATGTAAGAGAGGAGGTTGTACGAACCTCTCTATGTATTTTTTTTTTTTTTTTGTGATACCTTTTTATCTGGACCTGCATCAAAGTATGTATTATGCTAAACTGTTTATATGTGCAAAGTATTAATTGATTCGACATATATTAATCATTTTATAAATATATCATTTTCAGTCCATCTGCAAGTTGAACCTTGGCTCTTTTTTATATGGTAAACAGGCTACTGTAACTCTGACAAATGTAATGCATTAAATTAAATAAGACTGTGTCTGGTTGTAGTATTTAATTGTACCTTGATCATAAGCTACTCCATTGTACGAGATATGCATGTCTCCATAAAAATTGTCTTACACTTTAAATTTTGCCTTAAATTGAACACACATAAACAAAATTTTATAATAAACCAGCGGGCTGTCTTACTATTTCATTTTTCAAAAACAATGGAAAACCATGACTTCTTACAGAAAAGCTTATATAACTGTGGCAAACATGAGTAGCTTTAAACTTTTGATACTGATTTAAGGGTACCAAAAAAAACAAACAAACAAAAAACCCCCAAACAAACCCTACAATTACACTGGTAATATGTTTGGAGTCCGACTGGGATCATCCGAGGAATAAAGAGCATTACATAATTCTGCATTCTTGGTTTAAAACTCTGTATGCATGGTTTACAAACTGTGCTCTCATTTTTTGTATTTCTGCTCATGGCTTTGCAGTCCGTGTCCACAAATTTGTAAACTGGTCACGAATTTGAAAACAACTTCTTTTTTCAGAAAGCAAAGAATGGAGTAATTGTTTGCTGACAGCAACTGAATCTGCCACATACAGTGAGCCCAGTTTATCTGGATGTAAGGGAAGATTTAAAGCTAGGTTGCAGAGCCCACCTGGGGTCAGCCAGGAAAAAGAGACATGGAAATGTGTACTTTCCATTTAAAAATCCTTTGGTGTGGATTTGTCATCTATGTTCAGATTTGTAAACAACTTCTATCTTTAGAGAACGAAGAATCAAAAATTTCAACAGTGACAACATCTGCAAAGTACTGTCAATCCTGTTTTTCTCCATTTAATTTTTTTTCTCTTTAGCTGACCCCAGGAGGGCTCTATTGTGTCGTATTAATTTTACTCCAAAATCTAGATAAATTGGACTCACTTGGGGGATACAGTCATCACCATCTCCATCCTTTGTACCAAAGAGAGAAGTGCACAGATGTTTGCAAAGCTGCAAAATTCTGTATGAACAGATTGAAAATTTGTGGGTCCAGTTTCTAATTCCACGGGCTCAGATAATGACCCTAGGGTTTATTAACTGTGTGCATCAATTTGCAAACCAAGAAAACACATACACATTGTCCTTTCTTTTACTCAGCTGAAACTGTGGGGTGGGGGTGGAGGGGTTCTCTAGATATCTTTGCTTCAGATCAAACCCCACATTATTGCAGTCCAACCTCATAGCTGGGGAAGGTTTGCACCCTGGCACTGGGAGGAGATTGTGCTGAATGACTAACCTTGTCTGCTAGCGGGTCACCATGGCTGGCTAGCTGCCATTGGGAACACTGGAAGTGTGAAAGGGATAGCAAAACCCCTCAATTGCCTTCCAAAGCAGAGCTTAGTGAGGCCTCTTTTCTTTCTCAGTGTGACTAGCCACTAAGCCAAGGATCCCAAGAAGCCTGTCACTTTGACCTAATCCGTTTACTGCCCAGCTGTGGGGGAAAGTCACCTCTTAGTTTGATCACATTTGAATGCAAACAAGGCCGGAAGAGTGCCTGTGTGTCACATAGGAGAGCCTGAGGGCTCCTCTGAAAGGGAGCCCCTGTAGTCAGGGAGAAAAATGTGACAGGCAGCTCTATCATTGCTCACCAGCCAGACAATTTGAAAAATATTGCCTCTTTCAGGGCGCACTCTTCTTTTCGGGGGCCTAACCCAACACACCAGGCTGTTTAGCATCTCCACAGCCATGAGATTGCTCCTGATAGCCACATCATGGAGCCTCATTGTTAGTGTTAAACACTGCGATGGAACTAAGAGGATTAAGATAAACCATCCAGCACTCAACAGGTGCATACACTCATTTATAAGAACCCTTAACCATAAATCAGAGGATCATCTTCTCAAAAAAAATGTGACTGATAAATAAATAAAATCTTATCTTATTAACTTATAAATCTTATTAACTCTCATTTAAAAAACCTGTTAATTATTATCCTTATAAAACAGCCTTATTTGCTGCACATTTTGACACGTTTTTCAACATCTTGGTGTCAAAAGTTGGTTGCAGTGATTAACTCAGTGTATGTGGTCATTAAACTGACACTGATTTACAAGCTTCACAACAGCTTGGTTTGACTTAATTATTATGTAATACATGAATTTGTTCTTTAGACAATGACTGTGTACCCACTGATTGGCAAAAGACATAAATGCACTGACACAATGATGAAGTCATTGGTTAACCTGGGGCTCATGTCCAGATGTGGGGGCTCAGTACTAAATGTGATTCAATGGACAGAAATAACAGTATGTATAAGAACCACGTGTGTTCCTCTGAGCATAGAGATCAAAAGTTCTTCCTCAAAAATTGAATCCTGAAAGATTCTATGAGGTTCACCTAATGGTTCTATTGTATTGTATGTTTCTGTGCTATACACTGCAGCAAGAAAGGATCAGTTACGTGTGCAGTTTATTGAGAGAAGTTAGCCAACTAAGTTTACCCAAATAAAGACAGAACTAGGGATATATCAGCGAATGTTGATAGTTCCAGACTTCACACTGTGTTGGTTCTGTCCTCCAGCTACTACATGGCTGTGACAGTTTGCACTGGGTGAAATGATGAATGGGTTTAATATGTCTGTAGCTCACGGTTACACCACAGGCAGATGAGACAAAACAAACCTGTGCATTTCTATGTGTTTTAAGCAGGATGTAGAAAACACACATGTACAGACTCGCTTTATGGCTCCATGGCACTTCATCTCCTGACTTCTGTCTCAAATCTCAAGTCTCTGCTCTCTAAGATGTTTTTGCACACAAGCAGATGAATATTATCAGAGTTTAACTGTTTTTTTATGTTGGGTCAAATTAGCTCAGCCAGTGTAGTTTTTCCAGAAAAAAAATCTTTGGCATACCTGTGAGCAACAACATTTATCCTCATTAGCATAAACTGCCAATGCTGCCATGGCTGCATAGACATTAAAAGGCAGCTAAATAATCTCAATTTTTTTCTAGGAAAAGATAGAATAAATGTAAGCTGCAAAGTTTGATGGATGGAATTACTGGGATGCACTTTGTCACAAACATAATTTACAGCTAAACTGGTCAAAGTTCGAATAGAATCTAATTTTTACTGGCTTTAGTGCACATTCTTTTTGAATTTTTAAATGGATTCCATAAGGATTGGTGATTGTTATAGATTGTGCCACATTTTTCGGACAAATTTTCCTGGTTAATACAAAGAATTTCGACCGGGGACAAGCCTTTGTTGTACCTGCTGCTGTAACCAGAGAATCACTGAACCTCAGGAAGTGCAATTTATGGTGGTTGTGATCGCACAAGTATCGTCTAACAGTGCCTTTGCCACATTTTGTTTCAAAGAGGTACTGTAGCTGTGTCAATGGCTACTGGTAATAATAGTATAGCTTTCCCCTCAGGGGGAAAAAGTAAATGCAATCTTGCCACTCCATATCTCTGCTTTTAAGCCTCGTGCACACTGCTGACATATTACACAAATGCTTCTTTTATTACCTGGCAGTGATTGTTTGCTGAATGGGGACTGGCCTCCAGGAACTTGCTAAGTATTCCAGTGCAGCACTGCATTATTCCAAAGAGAGGAACAGCCATTGTGTCTCTGCTAGGTCGGCCTATCATGTGGCCCAGAAATTAAATACAAGTTTGTAAATAGCTGGATACAATCTGATTTTGTTCAGTTGGTCAAGTGCGCAATGGGAGTACAACTTACAGGCGTAAACTTTTGGGTTTTATAAATCTGAACATTGCACTGTTGTAGACCTTTTTTTGTATAGAGATTTTTTGGGCAACCTATTCACCTTATTTACACAGATCACCATCTTGATTCCAAAGGCAGGCTCGAGTGGGCTGGTCGCGAGTAGCAGCACAAATGCACAACAGTACAAGAGGAATCACTTTCTAAAGCCACCATCCTACTGGTGCGTCCCTGAAATTTCAGCTTACTTTTCATTTTATATCGTTATCTGGTGCCTCCGTGGCCAGCTAGCAAGCACAAGCAGACACCTGTGAATGCTTAGCTCATTAACGTTATGTTATTTGTGTTGCGCTAACATTGGCAAAAGTAGCAAACATGCCCGTCTGATCACCTTTATGTTAAATAAACAGTTCAACACAGAGAGAGCATTCTAAAAATGGCTGCAAGGTGTCAGCAAAACGCAATATACATAAGGCAATGGCACTTTTCCCAGCCATGTGACTTGGCTACTGAGTAACCTTAATGATTGATCATGTCGTGCTAGCATAACTATCTTAAATAATTTTAGCTTGCTGCTTCAACCCACATCCTTACCATCAGCTCTGTGGATGCAGCCCTCAATCCAGTTGCTGTAGCCCTTCGTTTGCACATTTTTAGAAATATCATGCCTTTCCTTTGCCCAGGATTTAACTGATGCAGTTGCTAAGGGAGGAATAAGTTGATAGTTGTCTGTTCAGCCATTTCTAGCGGACGCCGCCATCATGTTGGTCTGTTGTTCAATCACCCCAGCCTTGTTTTCATTTTAAATTGGCCACAATGAGGGGGCATTGGAATTGAAGAAACTTTAATTAACTGGCAGCCTCTGTATTATAATGCACACTAGCAAGAGCAACATAAATTTAAAGGCATGGCTCGCCCAGTTGTACTGTTTCCATGCAAACTGTTCATAGTGAGGTGTATGGATTATCTAGAGTAAATGCGACACTGTGCAAATCACTGCAGTGTCAGTTTTTTGTTACCTTACCATAGCGGTTGCATCCACTAGGCCATTGGTTTAAAACTCTGTATGCATGATCCGTGATCCACAGATCATTGCTAAAATGATCATTTCGTAATTATCATTATAATATTATTACCATTATGACCAATTTTGAGTTCAAACCTATTTATCAGGATAATTGATTGATTTTAGGGACAAAATGTTTTTTTTATTGCTCTTTAAATTTTAGACAGAGTACTGCTTTAACTTTCATATCATCACCCCTTGGTTGCTGTCTGCTAGTTTAGGGAGCACTAGAGTTTACAGTTAGCATGTATTGAGAATGGCAATTTTACAGTTACTCATGTTTCACTATTTAATAGTGGGAAGAAGAGCCTGTGATCGGTAAGTATCGGTAAGATCAGTATGTTCAATTAATTGTGAAGCCCTAGAATCTATGTGCTTCTAGACCACCAAGTAAAGAGAAAAAAATTTTAAAAACTGTATAACAGAGTTAAGTAATTATGTTACAAAATGAAAGACATTGTGATCTGTAACAGTTGATGGGATTTATAAGGTTGTGGATGCCCATGCTGTTGAACTTTTTAAGTGGTTATACAGAAGTTTTAGAGTTAATAAATGTGATGGGTTATAAACATGATAATAACAAATTTATGTTTCTGGTCAATGAAAATTGCAAGTCAGCATTGTCTGGAAAAAAAAATGTCCCTCCTTCTCAAGGGCTTAACCTAAAGAACTCCACAAGGACATGTAGGCACCAGGGGAGGGTGCCCCTTCTTACACCATTATGAGGTGCAGCGCTGATATCAAATGTAGCAGAGATGACTGCTCCTCAGTGTCCTTAAATCGTATTAGCTCCATGTCAATCAGCCTGGCCGACATCAGTTATTTAATTATCATCCTCTGCCTGACATCACTGGTCTGGCCAGCTGTGTTTTTCTGGGAGGAGGATGACACCAACAGACACCTCTGACCTCATGCTGAACCACACTCTCAGCCAATCAGGCAGCAGTAGGGATCAGCTCCTGCAGTTAGCTATCACTGGAACACACTCAAGGGCTAAATGGAGATGGAACATTCTTCTGAATCAATTGGAAAAAAAAGGAGCATCAAGAGGAGTTCAGCGGAAAGTGTGTGTTAGTTGAGCTTTTGTGATGCAGCTTGCCAGCGCTTGTGTGATACCAAAGAGAAGACTCACCTGTTAAGTCTGAAAGCTACTGTTGTAACCTGTCCATTTTTTTTTCCCAAAGTGCTATGAATAAAAGTTTGTGCTGGTGGCAAAATGCCTAGATCTGGGGAAAAACTCCTCCTGCTTATGGTCAGTCCGAAAGCCTCAACATAAATATCAACTTTCCCTTCTTGAGGAGGCCTCAAGCTGTCTAAACAATGATAGAGGGGGGACAGCAACAAGCAACGTGAGGCAGCCATGGGAAAGCAGAATACACATCTCAGAGAGCAGAAGGAAGAAATAGCCTTTATTTGTCTTATTCTGAAAAATATGTGCTTTGTCCCCATGTTTAACTTTTTACATTCACCAGGTGCAGAGCTGCTCCGATTCACTGCTCTGTCCTCACATGCACATGCTATCATAACGGAATCAAATCACCAACATGCAACTGTTACATCTGAGGATTTTAATAACAATTAGATCATCTTTAATTAATACCTGACTCATTATAGTCATTTTATTAGAGTTCATCTGCTAATAATGGGGTTCTTTAGTAACACCCATTTAAAAAATACAGTGCTGACTATTGGTCATGGGTGTAAATTTTATCTGACAGCCTCAACAATTTGAATCTCTGCTTTTGTTCCAAAAATCACAAGTCTGTAGCCAGACAAGAAAGTCCATAGCAAATGTTAACTTGTGCAAATAAGTAATGATAATGGTAGGTAAGTGTTAGAGAATTAAACATTTGATATAAGAAATAGTTCAACAATTGGTAAATATCCCTATTTGATATGTGGCAGAGAGTTAGATACCAATCACATATCTGTTCAAGGTAGTTTTAATTTAGGAGGTATGAATTGCTTATTTTCAAGTTCATATTTTATGTTGCTACTAGAACATGATGAAATGCTTTATTGTTTAAAAAACATTTTTTTACATGCTGTCCATTTAAGTTCCTGTCTCCATAGGGCCATCCTTCAGAAAAAGCCTGGTCTGCTCTTATTGGCCAACTCCCACAGCCCAGAGGACGCACAATCCACATCAGCTCAGCATGGAAGTGATGTACAGAGGATGACACATTATTGTGAAGTGCACAGAGGTAATGTGTTAGCATGTTAAATTACATGTAACTTAGCACAGTAACTTCTGTAAATAGTAGCTGTCAAGATGAGGGGGTGGAAATGATCATAGAAAACGAATGAGAGATGTGAAACAGCACTAAAGTTTTTCTAGTAAACACAGCCAGAAGTAACTTAGCTTAACATTAAATCTTGAGACGTGAGATAGCTAAGCTAAGGGACTGCTGTTAGTCATTACCTTACTAGAAAGCCCAGAGTATTCATTTAAATGTCAAACTTTAAACTCTAAGATTTCCAAGATTATAAATAAAAAGGGACACAAATTCAAAACATGAAGTCAAGGAATGAATAAACATAAAGCAAACTTTATAATAAATAATATGATTGAAATAATTAAAAAATAAAGGGAGCACTAAAAAGATTCAAAAACTAAGCTAACAAAACCCACAAATAAAACATCAAACCAGGATAGAGGCAGGATGGAGACTAGGACATAGAATCAGGGAGTGAAGTCGGACTGGGAAAACAGAGTCAGGGGACATCAAAAAAACCATGAAGAGACAACAGACAAAGATAAAGGGGAAACACAGAGATGATATACACACTCAGAACAATGAGACACAAGTGGAGCAATCAGCACAGGTGAGACACATCAGGTCAGGGCAGGTTATAACAAAAGTAGGGAAACTTAACAGGACATGAGAGACACAAGACAAGGGTTACCAAAATAAAGCAGGAAATAAGTAAATTCAGAACTACAAGTCATGACAAAGATGAGGCAAAGATAGTGGTTATATTTGATAAAACATGAAATGTCAGTTGCCGCTCTGTAACAGTACTCCAACCACTTGTTTGAAAGTCATAAACAACACATTCTTCCATCAAAAGACCTCTAAACCCTTTCTGTTTCATTCTGCGACATGCAGGACACACTGCTCTCCAGCAGTGGCCCTAAACAGTGGACCAAAACTGTTCCTGGACTGTCCAATACACACTTCATATTGGGCTTAAAACCCCAGGTTGTGAGTTACATAGTGAGAGTGGCTCAGCTTCCTGCTCCCCTCAAAAGATTTATGTAATTGCTCTGTAAACAAAAAGCAAGAGATAAACCCATCCCACCAGTACAAGTAGCAGGTTTCAAGGACAGAGGCCCACACAATCTACAAGGGAATCTCTTTCAACCTGAAAAAAGAGTATAATTGCATTATAGATGTTCAGAGGGTTTTGATCTCTGTCTCCCTTTTTACCTCTGCCAGACTTTGTCTGAACATCAGACGCTGCAGAGAGATAAAAGGTCACCAAACCCAAAGGTACAGTAACGTTGTTGTTGCTATTGTTTTCTCTGCAGTATCATTACCCCAACAGCTGACATGCAATCTGGCATTTAATATGTCATACAGACCCACAAAGGATCTGCATATAGTTCACAGACAACAAGCAGTCAGCTTCCAAAAGCATGACATTTGGCACAGAAGAAATCTGTGGTCTTTTCTCCCTTCAGAATCCATGTCTTGTCACTTGTTCAAACTTGTTGTTTTAAAGCAACAAAGCAGAGAGCTCACCGATCCAATCCTGCCAGGCTAATGTTGCCAGAGCAAATGACTAAGCCTAGCAGTCATCATTATTAAACTAATCTCCTAGTTTCCATAGTTTATACGACTGTGCCATTGTACTGACCTTACTATGAACCTCTAAACTGACAAATCAAAAGACTTTTTATGAAGGTCCTGAATGTGGAAACAAAAAAGGTTTACCTCTGCATTCAACTTGGGGCAGAAAGAATGACTTCCTTCCACTGTGAATGAGGGCTCTATCACAGAAGCAGTTTTGGTGCAAACTCCAGAGTCATGCACATTTACAATATGAGCGTGTCTTATCTCAGTAATTCCTCATGAAACTCATAAAGATATGTATGTGCCTGATGAATGTGTGCAGAATAGTTTCCTAACTGAAGCAGTGCATACATGAAAAACAGACAAGTGATTGGACATAAAGATAAAGTGTGGCGAGGTCCTGCACAGGTAGTGGAGGCACACTGAGGAAAAACAAAGCTCAGGTTTCCTGTCTGCTTCTGATTCTCATGACTTTAGAGACGACTGAGGTCCTGCAGGTTTTAGTTTGATCTGCAACAGGTAACTGTTGCTTGGTGTCTATGGCAAGGAAATGAAACTTTTAATTCGGGGTAAACCAGCTCGGCTTCCACAATCATCAGGCCTGATTAGCATCAGGTAGCAAGCAACAGCTAAGGCAGATATTCCCTGAAGGAGTTAGCAGCTACCAAAATCAGAGCGAAGAGAGGGTGAATATCTTACTAACTTTTCCCGGTGGCAAGGATGAACAGTAATGAAGTACATTTACTTGAAAACTGTACTTAAGAACAGAATTTATACGTTACTAAAGAACTTTTTTGTAAATGTACAACTTTTACTCTATTTGAAAGACAAACATTGTACTTTTAACCTTGTGAAGGTTCCTGTTTAGCCATTACTTTGAAGTATTACTTTAAAGTATATCAAAAAAATGAAAATGGCTTTCCTTTGTTTATTCAAGGCATTTCTGGAGGCTTTGTTTCATATGTTCAAGCTTTTTATTCTACAAGTTTCTGCAAGCAAGTCAGTACATGAGGTTGTTTCAGTCAGTAGGTTCTGTAGATGTAACAGATGGACACAGACACCACTCCAAATAAATGATAATGTTACTCCTTAACTACCAAAAGTGTAACAAGTGCTAACAAATTCATGGTATCAACTTAAATGGTCATAACATATCAATGTTGTGTTTACAACTTCTTTCCACTGTCTCAAAGTGGCCAAGAGATAAGTTACTGCAGGTTTAATAGCACATACTGCATGAAGCCTTTACTAATTATTAAACAATCTAATTTTAAAAGTGATGCATCTACATGACCAAAAGAGACCATCAACAAGAAATTTGGCAGTTTTTCTTAATTCCTTTTTCTGAGGTTGGATTCCCCATAAAATTAAACCAAACAATTTTTCGGCATGCAGATGGGAAGAGCCTTTGTTTACATTTCCCGAGGCAAAGTTTGGCAGTGAGTCCAATGATAGCCAATTTAAAGGTAGCAGAGGGAGAATGTTCTTTAGACATTTTTAATGTTATTATTTTGTTACTCTATCTGGAATTAACACAAAGAAAAAAGGAAACAGGGACAGTAACAGAGAACAGATGAAAACATGAGTCAGACTTAACAGGAGTCATCGTAACAGATGAAGAGAACTTCAAAGAACTTAAAACTGATCCTGAAACCTCTCTCTCTTAAACACGAGTTATATGGGCAAGGTTTATAACAATTTTTGTCAACAAAATTACTCTTAGCAACCAAACCTGTTAGCAGTAACATTAGGTGAATGAACAGAAGTTACACAAGTTTACTTTACTTTCACCATGGTCATTTTACAGTTATTAATCTTACATATCCTCAGGTAAATACATTACCTGAGGTCTTTGCATCCTGTAGACATCTGTGTTGAAAGAAAGGTGGTGTGCAATATACAAGGTCTTAATGACAGGAGTTAGTGAAAACACTTCTGTTTTTGTCTACAGAGACAGCCTGAATCAAGTGTCAGGCTTATTTATAATGCCCCAAAACTCCATTTTTGTCTCAATAGGGTTTTTATTATTTGTACAGAATTTTAGACAAACCTTAGAATATCAATTTTGAAACAGATTTTTTTTTTAATCAAACAAAGGGGAAAGGCAAAACAAACTGTAAACCCAGCACTGAAATATTTTCATTTTACAAAGTTGACATAATGAACATGCTGATGAACAGTTGCCTATTAATGTATCCAACAGATGTCACACATTGCCATTTATCTAAAATGCATCAAATAAGGGGGTAAGAAATATAACCAGATAGCATTCAGTGGATTTATTTGTGACAGCCGCCTGAAACAATAGTGATGACAACTGCAAGTCAATCAAAACAGTGAAGGTAACAGAGATACAAAATCAGAGGAGCAGAGGCTGTTGATTTGTCACTATGTGTATTTTTAATGTTAAATATTGTGTAGAGCAGCTTTGAAATAAATGAAAACCAGAGGATAATTTACCATACATTCATTGCATTGCATTATTACATAAATATTTTGCATAATAAGCCAAATGTGTCCGGCCAAGAAAACAGAGATGTCCATCAAATGTCACAGAAATAAAGATGCTTTTACTTTTTATCTTTAATTTGAAAAAAGTTAGATTTCTTTTACTCTACTAAATGGTTGTGAATCTTAACAACCAAGATCTTAAAAAATGAATCTACATAGGGTGTTTTGCTTATCAGCATCAGCAAGCAGCAACATCAGTGGTTATTGCTTTAATGCAAGCTCTGCGATTGTGCAACAAGAGTTCCTATAAATGCTTCTCATTCATCATTCTGAGCATTTGAAGAGAGGAAGAGAGAAGAGAATTGTTTTGGGATATACTGATATAGCATTAGTCTGTCATCAGGCTGTTCATTACTCAAACTTATTTTAGCATGACTGTCGCAACTGTTTTCAGGTACCTCAGGTTCACCTGCCCTCTCTGCTGTGGGATGATCCACCACATTCCTCAGCCTAAATCAACTGTGAATGGAGAGAGGTGATGAAACCATCAAGAATGAGCAAATTCTACACAGGAATTTATGCGTCACTTAAAGCATACCTGGTCTCGCCATAAAGAATGATCGCTTCTACGATTAATCAGAGCTGTTCATGCGGTGGACTAAAACAGGATACAGGGTTTGTATTAGTTGATGATTCAACCTCCCCGCCCACGCTGGGCCTCAGGCTTCAGGCATCACAGTTTTCTCATCATTTCATGGCTTTAAATGCTTCAAGAACTTTTTACATCCTTTTATTTGGAGAAAAATTATAGCTTGCTGAGTGTAAAGCAGGAAGTCGTTTGTGTAGCTGATGCTTGCTTATTTGGTTTTCATGTCAGCATGGCCACAGGGACATACCTCCCATGTGCTGTCAGTACAGCGGTTCATACGGTGCACACCATGTGTCATTACTGCATTCTTCACACATTTTTACAGTCAGACAGCAGAGCAGAGGGTCTAGGGTCTGATGTAAACCTTTGCAGGGACAACTCATAATTTAGTTCCCCTTCACTGTAAGCACTAATAACAGCATGATGCTTATCTATATACTCCACAAATCGGTATGAACTGCAAGCTAACACAAGTATGAGAATCATTTCTAATCCTTTTCATACGTGGAGTGTAATTTCAGATACATGCCACACATGTGGTAGAAAGGCCTGCAGGAGAAAAAAAGTGTAATTAAGTGCATCTTTGTGTTATTTCCTTTGGCTTCTCTAGGATTAACCTGCCTGTCAGTCACTGCAGGAAACAAAAGGGACCTGGGACCTCCTGCATGGTTCCATGTCTCTGTGCATAACCACAGCACAACTGAATGACGCCTCAGTGCCGATGGCAGGAGATCCACACATTGATCTCTGTTTGGACTGCAGTGGAAAAAGCAGGTAGTTGGCATGACTGCAACGTTAGAAACCTGTATAATCCTTTAAATACAGACTATGTCGTATTTACAAAATGTGTTTTTGTCACAAAATGAGAGTACTGTGTCCACATTGTGCCACCTTCACTTAGGTAAGAGTAGCAGTGAAAACATAACAACTGGGAAGTGAATGTTCAAGACACTTTTTAAGTCCGTCTTAGTACAGTATTCACATCATGTTATTTTTTACATTTATTAGTCACTGTGATCACTCCATGGCTGTTCAAGTGATAGTGCCATACCTTAATTCCACTGTAAAAGATGACAAACATCCACTGCACATGCTTCCAAAGTTGAGCCAATGCTTATACGAGGCCTCAGCAGCTAGCAAAATCAAGAGCTTTTTTTTTCAAAGTTACAGACTGTTTTGATCCTGAGGATAAGAGGATCCAGGGAGTTTCATTTTTGGGCTGCAGAAGAAGAATACAGAAGTCCCCCCAGATAAGTCTTACCACTCAGCGGCCATCTTGGTAACGCCTCCAGGCAGTTATTTTGGTTGAATAAGACCAGGCCCTGTCTAAATGAATGGGAAGATAACTGCACTCTCAGTGGTCATCCACATCTAAAAAATGCATTTACAAATTCACCAGTGAAATCTTACATAAACCACCAAATCATTCAAAACATGTTTTTTTTCCACAAGCTATACCTCTACTATGCAAGCCTGCAATTTTTACTACACAAACGCCTTTATGGCTAAATCCATACAGAGCAGATGACAGACTGTGCGTCATCATCAACATATATATGACAAAGCTTTTGCTAACCTATGCTATGTTGCTAAGTCAATACTGTTTATTGTTCTGCGTAAGCGTAAATGTGGTTTCACAATTGGCTTATTAAATTATCAGTCCAACTGTTACAGAGTGAATGGTTGTTTTAAAGTGGGAAGGAGTGGCTTATGTACAGATAACCGCCATCTTTGGCTTTATGAATTTTAGCCATACATTCCCATTCAAAATTAATTGAGCGGTGCATCTCCTCTCACTCTATAGTCTCAAGGAATCCTGCCTGACTGCAATTTGTGTGTTTTTCGCAGGAAGCAACAGGCATCCACTCAAAGTTTGCTCGCATTAAATGGTACATGAAATTACAGCTTGGTTAATTTTTTAAATTTAATGAATTTAATGTCTGCAGGACACAAATGGTTATTGCATGTTAAAGTTGAGACATGATCTCCTGTGTATGTGTGTCAGGCATGAAAATTACTCACCTTTCGGCGAAATTCGCCATTTTAAATCCATAATAGGGGACCTGCGTGAGATCCAATGAGAAAATACTTTTGGGGGGGGGTGGAGGTGGATGGGACACTGAGGTATACCCATTGACTGTATGGGTACACCAGAGATTATCAGTGAACTGCGAACATGTGCACGCACCTGAAGGGAACCTTGAATTCGATAAAAACATTCACTTTACAAGCGTGAGAGCATGGAGCATAGAAATGTTAGAGCGAAGGGCCTCGCATCACCAGTTTTTTCTCTGGGAAGGTCGGGGAATACTGCTACCTGATTGGTTTGTGAAATGTACAAGCGGTTCCCTCATGCAGACTAAAGCATTTGGAAGCTGAAAAGAAGATGCCTCACCAATTTGGAAAGTGGAATATAGCTAACGTTAGTTAGTTAGTTAGCTAACATTAGTATCAACATTGAGACACAGTATTCTTTATACTCTTTATTATTGTTGTAGTACTCGAGATCAATCTTGGGCTCGAGACCACATTTTCAAGGTCTTGGCCTTGTCTCGGCATCGATCGCATTTTTACTCCGTCTTGTCTTGGTCTTGGATGAGCCGTGCTTGGGCTTTTTCCTCGAGACCAGCCAAAACCACAGCTGCAATGATTTTTTTTAAATTGCATCTGAGAGTAAAACTCCCACATTGAAACGTATCAATAAAGTTTGTTACTTTGAAAGTGTTAACGCTGCCCCCTGGCTGACCCCCACGTGCCAGGGATGAGAAGACGAGGGAGAGAGGAGAGCACCGTCTGTGGCTGCGGAGCTGCAAAAAACAGCTTAGACCAGCTTAAACCAGCCAAAGCTGGTAGCTGGTCCAGGCTGGTCTTAACTGGTTTTTGGCAAGTTTAGCTGGTTTATCAGGCTGGTCAAGCTGTTTTTTTCAGCAGGGGCAAGCGCACCCGTCGTAGTGGTATTTTGGTTGATAGACGCGCTGTGCGCACAAGTCACCAAAACCTCACAGGCAGGTTTTTCAGAGTGTCAGGCACATTTCAATGCAATAAACAATCACAGCAACCACTATTTAATGTAACCGTCTGAACCAGCATAT
>JAPZDV010000012.1:27006590-27046561 GCA_029814665.1 Acanthurus lineatus
ATCAGATGTTAGTTTATTGTATTCCGTTCTTAAAATTAGTTACTGTTTTTGTTTTTCAGGGTTATCTTTGTTATTTATATCTATTTCCAAATATTTTATGTGCTTTGGACATATTTAGTAAAGTTAGTAATGTGTCCTTTGAAAATATTATAAATATAATAGAATAATATAAAATACAATAATGTATTATTTTCAATCACAAAGTAGAAATTTTGAAGTAAACAGTGTGCGTATAGGATTTTGTGTATTTTGCATGTGGCCAAGATGCACACACACCTTATATTTATGTGAGGGTTTTCCCCTCTCACTTTAATGACAAATTTAGAGTTATTGTAATCATGATGCCTGGTTAATCTCAATGGACAAGATAGGATAACAACTGTCAGATCATATTTAACAGGTCAGTCACTGACAGCAAGAGCGACTTTAGTGTTTGTGTCAGTATATTTGCTGGATCCAGAAAAACAAAGATTAAATATTTACATCTACAGCATGAACCCCAAGCCAAGGGATGTTTCTCCTCACTGGTGAATTGCCTTTCTTTGTTTGAATTCAATATCAAAAAGTGTCTAAAAGAAAAAAAGTCCTTCAACCATTAATTACCATATGTATTGCATCCACAAAATGAATTTAATTTTTAAGTGTGGGTGTGTGTGCATGCCTGCATGTATGATTGCTTGTCTGCTTATGTGCGCGTGTTTGCCTTTACAGGTAAAAATGTACTGTAGAAAAGGATATGGCAAAATATGGAAATGCTTTCAACACAATCTGAATGAAAGTGAAAATTGTCTGAGAACTGTCTGACACAATACATTTATTGAGCTTTGTCCCTGTCCAGCTGAATAACTAAATAGCTAAATAACTTAATAATTCCTTGAAGTTCAGCCATCTGTTTATGTTTGCTCTGGGTGTAAGATAGCAATACCATGGCGCAACCAGTCTTTAAAGGTGTTGAGAGCAGACTCTCTGATTGGTTATAGCTTTTTCGGCCAAAGAAGCACCCATGAAACACCTATGAATTGATGAGGTGATTGTACACAGCTGATAGGACCATCCGCTGAGCACCAGTGGCGCATTGGGTGGGGACGAACAGGATGTACCTCTGCTGCTCCAGGAAAAAGACTGCAAAGGTTGACCTGGACACTCCCATGAACAAATTAAAATCCCTGTGCCACGTGCCCTGCGCTTGCGTTCGGCACAACAGTAGGATAGGGCCCAACATGTTAATAATAAATTCTGGTAATATTTTTACAGTTAATGTGTCCGGTAAGATGTCACAACCCAAAATTAAATTAGAAATTTTATTTTTAAGAGTTTACCAACAAAACGTGACTTATGCCAGTGCAACAAGAATAAAAATCACCAGAAACAGAATCAGTTCAAAAACAAGAGAATGACTGTATGGCTCCAGAGGTTAGACTCAATGCTGTCTCAACTGTTACCCCATTACTTTTGAGTCTCTCAGGGAGAAGGACAAAAATATTTTAGTAAGGTGCATATGTGCTGGGTTGCTATCTGTGTCAAAGTAACACAAAAGCAGTTTAATTAGTAACTTATTACTTTTCAGAGACAGTAAAAGTTTAGTAACATGTTACTTTTAAATAAAAGAAGCTAGTGATACTTAGTAAATGACATTTTGTAAGTAACTTGCCCAATACTGGCTATCACTAATAAAAACTACTACTATTTTATATTATAAACTCTGTGACCTCTGCCACTGCCAAAACTGCCACTGAGGTCATTGAGGGATGGAACTTTATTAACTTTTACCCAATGGTATGGTATATAAATATAGAAGCTTTTTTTTTGGAAATTAAGTCATTGATTGATGGATATAAACATTTCATCTCTGACAGTAACAGTAATCTTAATGATATTTGTACAATTAAAAAATTAAAGGGGACAAAAGAATTAAGAAACCTCGCTTTACTCTACAGTCCTTTTTCTAAAGCATTTAGTGCTGCACAGGTAACAGCCCTGGTTTCTGCCATAGATAGCAAGTGTGAAAAATGAAAGATGGTGTGCATTTAACACATAAGTAATGGCATAATGTCACAGCTAATGTTCTGTTACATACAGGGACCCACTCCTTGTACACAAAGTGGTTTTCTACAGCTGAAGGGCAGAAGGCAAAGCTCTGAGAAGAGAATTACCCAGAGTAAGTAGAAAAAAATTTTAATTGTGACAATGTTAACTATACACACGCGCACACACATGCACACATACACACACACGCACATATTGTGCTACTATTTTTAATTATATAACTGGAACTGAAACAAAGAGCTTGTTTTCAGTTTGAAGCAAGACGGAAAGAGGGTTAGGGAGAGGGTGTGTGTAAAGGGAGGAAGATTAAGAGAAATGAAGGCACCAGGGAGACACAGAGAGAAAATGAAAGACAGAGAGACAGTGAGGAGGAAAGAAGAAAAGGAGGACAGAGGGAATTAGCGTTTCATTATTAATGTTTGTCTCTAAAAGACCACAGGCTTGTCCCTTGAGATCCTCAGCCACTGGGCCTCACGTCACAATATTCTACACTCTCTCTCTTTCTAACCCTTCCTCCCTCTTCAAATCCTGCATAACTTGCTCTTTCTCTTCATTCTTCCCCACAGCTCCATCCCTCCAGGGACAGGCCACTGCAGTGACAAGACATTAAAAAAGAAACTAGGTGCAATGTGACATGTCCTCATATTTCTCTCCTTCACAACTCCTCTCTTTTTCTCTCATCCTGCCGCCTTTTCTTTCCCTATAATCCATCCAAGATCCTTGACTATGTATCCTCTTTCTCTTGACTTCCATCACCTCCTTCTCTGTCTTACAAAGACTCTTCTCCTCCCCTTGCCTTTGGCTGCTCTAAGTGCTGATGAATCAATGGTATAATGGATGGAACAGTTGGACTTCTTTCAAAGAAGACACATTTTAGTGCAGATTTACTAATTACATCAAAGACCGATTTATCAGTAGGCTGTGAAAGACATGGCAGATTAGACAGTAGCATTATTTTGCTTTTCTCTTTCTGTTTTGTAACTGACAAAAGAAGATCAGACTTTAATGTCACCCTCGTATCTAGGCAAAGGCTTCAGATCTTTGTTAAAGCAAGACCAAAGTTGACTGATCCTCATGGTCATTGTCTGTAGATAAAGACTAAAGATTGCCTGATCCTCTTTTGACCTCTTTGTTGATTGTAGAGACTCATAGAGTTTTGACAGTTATAGATTTAAATGTAGAAGCTGTTGGCCTATCAATTCTATAGCAGAATCAGACCAGAGATGGGCAATATTTTTTCACATAAGAAGCCTGTGGACTGCGGACTGGGGCCAAATAAATGTTGTCAAAATGTAACCTCCAATTTTATCATAGTTTGACAAAAGAAAACATCTTCTTGTACTTATTCTTATGCATTTTTTAATTGAAAATCCCTCATATTTGAAGAAAGATTACATGCAGAAGTCTATGTGCATGATATAAAGGACTGACTGTTTTTGGCTAAAAGACATTCCCATTGAAAAACTAAACAAAAACTCTCAGTAAAGATAAAAGCATGCTCTGCAGGTGAAAAAATGCAGATTTAAGAATAAACAAACCTGATCATATTAATCTAAATCAGCTTATTTGTAGCAGTTAAGTCTAAATCAAAATCCATCAAACTGTCACTGAACAAAGTAAAAATCCCTAGTCTCATTTTTACTCAGCAGCCTCAACTATGAGTTCAGTCATTACTCATATAAATGTTAACTTTAACAGAAAGAGGTGACACATACTCACAACACACTAGTGAGTGTCCAAAGAGAAGAAAACTTAGGCCTTGTACTTCACTCAATGTTT
Organism: Acanthurus lineatus; assembly: GCA_029814665.1. Classification (NCBI taxonomy): domain Eukaryota; kingdom Metazoa; phylum Chordata; class Actinopteri; order Acanthuriformes; family Acanthuridae; genus Acanthurus; species Acanthurus lineatus. Next base: position 27,010,416 of record JAPZDV010000012.1, read on the forward strand.
TTTGCTCTAAAAGTAAAGTATAGTTTGTCATAGACTTCCCAAGCCAGGCATGCGAGACACTCTAGCTCTGGGCCAAACAATGCCAAGTCTGGTGTAGACTAAATAAGAAAGGGCTTTCCAATGGTTAATAGTTTAAAGGAGACTAACCTTACTGTCATTCTTAGAACAAGATCACAGCTATTTCACACCATAATGAGGTCTAGATAACAAAAGACTTTTGTTCATTGTTGAACTATTAGACATGATATCCAGGAATTGGCCGTTACTATCTTCAAAACAGATTCAGCAATCCAACTTGGCCCTTAACACTTGGCTCATTTTGACAGAGAAGCAGTGGTCAAGTTTAACTGATGATTAACTGAAGAGAGGAAGTGACATTAAAGGCAACAGAGAAATAGCATCAGAGAAAAAAAATACTGATTATTTCATGGCGGTTTATGTCCTCAAGCACAAATAAACACACCCACACCTCTGTTCAACCCTGCAGCGAGGCACAGTAATGATGGATTTTGTGTGAATTTAGAAGAAGTGCACATGACAACCTCTCTGCTTGTTTGCCTCTGCTTTGTGTGGATGCATCTAAACAAACCTGCGGCTCAGAGCAGTGGGAGAGAAATAAGACAGCAATGTAACCTGGTCACTATGTTTTATAGAGGTTGGGCTTTACATCCGCTAGTGACTCCTTGAAAAGGATTAAGAATTACATGTTAAAATATCTTGGGTAACATCACTGTGATTCGCATCTTTTTTAAATTTGAGCAGCATGTGTGTTGTGGGTTTTTATGATTTTAAATATAACAAGAATAAGCGTAAAATTTGACAGGGATGTTAAACTGCTGTTGTTGTCAGTGCAGTCACTCTTTGAAATGCGACCCTACAGAAATAAGATTTTTGAACCTGTAGTTGATCTTCTGTCTGAGCTGTATTGTGTTTAAGTCCAGCAGTTGCTATGTAGGGAAGAGATGGCCAGACTATGTGCTTGGAAATATTGTCTTTCATCATCACATCACAATGAAGGACAGATACTTTAATGATTTTAACAACAATGAGATATCTTCTGAAATTCCTGGCAATTGCTAAAAAACAACCCACAGCAAACTACATGTAATGAATTCAATTCTGCTGCATAACTGTTGAGAGTAATGTCTCCTCAAGTGGTGTACACTGTGCTGAATTGGAGGCAGCTCAGTGGTGGTTTAGCAGCGGTGCATGTATTGCCTAATTACCGTCAATAGGGGTATTGGATCTAAAGCAGAAAAACACAGTATATCCTATGTCTTCAAACCAAACCTTTTATCATGCTATTCCCGCTCCTGCTGAGCAACTCCATTTTGACACTGCTACCTTTCATGTGAAGAACAGGCCCCAAAGTATGGAATCAATTAAAATGAGCCTCAAGGTTGCCTAGGAATGAATATGTTCAGTATTAAACTTACTGAAAATGTGTTTATTATGACATCAACATCTTTTTCAAACCACACTTACAAACATCTTTGCATTTGGTGCCACTATCGGCTCCTCAACATTTTTTTTCTTTGACTCCCAAAAGTATTGAAAATTAAAAAAGATAATATAAAATCTTTGGCTCCAATGTCAATATTTGATGCTAGAGTAATTTCCTGTCTAAAAGTAGATTAACAGAAAACTATTTATGACACTTTATGACCTATTTGACCTATATACATCTGCATTGCAAAAAATAAGAGATAAACTGAGAAATTGGCATTTTCATATATTTATAAAGCAGATCTCCATGCTTACACACCACTCGTGCGCCACTTAAGTGCTCTTCTCACACCAGGTATTAATAATTGATGATTGATGAGTAATGGATTATAGTGAAAGTGTAGTGGTCTGCTTGAATAACTGTCTACATACATCATGTTTTAAGTGTAGCTAGAGGAAAAGTTTTTTTTTCATTTTCTCAGTTTAGTGTCTTCTTCCTCATTTCACTGTACAATATTAAATGAAATACAAATGCCTCATATTAATGTGAAATGAGACTCAGTTGGATTCTCATGTAACCTTAAGGAACAAAAAGCACTGTGGATTGTCACTGTGAATCTCAGTTTGGTCTTGGTTTTACATATTGCTGTCTCTAGCTGGTAGCGTGGCAAACGAGGGTACTGTGAATAAGTAAAATAAATAGCAATAATATCTGACTGCAACTGCCATCCATTTCAGTCACATTGTGCAATGTGATGCAATGCAATGCTGAGTCAAAATAGCATGATTCCCAAGCTCAGCCAAGCTGATGGCGCAAAATTGTCTGGTTATACCATTGTGATAATTTAATTGATATGATACGGACACAATGATGTCATCATTGCCAAAACACACTGATGGACAAAATGGAGGGCTTACAAATGAATAGGGAACACATTTGAAAAACTAGTGCACCGCCCATTTTTTTTAAACAAAGAATAAGAGATAACAGACAGAAATGACAATTTGAGTAAAGTAATAGGGGTAAGATAAGGTCTAGGTAAAAGGGAATCAATGACTTCCCCCTAAAAATTAATAGCTCACAGCTTTGTTCAGATTTATTAACAGTCACACAGAAGTTGTTTTAATCACAGCTGTATTGGACTGCGTCACTTTTTGTGATAAAATGTTAATTAATAAATAAATTAACAAATACCTGACTGGTTATTGCCTAGAAAAATGAAATTGAAAAATAAAAACCAAACAAAATGTTATTTAGGAATAAAAGCATCTTTTTTTAAAAAAAAACAAACAAACAATCCTGTTATTCAAATCTCCTGCATGTCACAGGGTGTCTGCAAATTTCTTTTCCTGGTCAGTTTGCGCACACATGAGCAGTATTTGGCCAGCAGTGCCACAGCCTTGAACTACCTGTACCATACCTCAGTCTGAAGTGTAAAAATATACTTAAAATTACAAAGATAAGGTTGACTACATTTTTATATAACTAAATATAACTAGAGCTTTGATTTTTCATCAAAGGAGCAGAATTAAGACTGAATCTACCGAAAGCTGACAAAATACAAAAAAACCCCACTTTGTGATAGAAAGGGAAATTTATTTTTTTTCAAGAATTAAGTCCTTTTTTACATAAAAAAAAGTTTTTTTTTTTCAAAATAGAAACACTAGATGAATGGATAGGTAAACTAAATTAACTTGGGGACAAGGAAGCAATATAACACTGCAGTAGTAACACTGCATCTTGGGTTCTGCAGATCATAACTGTGTTCATCTCCTGCCAACTTATAAGACTGTTATAAAGGGGGAGAAAGCACAAATCAAGGAGGTGAAAGTCTGGTCTGATGAGTCTGTGCTCTCTCTACAAGAATGTTTTAATTGTACTGATTGGGATATGTTTAAGCAGTCCACTGGTGACTTAGATCCTTGATTCTCAAACTGTGGGACCTCGTACGCGAGGTCCCTCCACTGGTATGTGGAGGAGGGTCAAAAATATTTTTTGAAAATAAAATTTATTAGAAAATATATAATATTATCAAAATAGTACAAAACTTAGAATTAAAATACATAAAATATATTAAATTCATATTTAAAAATAAGCATTGTCTTTGCTTTATTTTTTGTCTCAATATTAGCCTGCTACGTCGGCCGGTTCATGCACTTAGCCTGTGAATACTTGAGACACTACTAGTTATGAGTTGAATTGTGTGTGATGAGATGAGGTTAAATGTAGAGAGGGAGGATGAGCGGTTCAATAACACTGCAATCGTGGCTTTAAACTGGAACTATTATGAAGAGGACTGCAGTTCAGGAGAATATTTTAGGTAGCCGACTTGAAAATGAAGAGGAGGATGACAGTGAAGCGAGAACAAGTGGCTAGCGGCTACTCGACAGGCACCGGTGAAGTGTCCACAGCACCCACTAGCACCAAGAGGCGCAAAACAGTCAGGAACAGGCATGAAAATCACTGACATTTCGGCGAAATTTGCCGTTTTGAAACCAAAATAGGTGACCTACGTGAAAAGTGTAGTTCCGATTAGAATTTTTAGGGGGGGGGGGGGTTGGCGGTGGGGGGGGGCTATGGAGATATAGCAGAGATTATCAGTGGACTGCGTACATGTGTGTGCGCCTGAAGGGAGCCTTGAATTCGATAAAACATTCACTCTACAAGCGCGAGAGCATGGAAATATCAGCGCGAAGGTGGTTTGTGAAGTGTATAAGCATTTCGCTTGTACAAGCATTTCGCTTGTGCAGACAGAAGCTGAAAAGAAGACACCTCACTGATTTGCAAAGTGGAATATAGCTAACGTTAGTTGCTGACTGAATTTGGTGAGTGACGGTGATGTAATTTAGGAATGTATCACCAGGGAGTATATAGTACTATCTTTTACTTGCACTATTTTGATAACTATTAAGTACTATTTATTTTTTTCGCCACTATTACTCTATTAAAGTTGTGCTGTTGTGCAACTCATGAGAGAAGTTGTCAGTCTCATTTCTTATATAGCATAATGTGACCATGTATAGATAGATACTTTATTATACATTCATACAGTCTTGTAATTCTGCGTGATTTTTCTCTCAAGATGCATCAGATTGATGCTTTTAAATATGAAATATTCAAAATTTTCTTCTAGGGGAGCATACCTCTGGACCTCCCTATATGGGTTATTCCTTCTCACCTTTTTCATCCCTGACCCGATTTCATGCCTGGTGTGTGTGTATGTGTGTGTCTGTCTGTCTGTCTGTCTGTCTGTCTGTCTGTGTGGAGCATGTTTGTGTTTACTACCTCAGACTCATCACTGAGTTGAAAAGCTGCCAGAAGTCCCAGCTGATATCATACTTTTTTGCAGGCCTTCTCATTACTAAGTTCTGGATTTCCATATATTTGTGTTTATGCACAATTGGCACATTCAAAAATAATAAATAAAAAAAATGGTGAAACACTGTAAGGAAATCCAATCAAGAAAAATGAGGTGTGTGATATGTGTTAAGCCATGACGAGACTGTAACATTTCTCACATTTATACATGAGAGAAACAGAAAAGTCTCCTTAGTCACCTCTTTTTAAATCACTGACCTATGCTAATCAATGGATGGACAAAACAACCCTTCCCTAAATGGAACTATAAAACTGCTATTTTTGTAACTTTTTTTCAAGGCTCTGACTGGGCTTTTTGGTCTTAATCAAATCTGTCAGCACTCAATACTTCCCTTTTCTTCCATCTCATCTGTTCATTATAAGAATCTCTCTTTATTTGCAAGTTCACAATGAAAGAGACATCCAGCAAGTACAATCTATCAATGTCCTGTGAGTATTTCAAAAGGTAAAATATGTGAACTAATGTAAATATGTATGGATGTGGAGCTTAAAGGGTTACATGTGTGGAGCTCCATCACTACAGTACAACAAGAAAAAACTTTTTTTTTTATTTAAAAGTTTTTCAAAGTATTACAATCTTTTACATTTCAGATTCCAACTTGGCTTTGACCTCTTTTACCTGGATGAAGAGTGCAGATTTTGTCCTATATGTTACTGGACAGTGAAAAGAAAGAATAATTACAGCAACTAAGAGCTCTTTCAACATACATATGAGATTTAAATTCAAAAAATCAGTTCACCCATATAAAAAATGACAGGCTGGCTATTTCCTACAACCAGGAAATGGACTGATTGAAAATTAAAGTCAGATTTCATAGATTTGAAAACCAAAAACATAAAAACATAAATGCATTTACCTCCATCATATTGGATTCTTACTAGAATTATCTGAGATAGATATTTTAAAACCTGATCAAATGAAAATGAAAATTATCTACATGTCTAAAAACTGCAAAAGGTAGATGAGAGAGTTTTTTTCTTTTTATTAGCAATTTATGAATGTTCCCTGTAAATCAGAAGATCAAAGGTATGGCCAAACTCTTAAAATCATTTAAATCGTTTAAAGAAATCATGCAAAGCACCTTTGTGAGCGACTTAATTGCATTTGCCCCACCAGTAAAAGCTTCTCAGCACTGAAAACATTCTATAACCAGACAGCAGAAGTGTGGCTCAGGGCTACAGATTTATCATTATCTGGCATGCTCCTGCTGTGGCCAATTTTAACCAACAAATAACATCTTTTATTATTCAGCCACTTCTGTGCCAAGTTATGATTTATCGAAGATGCAGTCGTTAAAGAATGTGATATGAAATGTTTTATTTATGCATCCTCCAATTAAAATTTTTACAACAGCTGTTGGTTTTCCAAAGTATGTGTGCCTTGTTTCTGGCTCATTCCTCGGGTACGGTGTCATTGTTGGCAGGGTTTTTTTCTGTTTGGACCCTGATTGGCCCTCGCTCTCAAGGTACTGCTATAATGACAGTTATTAAACAGACCTTGTCTTAAATAATCAACGTTCTGACAAAGATTCTCTCCTGTGCAAGCGAAGCGTGACAGCTTCCAGCGCCATTTGCAGTGGAGCACCTACCTGTCAGCTTTTCATGCTAGCAGACCCTGATCTGAAAACATCAAACAAAGTTCTGTGTAAAAGAATTAAGCTCTGCACAAATGAAATATCTTCTCTGCTCTCACATGAGCAGCTCCAGGAGCAGACACAAACATGAGGCTCACACGAAAGACTGGCAGTCATAAATTTTGGACTACAACCTCAGTGCAGGTGTTCACAGGTGCACTGCATGCAGAGAGACACAGCAAGGCTATCACCAGCAGTTCCAGACCCCTTGAACAAGCACAGGCAAAAAGCATACGGGACCTTGGCAGTGACGCATTGATGTTTATAGGAAAAACACCATGAAGCACTTCATTAGCGCTTCAATGATCCTCTTTTGATGTGTGGTTTTTGACAGAGCTGAGGCCTGAGGAGGATGAGTCAGTGCTGTGCTCTGACTTAGAACTGCAGTTTGAAGTCAGTTCCTCCCCATTTTATGAAGTGCATGGTTAAATTCAATGTATAATTAAAGAGCATGTATGATTAAATGTATTGGAAACGGAAACTAGAAACATGTAGCACATATGACAAAGAATTTGATGAATTTCTACAATTCCACATTGATTTATACTGGGTCACCAAACCAAAGGCATCTACTGTCGTTGTCTTCTTCAAAAGAGGGGAGAAAAAATTTAATGCCAATGAACACTGGTGGAATTCACATCATCACGCTTGCAGAAAAAATTTTGGTTGATTTAGTAATTATTTTCTGGCAGACCTTATCAGCACTCAGGTGTCTGTGGTGTCCAGCAAAGCTATTCATATTTGGGTGTTTCCTAAATCCAACCAAGTAAATCAAACCTAACTGAGACCAGAGACAGAAAATAATAAGTCATCTAAGTCTAAAATTAAAGAGTCAGCACTGACTACTGGTTTCACACAAGACTTAACCATGGTCTTCTGTTTGAAAGTCCAGTACTTCATCCATTCTTCCCATTCTTTCCAGGCTGGACCTGGGTCGCTCTTTTTACTAAATCACCAAGTGACGGGCATAAATTGCACAGTAGCTGCTGCTGGAAACTATACATTATTATTCTGCAGGGAATACAATCAAGTAATTTAAATATTTCAACCAGGATTAGGGAACGCTTTAATCCTGTAGTTTTGCAACATGTTGCTCACATTTTATAAGTGACTAATCAAAAATAAAGCCACCAAAAAGCATCATGTGTTTCTCACTTTGAAATAAGCCATCAACATAGTTTAGTGAGTAATTAGCAATACAAAAAGTGTTAATGGACTAGTGTGTAGGATTTAGCGGCAGCTAGCTTTGAGGATCCTTCACCTCAGCATCCCTTACTAAGCATCACCAAGAACTTGCCTAAAACTTGCAAAAAAGCAACATGTTGGACTGCTTAGAAACAGATCCACTCCCCCTGTACATATGTAAGACTTATTCTAAGGTTTAAAACAAAAGGATTGTTGTTTTCAGAGGATCATACACTAGTAAAAAACATGATTAATTTTTTTTTTTGCATTTCAGGTCAACAAACTGAATAAAACATCTATTTATTGACCATCCTTTACCACGTCTCCATAATTAAACACATGTTTTAGAAGCAGAATATTATGCTCAATATATGATCAATCTTGGATGAAATAACATACTATAAAGGAAAAGACTGACTGGGTTCTTTCCCTGAGATTGGTGTATATTATGCTGATTTCCACAAATAAATATATACATAAAGTCAGTGATTTTTTGTTTTCTACAGGAGAATTATGTGTGCAGCCAGACCTTTTTGGAAAAACAAAATAAAATGAAATACTTATTTTTTGTTGTTTTAAAAAGTAATTGTAAGTATTTTGGTTTACATAATATTTGTTGTCATTTCTTATATTTAGAGTGAACATAATTACAGGCCTGCCTGGATTCCCTAGCAGCTGGGTCCCTTTTTCCCCTCTTATGGGTGTCCTTGCTCATAATTAGACAGATGTTTTTTACAATTAGAAATACTCCTCTACATAGTTGCAGGAACTGAACAATATAACATAGCAAATGAAGATAATGGAAAAAATATTACCTTTTACAGATGCATGATTATAAAATTAAATGGAATCAATGTTAAAGTTACGTGTAAGGCAGATTATGAATGAAACAAAGAGGTGGCCATAGGAGAACTATATTAAGAGAAAATAAATAACAAGCATGTGTAGGAATCAATTTTCCAACTGTTATTTGTGTCTTAGGCGCCTGATTATTTCTTCTCGACAGTAGTAGTTGTAGGCCACTTCAGAAGAAGTCTAAATAAAAAAGTGAAGCATGCAACAAGCCAGTGTTCTGTGTGACTCTCAGATAATGTTGTGGAGCTCTCAGTGACAAAGCCTTGGTGTTACTCTAACCAAAGCTGTTTGGCTAGCTGCCTTTTGAAAGCGTCACTCTATTGAGGCAAAGTTTAGCTGAGGAATGTTTTGTGTCGATTATTCTTGGACTTAAGACCTTTTTTGTTGCTCAGATCGAAATCCTTCTTGACATCATCTCCTTGCAATTGTAAAGGTCCCTCCCTGCTCTCAGTGCATTTGCCATTTCCACAAAATAAATAGCATCCAAATTTTATCTGGGTTTTGCATGGTTACCATTTTGTTAATGGGCAGTCTGGCCTCTCGATGAGACGAGGAACATTTTTGGGAGCACAGTGTGGTTGTTGTAGCAACGTTGTTGAGGAGTGAATGAAGCAGATGTCAGAGTAATCCATCAGCCAGCAGCTCCACACTCTTACTGCTCACTGAGGCACACAATGCTGTGACACCATGTGCACCGCAACCTTCAATCACACCTCATTCACCCTGACTGCCCCTCATAATGAAACTTGAAAAATGTGTGTTAGATGTAAAATGACCTCCTTCTGTTAATTCTAACAAAACATTTATTAACCAAAGACAAATCAAAAGACATTTGGTTTTACATGAAACAGGAGAACACTGACCTCTTATTTATGAGCTCTACAGCAGTTGATTGATATAATTTCATCACTTAACTAACCTTGCAAAAACCTCATTCAGGACTGCATCAGTATTGACTGACAGTCCACTAGAATTTTTCTTCATTATAACCACAAAAGAGAACTGCATGGTTTCTGCAGCTTAAACTATTGACTGCACCCTCCCCTGGTGAAGGAATGTTATAATAATCAGCCTGTCTTGATAAGGCATAAGCACACCTACATACGAGTGTCCTTGTAGAGGTATGCCTGAATGTTAGGACCTGGAATCATACCTTCATACTTGCTGAGTACTGCCTGAAATATATCTGTATAGACCAATACCAGCAACTGGTTAATATATGCCACCATCTTGCCACGACATCATAACTGTGATGGTTGATCTTAAGTGAGTAAATGTCTACTGACAGTGACAGCAACATGGGTAGTTGGACTGATGACGTTAGACAAAGGCCTCCAGTTACTTATGAAGGTTTTCTTAAATAGATGGTGATCTTAATTTCAATTTCAATTATTTTAGATATAAGATGTTTGTTTAAGCAATAGGCAGGGTAGAACGGAGGAATAATGGACCACTTGAACAGAAGCCACATTTCAGGTGAAGTAACATTACTGTGTGATATACATGTTATAACATTAAAAAGCCAGCAATCCAGTCAGATAAATTAGGTAGGAAATTTAAAAAATATGTTAACAGGTTTTTTGTTGTTAGGTATTCAAGAAATATTAACAAATTGCCTGGTGTGCGCGTGGAATCTATGTAAAGCATTTCATCACCGACATGGGAACTCTTCACGAAGTAGGAGCTCATGTATTTTGTGTCCGGTTTGTTTACAAAGAAGAAATTTTCCATTGCTGTTGGAGCAGCCAAAAACTGCACAGGTTCTTCTTGGTTTTCTAGACATCTTTGTAAAAAACAGACTTTTGTCAAAAAGAAGGAAGTAAAAGCAGGAAAAAATCAACTTTTTAGATGAGTCTTTATTTGACACTTGTATAGAGGAATCAGGCAACCAGTTTGTGTACGCTTAGTCTTCCATCTTGCAGCGACACCATTACTGCGGTGGCAGGTCTTTAAGTGAGCGGGTGTCTGCTAACAGTGACAGCAACATGGGTAAATGGATTGACCAAGTTAGACAAAGGCCTCCAGTTACTGGTGAAGATTTCTTAAATGGATGGCGATCTAGATTTAAATTATTATAGATATTAGACCTTTGTTAAAGCATTAGGCGGGATAAAATGGAGGAATAGAGGAATTAGGGACTGCTTGAACATAGGCCACACATCAAGTGAAATAACTTCACTGTGTACTATACATGTGCTAACATTAGTAACTAACATACTAATTTCGTTAGTACTAGCTTACTCAAACTGTTATAATTGAAAACAAAGTCCTTTCTACTGATATTCTTCAGCCACTTCTGGCAAACATCTTGGTCCTCAGCACGCCTGGGACATCTACATTAAATGTAAGGGCTCACACAGGACACTCTACATTAAATCAGGGCTTGTCTACTTCTATTATGGTTGGTATAAAAAGTTGAAGTGTTCCACTTCTGTAGAAGCAAATGAAAACTGAGACACTTCAACACTAGCACAGGATCACTGGCAGGAGAAGGTTTTTGGGCCTGTTGTGAGAAGCCAAATTCGGAGCTGGGTCAGTTGGTAAAATAACTGGGCTCAGCAGCCTCTATGGAAATCATGACAGAGGCGAAGAGTAAACCTTGCAACGGTTTTGGTTGTTAGTGAGACCTCTGTGAAATTAAAGGCTGCACCCACCTTGTCGTTGCTGTAGGACTTGTAAGTAGTATTAGTTGATATGCTACGTGTTGTGTTGTTGCTCTTGCCATATGTTTGGCTGTGTTAAAAAAGTTGTCAACAGTCAACAGGAAAGATGACAAAAAATCCATGGGTTGAAATAGGAAGACACCAAACATTATGCTGACATATTAACATCACACTTAATACGTAAACCATCACTGGCGCACTGTACTGTCAACTTTTCATATTAGTGGTAGTTCCTGTATGTTAACAAATTGATAAGTCCTTAACTTTGTAACAGTTAAATGGTTAAAGTTGCAAATGCTGCAGTAGAAACTAGTGACTCAGAATCTAAATAGTTAACCACAAAAACACCCTTTAGCTCTTTGGAGAGATGATTTAAGAGGTGGTGACAGGACTAACTAAACATTTTCCGTGCTCCAGGCTAATAAACACTGTATCATAAAAAAAAAAAAAAATTTCAGCATCCAGTAAATTTTTGAGTTCAATGTTGAATCAGTACCTAGTTTCAAAGCTGTACGTGTTTTTGTTAGTTTATCATTTTTGGTAGGTTAAACCATTGAATTTGGAGTTAGCATGTTTTGTGGCTAATGTCTGACTAATCTTGGTATACTGAGGGACACTGAAGCGGAACTGTTTAAACTCGTATGTGAGCCTCCTTTTAAACCAGCTAAAAGCTGAGAGTAGTGAGTTGGTTGCATTTATTAGTTTATCATGTTGCATTTTGCAGAACAGTTTACTGCAGCGCTAACATCAGCACAGCTTGCGTTGACATTGAGCATTGAGTTATAGGGAAATCAGTTTTTCTGAAATTCTAATCTCTATGAGTAGCAAGGAAAGGTAAGTTAAATCAGTGTTTCCTGAACAGGGTTAAAAATCACAATACTGCACATTTGAATATATCATATTATATTCTGCGGCTAAGGAACAAGGCACATTTTTAAAACAGTGTTTCAGTGGGTCATTTTCATTCGGTAAACTGAACAGTTAGAAATGCTAAGAGAAATATCTTACCATAGAGATAGAAAATAAATAAAAATCAAAAAAACAAAAACATTATATAAAAATAATCTCTTACAAAATATATTCTATTGACCAACATCAGGGAAATATATGTCTGGAAGCTCGTGTTCGCTTCTAGTGGTGTCAACATAGCTTGAGGAGTCAATATGGCTGCTCAGTCACAAACTCCATAACTTTCCAGACAACTAGCAGCAAACTGTAGGGAAGAGGGGACAGAGACAAGTAGAAAACAATACTATCATACCAAACCAGGGTCAGTAGTTGAATCCTCTCCTGCTAGGCTTAATGCACATAAGCTGCAGTGTCCCAAATGCAGTCCAGTTCTGAATGTTTCAGTTTTTAGCTCCAGTGTGTAAGAACTTTTGTCACAGAAAACAAAAAAAAATAAAGTTCTCTTTGCTTTTAAGTGCTTACAAATTTTTGTCACTCAAATCCCTAGATGGCACCTACACCTTGAGAGATTTAGTCAACAGTAATTTTCGAAATAATCAGTAGTTTTCTCAATGAATAAATTATTATTCTAGGAAAAAAAACTCGCAGTTTGAGGTGAGTCATAGTAACAGACCAGTGTGGCCTGTAGAGAAGTCATGCCTGGGGCGTCAAATGGTATTCAAATCATAAACAGGAGGAGAGGATTAATGAATCGATAGGTATAGTCCAGTGTCATAGCAGATGTCCATTGGCATCAGTTAAATCAAGACACATTGGAGGAACTGGTTGTTGTGATGCCAAGACAGCAAGGCAGCCACTCCGCACATATCTATCAGCCACAGAAAACTCTTATTCTGAAATACATTAACAACACATACACACATTCACACAGTCCAGTCTAGCTGTGCGTCTCAATACATGTCCAATAAATATTTCTATTTACATGTATAGACCTCTGTCCTCTCACTGCAGGTGTTGCATTTGACATAACAACACCACAGGAACTTGCAGTTGCACTGCCACACGCGGGAATATTGGTGTGTGTTATATCCTCGACCACAACACATCAGGTCGCAGCTGTTGGGCTGCTGAGCTGTTTTGTTGCAAAGACGACCTTGTGTTCCCATGCTGCCGGTCAAAGGGTCAGCCTCGCAGTAGTTGGGAGACCTCTCAATGTAGACCAGCTCTGTGTCCATGGGCTTGCGGTAGGAATGGGGTTTCTTGATCTTCAGGAAGGTGGGGCGCTTGTTGCGACTGGCTCGCACAGGCTCCACGTGCACTGCCTGGTTGTACTTGTCCTTGAGGATGTATCCCAGCTGACGGAACTTGGGGAGCGTAGTCCAGCATGTCTTGGTAGTACAGGAGCCCGACACACCATGACACTTGCACTCCAGGCGCATACCCTTCTCCAGGACCTACAACAGGAAGGAAAAGTAAAGGTGAAGAAAGTTTTCAAAGTTTCAAACTCAACAGTATATAGAGTTGCAACTACCCAACTAAAATCAAGTCAGATGTACGAGGTTTTTGTTCTTTGTTTTTTTTCAAAATCACTCCTTATTATGGCTTCTCCTATTACAGGTGTAGGTCTAAGATGTCTTCCGCTGTCAAAAGACAAAAGTTTTGAAATTCCAACCTTTAATGCTATTTCCTACACTTTGTTTGTTGCTGTTTTTTCATAATGAGTAGGTAAGAAACACAGGAGTTCACAGAAATACTCAGTCTAACATATTTCATAAATAGTTCAACAGGTTGAGGCAAAAGTTTTCTAGCATTCCAAATGAATGGAAGCATTCCAGAGATCTCAGAGCTGCTACACTATGTCACCCTATGGCTAGTAGCTATGTATGTCTTTCTATTACAAGAAGGGATGAGCCTCAGAACATACTGATGGAAGAAACATACTCATACAAAATCATGGAAGCTGTCTAACTGTGTGCATGTCCTGTTATCCAGTGATATAAATGATAAACATCTTTAAAACCATTGACATTGGAAGTTCAATTTTGAGAGGTACCTTGTTGACACATTTCAGTGGAATTACATGACATGCCTATTTGCATTGAAGTCATGGATACATCATTGGTTTACCAGTCATTAGAAGCTCTGTTAAATCTGTGAAAACTAAAATACACTAACTGTGTCATAGTGATGTCATGACAGTTATCTCAGCTTATGCTAAGACACTATAGTTTTTAACGGTTAGCTGACATTACAAACTGAGGTGTGTAGTTTGAATGATGTGAGGAAGAAGTGTCCAAGTAAAACAACCATCAGGTTACATTATGAGAACAGTAAGATCCAGGGTTTTTGAAGCTTTAACCATACAAATTACTAGTTTTTGTCCTAGTATTGTTTTGTTTTTACAGATGTACTTGCCCTTTTCCTGCTGCAAAAACATAATTATCACTGGTTCGATACAATTCATTTACTGAATAAATATCTCTGGAAATTAAAAAAAAACTAGGAGAATCAATTGATAGATTTCTTCCTAAGTCATTAGAATACAAGAATACACTGAAAACTGCTTGATGATCATGTGGATCAAAAAGCTTGGTATGGAATCATTTGTAAACAAATGCTGTTAGAATAACTTAGTTGTAGTAGCAAGTTCTCCAAGTGTTCATTCTGAGTCTTTACATGACAACAGATGCAACTTCAAAACAATTATAATTCTAATTTGTTTTACTTTGGTCAGCTTCCGGCTCACTGAGGCTGGTGCTGCACGCATATTGAAATCATGAGCAGAAAAACAGTCATTTCCTCTCCATTAAAAAACTAGTCTCCATGACCAAATGCCAATAACAACTGGACAAGATACAGCAGCAAAAGTTGGTGTTCCTCAGGCTACTCTGTCTAGTCTAGATAAACAATGATAAACAGTCATGGCTGCTAGTGATGGACACTGAAACAATGTGCCAAGGACAAGCACCTATGGCTGAAGTCGGCCTCAGCAAGTGGATTGATAATGTCCTGTAATGCCCCCTTGAGCAGGCTCTTGGTGAGGAAACAGCTACGCTATATTTTGAAACAGTCAATATTTAGTGAAGCTCTCCCTTTCATTATTTTACATTTCCACAACACAAACATACACATTTCAATTTGATGGTAATCTACTTTAGAAACAAAGGCAATGAAAAAAAAGATAATCATCATCAACTCATAGTGATCAGTTTGAATTGGGCAGACACTCTATGCAAATACCACTGTAATGAATTAATAGTAATAAGTATTGCAAATGATTTTTGATGATTTTTTCATCCCCTCCCTCTACGGAGCAAACTGATGTTTGTTTACACAAGATTTAGCCAACTGCTTTACCATGGACAACAGTAATGAAAAAAACAGTGTGGCAGCTAAACCTCTCTTCATATGAGGTTAGAACTAAATGAACTGGTTAAAGTTATGAATTAAGGGAGAAGCTTGCTTGGTTTATTAGTTCTGGTAGTGTGTTACATTTATAGAAATCAGAGTGGGGTGAAAGGCCTTTTACAGGGTTGGAGTGGAACGTTTGGGTGTTTTTGGCAAAGCAACCAGGGTATTCTCTGTGTGCCTCAGGCTGAATGACATCAGCATACCCTCCTTCCACTGAGTGGGAACCCTCGCTGGCATTAGAGAAGCCTCACCCTGCTTTTTAATTATTACACTGTGATGTGGCCGCAGACTTTCTGGAGTCTCGTAGGGTAATTGTCAAAAGCCTTGGATGCATACAGCTTAGTGTGGTCATGCCCCCAAGACCTGACAAACATTTAATTCATGGAGTTCAGTGAAGTGAAATGCCAAAGAAGCTACCATTGTTTGTCTAACAGAACCCATGTAAGCCTCCTGCGGCACCTTTTACACTGTTGTTTATTCTTCTCAAGAAATTTGAAGGTTGGCACTCAAAACACCCACTGACATCATCTCCAATTTAACATGAAAGCCTCACTACAATAATTACAGAGGTATCAGTTTAGTAAGTGTATATTAAGAGATTCACATACTGTATAACATTCTGACTGATGCCAGACATCAACTATGTGGCCTTTTCCTCCTGAATAAGACCAAAACATTTACTGTGACAATGGCATGAAATCCATCAAAACATATTCACCTCTCAACTTTATAATTTTCATGTGCATGGCCCTCTAAATGCAGAGGTGCGCCATCGGTGGATATTTTGAAACATCCAACATTGCTATGAACATTCAGGTATTGATTCTATTCAGTAACAGCTAATACAGGTTCCAGTTCCATGATGAGGACAACTGACTTGTTTGTACCTCTATGAGTTAGAATTAACAGATAATGAAACAAGATGGAGAGGAATTAGGATTTGGTTGCAACGTAGACGTGTGACCTGCTGAGCTAGAATTTTATAAAATTGCAAACATCTTGCACAACAGAGGGCTGCAACTATCAATCCTTAAGAGCATTTTTCAATTACCAGTGACTTATTGAAATGTAAGCTAACAATTAAAAGCCATACTTTGCAGGATTTGCTGGTTTCTGTCTGTGAACACACCACTTAAAGTTAATTCTTCCTCCTTGGCTCAACTAGATAGGGAGAAAGCAGCGGTGGTCGAGTGAGCTAAAGATTGAATGAGGTGAGGGAGCAACATCAGCAAGTTGAAGCAGAGAATCAAAGAAATGATATATTCAGATTTTTGACAGTGCCTGTTCCAAAGCACTAATAAACACGTCAAATCTTCTGTAAAACCCTGCAGGAGAGTACCAGATTTTGTGTAAAATGCAGCAAAAGCACAAACAATCTCCTGTCTGCTGTCACCTTTTGGCTGTGTGTGTTTGTCACTCAACCTTTTCCTTGCTCAGACACACAGACCTGCTGCTCTTTATATACCTATAATACTGACAGAGAGCAGCAAAGAGACAGAGATGACCTTTAAGTCAAGTTCAGACCTCACTGTTACTGTGTATTACTAATGGCTGGGGGCTACTTGCCTTGTGTCTAAAGGTAGATATTGGTTCAATAGACGTTTTTCTCAGACCTTCACTGATCTATCAATTAAGGTTTGCTTTAGCTTTTTCGATGGATTGCCTTTTTTTACATTGATTGGCAATTACGTTGATAGTCCTGGCGTTTCTATTGATCTGTAATTTGGCTTCCACTGGTAAATAACATCAGTCTGGCCAATGCATTCTATTATGGTCATCATCTTGGTCTGTCTCAGTGTGCATCTTGTAAGACACTGCTACTGCTAGCTACATCTTGATTCTACACAAGATGTGTTCTCTTAATATTCTGAATTTAGGATCTGGCCACACTTTGACCTCAGAAGCTTCTTAATTTCTGTATTTCTGACCATTTGGAACTCTCTCTGACTGTGTTATCACAACAGGTCATATCAACCAAACTCAGACCTGTTACAGTCCTACCCATCAGCTAATCAACAAACCATGTGTAAAATAGGGCTGACCCCTTGTGGTTATGTTCCTGTTCGATTGAATTTTCGTTTGTCAAGACAAGAACTGGAATCACTTTTGTAAGGGAAATGCACTTCTTGACCCATTATTTTTGGGAACCAGACCATACATATGCAGAATTAATGTATTTTACTTTTAGCGATAGTCACTCTATATCGATAACATTGATGAGGAATTAAAGAATGTTTAAATACACTTTACTTAACAAATGTTTTACCGCTGTAATAATTATATGGTTTGATAGACTTTAAGACAAGAGAGGAAATCAAAACACCCCCCTTTTCACAGCTATTGGTGACCCCTGGGCAGAAACTACTAAGCATCAACTCCAAACCAATTGACACCATGCCAAATAACCAGCACAGCTCAGAAAACTGTTCAATCTTGGTGATATGTCATGATATGCTGGCTATCAGTGACCCAACTTCAAACTTTAAACTATAAGTTTTATCATGTTTTATGTTGTTTACTAATTAGTTTTCGGAGGGCAGCTTGTTAAATTTTGTGATAACATGTCTGACTAGTGTTGTTATAACAAGGGATAGTCGCGTGACGCTTCATTTTAAGCTACCTTAATTACAAGAGTAGTAGGTTGGTGTGATTACCGGTTACTTGTGTCGCTTTTAATAAACTTTAGAAAATACACAGTGCTAATTTTAGCTTTGCTGGTGTTAGCTTTGTTGTTATGCCAAACTCAGTTATCTGTGATCCTTTTGTGTGTTTCTGTATATGTTGGTGTTGCAGCTAATTGTAAATTTACTTAGTATACATGCCATGAATAAAACACTATAGAAATGTGTGTGAAAAAGATGTTGTCAAACTACTGGAATTCAATTGTTTTGCAATATTGTTTAACTTTGATTAGCACCTGTTCAGCCTACCAGTAAAGTGCTCTCAGTGCACTCTGGTTGACCTAGTTGATCTAAGGATGAAATCTGTCGTATATCAATACATATGTTTAAATTCACCTTAAAAAACTTACAATAAATTAACAACAATTATTAGTTTACAGTACTTAACTGTTGGCTGATTGCCTGGTTGAGCCCAGAGAGCATTACCCTTGTGGCAATATTTCCTTTTCATTTATCACATACCTACCTTTTTATTAATTATCCTGCTATGCTTTTGATTGTGAAATATTTCTTACAAGTAGTTATATTTAAAAAACAAAATCAAGCCCAGTCCTTGGTGTCTCACATCTTTTTACAGCTTTAAATCAGCTGTTGCTTACTCTACAGCTGTAGCACTACTGTATCTCTGTTGAAGCTTTTGAATGGTGCATTAGACAGTTAAATATACAGTACTTGATACCATCACTGAGGTTCCTAAATCACCCCTGCAACATCAGCCTTTCATTTACAAACCAGCATTTAGAATTGCCTGACTTAGTGGCTTAATGATCCGCCCTCAACTGAGGACTGCAGCTTGCTTTTCAGTGTGATTCTCTTTTTGTCATTGTGTTTGACATGTTTAATCTGGTGTCAGCCATGATGTGGCCAAGTCACATAAGGAACAGAACAAAAAGTACATTAACTAGAGAAACTCTTCAGCCTTCTGTGTGACGTTTCTACTTTTTGATCTCATTTGATGTTTCCTGCCATCATCTGCACCAAAAGTCAAGGATTCACAGTGCTGTGCACTGAGCATTTACTTTTAAATCAGTTCACATAAAGAACACTTTCTTTATAATAAGTACTAACCTTATGTTACCTTACATACTTTTAAACTGAACCCAGGAGTTCTATATAGTGTGGTGTACAGATTTGAAACTTGAAAAGAGGAACACTCTGGTCTCAGATCAGTACTTGGTATCAACAGATACCCCAGTTTGATATATGTGACAGGTTGCCATGTCTAGGATGTACTTGGCTTTTTGGTCAGTGCATGCTGGGATAGCTCTTGCAACCATGAATAGCAGGAGCTGTTTATTTACCATGCAGATGTATCAGATAATCCCTGACATCTCTAACTTTTCTTATCTTCTTGTAGACTATTTCTGGGCTCTGTTAAAATAGTTCAGACACTAAGAATACAGAATAACAAGCATACCTTACGTCCCACTTCATTGTTATGCAAATTCATAAGAGTCCTGGCATTCTGCTTGTTCTCCCGTGCATCCACAAATACTTTTGAGAAACCCAGGCCATAGTGTACGTCGGCAGAGCAGCCACCCCATTTCCAACCCTCCTCCTGGTTGTAGAAACCCTGTTTGTCCTTGTCACAGCCGCAGCCGCTCAGGCTCCCCTGGGTGCAGGCTGCAGTGACTGCATGAGCTACCCCAGCAGCAATGATAGCATAGGTGAATGCAGCCTCCTTACTGCCTGCAATAAAGAGGAAAGACATTTTTAATCACAATTGCAGACAACAGGATATCACTATTTCAGGCACTGTCAAGCCTCCTTACATACCTGGCATAGCTGCCTCAGACCAAATCATAAAATACATGGGCCAAGCCAAGTCCAATTCATTAATCAAGCTCTCTTAAAACAGATAAACTTGAGGATGAACTGAATCTTGCATAAACTGTAATGGAGGAGTTTGGAATGAAAGAAAACTAATTCTAAGTAAACAGGTCAGTTTCATTGTTTTAGTGATGAATTATGATCAGAGAACCTGCTGGATACTGACTAGTTTGTAAAGTATAATTTCATACATTCATTTATCACCAGTCAGTCTGCTGAGTACATTTGACTGGTAAAGATGTGTTTGAAACCATTCAGAGGGAGATAAAATATTACATGTTTAGGCATCATTTCTGGCCCTTGTCCCAGTGGGATCCATCCTGTGAAGGTGAATCTGAAAGGCATGCAGAGCCTCCCTACATGGATGAATTTCAGCTCCATAAATCTGAGTACTTCAATTCAACTACATTTTTTAATTAAAACTGAGATAATTCTTTTTGGAGCATGTGTGTAAAGCACCTAAAAATTATAAGCATGTGCACAAATGCTCCAACAAAGTCAAGATTGTAGGTCATGGTTACAATATATCTGTTGGGCTTTGCAAGAGCAAGTGGAGCTTTACTGTCATGCTGAAGTTCACCTTTCATTTAAAGGACAACATCAAGGCACAAAGTAAATCAAACAAAGATGAATTCTGGCATAAAGCATTTGAACCTGAGATATTAAACCAACTCTCTGATCTACATTTTCAGCCAGCGCCCACAGAGAGTCACTTCAAGTAGCTAACTTGGTTGGGTGAGGAGGTTACTTGATCCTAATGCCAAAATAATGTACACTGCTGCATCACTGCCAACATCAACCCCAAATTGATGTATTCTGTCAGCTATCAGTGTTCCAGTCTGCTGAAACAAAACAATGGATTCAGACAGGCTCAGTGCAGGGCAGCTGGACCCGAGCAGCGCTTGAGTCGACCTGCTGTCTCCTGGAACTTAGCCTGCTTCTCATCTGAATTTGGCAAAAAATTGGATTTCGCAACACTGAAATGAGCTTTTTTTTTTTTTTAAATCTGACAATGTGCATAAAGGCATAATTCTTGCCTGAAGCAGTGGTCTAAAATCATTCTACATAAAACATCCCCTGCCAAAGCTGCAGAACCCGGAGCTAAATTTGAAAACCTCGAAGAAAGTACCTGTCTGAACTTGAAGCTTTTGGGGGAAAAGTATTTTATGAACATACATGAAGGTGGTTTAGCTGAGAGAGCGTTTCGGTCTGCATGATAGAGGCTGTGAGACAGCAACTGAAGGTGGAGGAAAAGCAGGCAGTTAAACCAATAGAACTGACAGTAGTGATCAGCTTAAATATGCCAATGTATCATATTAACCTACAATCACAGATCACTTCATGAATTGCAACACAGGAAGCTTCATCACTGTTTATACTGACCTATATCATTTACACATCAAATTACAGGTCTTGCAGACTTTAACTGTGGGTTGGAGGACTCACTCAGACTGTACTCATATTTGTTGCAGCTAATACTACAACCATCTCAGGCAATATGAGGCCGTCGTGTACAATGCAGCAATCAGAATAAATTAAAGACTCAAACAAGATGTGAGCTTTAATCCTTAATGACACTTGGCGTGAAAAATGACACCCAAGCTCTGCATCTGTCTCTGAGATGACAGGGTGAACTTGAAGGACAAGACAGTAGAATACCACAGTGTGTTTAATATGATTCCTCACTTATTTCCGCAGCCCTGTCTTTGGAGCAAGCATTGCCCCAGGCTTTATTCCACATACAGGATCAGATCTGTGGCTTATTTTCCCACCAACAGCAGATGCAGAGTCTGAGCTGCATACTTAAAGACATTACTCAAAGTGTCAGAGGTTGAATACCTTGGAGGTATGCCTTTTAGAACTAAACTTGGCCAAATTATAGCAATTTTCAATACTTTTTCCTGACTTCCTAAACACTTATTTGGACAGAGCAAACAGAACAGACAACATGCAACCCTGCATGTCAAGAAAACATGCTGTGTTGACTATCGGTGTGCAAACAACCGACATTATCAAGCTGCTGGTGTTACTGTCATGCAGCAATTTAAATATGAAACAGCTTGTTTCTCAGTAATAACTAGTTTATTAGTTAAAAACAATCTTGTGAGCACTGTAGCTATGAAGATGAAGACACTCTGACATGTTTCAACAATGTCTTTTATGGCATTTGGGAAGAAGAACACACTGATGGTGTGGAGTTCTCCATTAATCAAGCATTTAGTAGTTTACTTACCCTCAAACACAACAGCAATGTTAATTCTGTAACAACATTAAGACTTACATTAAACTGCACTCTAAATGTATAGAGCCCAATAAAAATATTAATCTGCTCGTCATATGAGAATGAAGGGCAATAAAATTACTTTAAACGCACCACAGAGCCACACAGTGTATTCATTAATTGGTTACATAAAATCCGGGTTTGCAAAAAAAGCCACCAAATTCAACTGCAAATATTAGTTTCCCTCGCTGCTCAGCTTGTTCAAATGAAATCAAAGTGAAACGTACCCACTCTGAGCTCTTTCCCGAACACGGTCCTCTCTCCCAGGGCCGAGCAGTTCCAGCGTCCGTGCCTGAACTGAAACTGACACTCATTGATCCCCATCTGAACTCCCTCTCCAATCACTATGATCGCATCGGGTCGGCTCTGACAGATAATCCTCTGACGGGGGACCAGGCCGGGGATTTTATTACAGATGATGGTTGCTCCCAGTGCAACCACCGATGACAGACCCCTGCGGTAAAGGTGAGAGGTTAAAATCAGTTCTCCTTTAATCTTTAACAATTTAAACCTTCTCTGGGGAACTTTGATGTGACAAAACAGACACTGATCTGAGTCATCACACATGTAAAAACTAGCTTTTCTATGTGAATCTACAGTGGATGCAATACAAGGTCAGTGAATAACTTGCTAGGCCCTATACTCATTTGCGGGGGAAGCAAAGCCAGAAACGGCCCAAGACCTCTCTTAGTGCCCCCCTCGTTTATCTACAGCCCTTAAGAGTCTGCGTAAGGTGGAAAGCATCATGCAAATGTCAAATAACTATGAAATCAGTGACAAAGGTCAAGCCTCCGTCTTAAAATCGTAATTGCGTCTCTGAAAAAATGCACAGATCACCTGCAGAACTTCCCGAAAACTCACCCGATTTTCAAATATACTATTCCAAGGCAAAGGAAAAAATGGAAAATCCAGCGCCGTGTCTTCCTACTCATGGTGCTCAGCCCAGCCGGTGTATTAATGCTCTGCTGTTGCAACAACCAGCTTTATTTCTCTACCGAGTCCCACTGGGTGTCCAGGTGTTTCGGGCTGCAGGCGGATTTAAAACTCCTCGGGACAAACCAAAGTTTGTGGAAATAAACTCGTCCTGATTTCATTTGGTAGGTGTCCGGTGGTGTGAGCCTGTGCAGGAGCATTGGGGCTGTTGTTTTCAGGTAAGCAGCTCGGCTCCTCAGTGATCAGGCTCAGTGTGTGTGTGTATGTGTGTGTATGTGTGGGTCTACCTTTTCTATCAGGGCGTGTTCTGCAAAGGATCTGCCTCTGAGCCGCTCTCTCTCAGCCTGCAGGTACACGCTCAGCTCATCTGTCCTTCTACCTGACACAAGTTCACAGCTGCAGACCTGGGTACAGCTGAAGCGAGCAGCCAGTCAAATGTTCAGCTCTTCACGCAAGTCCTCTCCCGGACACTGGACCATCCATGCTCGCTTCATGTCTGACAGACGACCAACTACCGGCACGTTTTTATGGAGTTCCAACAATAAACGCCCCTCCCACCGATTCATTGTTATCTTGGCACGTTTTTAACATGCCCCCCCATTTCAGTTTACTCAAGTCAAATTCTGACGTAGAACTGGTACAGATAAAAATGCCCAACCTAACATAAAGTTCTCAAAAGACGCTTCTGCACGACCAGCTGATGCACAAAATGCTACTTAGATAATGCCCCCCTATCTTTACAAATAACCCAGTCGTTTAACTTAGCAGGAAAAACAGGAGTTCTGTATCATGATCACTTTTATTTTTAATATTATATTTACAGATTGCTGATAGTCGTTTTACTTCCCAGTGCCAGCAGAAAATAAAAACATCAGGATTACAAAATCTCGGAAAGGAGGAAAAAAATGAAAGAAATATATTTCAACCATAATTTGCTTAATTGTTTGAACAAAAATTCTCAAAGCACAGCAATTCTATACAAAAATAACGGGGATGGCAACAAAAAGCATCTATACGTCTGCATCGGACCAGATTTGATCATCTTTAGTGACAATTATTTCCTCAGAAAATTCGACTTTCAGGGTGGTCTCAAGTGTCAGGATGATTTGAGTTACTGTGGCACCATCTGCTGATACAACTGTGCAACTACTATTATCATGTTTTAAAGAGCGTGTCTGATTTAACCTTTTGGGGGTGTGGCAGCTGGGCCGCTCTCGACAAAGTGCACAGAGCACAGCACAGCTGAGGGAACCAGCCTGACTCCTCTGCCGGAATAATGTACGTCTGATTAGAGCTTCATTCCGAGGGCCAAGAAGGCGTGTACAGACTGAGCTTGACTGGCAGCTCTATCACGTCCCGGTGAGGTCTGTTTCACCTGATAGGATGTGACATTATACCTTTATCATTCTTATTGGCACTGCCAGGATAAGAACACCTGTTTGGCTGTGAAATGCTTTTATGAACATTTTTAAGGTTCTTGTGTTTCCTGTCAAACTCCCACTTCACAGAATCTCAGGAGAATAATTATTGCATTTTTTTATTCCACTATTTGTTTTTGATATTTCACAACAGCTCTATATTACCCTTTTAAATGCTCTGGAATTAAATTATCTGGTGGTAATTGTATGAAAAATACCCATGTCCTTGAAAGAACCGCTCCATCCTAACCTAAATCTACATTATATGATCCCCAGCGGATAACCTGTGTGTTCTTGCACATTCACCTTCAGCTGACATGCAGTGCACTGATTAAGACTTCCAATTACAGTTACAACTGTTTGGAGTGAACTTAAAATGTACCAAGTGAACTCTGAATTTTCCTCTTTCATACCATATTGCGTATGGAATCATGGAAAATGACTCGTAAAAATAAATGTTACCAATTTATTTGACAGCTACTGTAAATTGTAATTATGCAGAATCAACATTTAGGGTAAATGTAATTGCATAGCATACAACCCATCAGAAAAAATTAAAATGACCAATTTTTGGACATGCTACAACAAACACTCATGTATACTGCCAATTTATAAGATGCATCTAGATAGATGTAACTATTATCAATTCAAAATTTCTACAATAAATCCTCCCTTTAAGATATTTCTATAATGCATACATCATTTAAATACACACACAAACACATAATATATATGTATATATGTCACTTAGGTTGCAATGTGTAATATTTAGTTGAATCTAGTGGGAGATCTTATGTTTTTTCCTGTTCTGTGCTAATGTAGAAACATGGCAGTGCAAAACAGCAGTCTGCAGAAAACTTCCTCTGTAGATATAGATCTCGTTATCAGGCAGAAAAACACAACTATTCTTCATCAAGATTGTATTGTGTTGAGGTGATTATGGGCTAATGAAAACATAAGCATGGATACTTTATTACATTTCAGCTTAAAGGTCCCATTAAATACAACACATTGGTCTGTTAATACATTTCAAAGCATTTATGGAATATGAAAAGACTGTCCATCAAATGACATGTCTTGAGTTCGCTGGAGGTGATTTTCCCTTTGTCCAAAATTATTGTATTGTGTAAGATTTTCTTATAGAGCTCAATAAAATGCAACAGCAAGAACTTTGAACTGACACAACTAAAGGCAAAAAACAACTTCACTGATAAATCTATGCTGTAGATTTTAATTTCTCTACCAAAATATTAAGGAAACCAAAAAGAACAAGACAAAAAAACTTAACATTTACATACAACCCCCCATCCCCCCTTTAAAATTTTCAAATACTGATCAGCCGTCACTTCTGTCGGCAAACACATAAATAAAAAAACTGAGACAAAATAAAACAAAAACAAATGCACAGCAGTTTTAAATGAGGATGGTTTACAGCGCTCCCTGTAAAGAAACAACATATGAATACCAGTTAACACAAATTAAATTGAAGAAATGCAACTCCTCAGGGAAGGCAATAGATTGTATAGTTATCTCCTAAACAGGGCAAAATCACTACCCTACAACTATACAATCTACTACCTCACACTGCGTGAGCGACCAGGTTAAAACAGCCTTTTTGTTTTAAATCATCTTGATCCACTTAAACACTGAAAGACTGGCCTTAAGGACACAACGCAGGCTTGATTGAGATGTGTGTTTGGCACTTTGAGAAAGACAGTAGGTTGAATAGTTATCTCCCAGTGCGGGTGTGACCCTAAAACTATACAACCTACTACCTCATCCCATAATGCAAACAAGCAATTTCTGCAGTGACAGTGAAGACTGAGGTTGATTTAAGGAGGACATCTCCAGGCTGAATTCAGATCTTCTTACACTTGCTGACAGGTCAGATCCCAAACTGTGGAAAAAAGTCACATAGGAATTGAGTAAGTCATGTTCCATATCAATCATGTTACACCTGAGGCATGTTCTCAAAAGGTATATACCAGCAATGTATTTTGACTGCCTTCAGTGTTTCCAAGCTAACTTACAGTCCAAATTAATAAGACAGGAAAAACATTGAAGCTACTTTCTGACAATTCATGTCTTTAAAAAAAAAAAAAAAAGATTATAGATGAAAATGTATTGACAGTGACATATGAAAAAGGCACTTTTTTAACATCAGCACTGATTTTTTGGTACTGAGTTGAGCACTAGTATCACAAAACCGGTCCAGTCCCAAGTCTCACTGGCTCACTCCAACAGCACTTTGTGCAGTTTGTAAGGGCTAACAGGCTCCTGTAGTCTGAGCCTAACATGCATGGTTTCACAGCAAGAACAGACGGTAAAGTGGTAGACACTAATGTGGCATTCATATTGAAATAAACTGCTGATGTAGGACAATCTGAGAAAAAATGTAGAGATTATTTAAAGTTCAGGACCATGGACAGCAGCTGTCAGTGTAACATTGCAATGCTGCAAAATGTGCACCAGACATCAAAAACAGATGCTCCATTTACCTCTGCTTTGCTCACCTCAGTCACCTCACATTAGTGAACATATATTTTAAATGGGCATCAGTGATAATGCTGTACAGTCGGAGACAACTGGTTTAAACATTTAATGAATTTATGTTGTTTTTTACTGAAATAATTTCAGGCAAAAAATTCTTGTTGGCAACAAACTCGTATGTAAAAAAAAAGTATTAACTTGACCTGTCTAACTTAAACATTTATGGGTACATTTTGTATGGACTGAAAATAAAGAGGGCCTCTGTGAATATCATAAGACAATCTTACTTTTTTTTTTGGAAATATTAGACCTGGTTAACGTTAGGAAAAAACAAGCAGTGGTGCTACACCACACAGCAAGGGTCACAAATGTACCTAATTAATAAGCCCTTGCTTAAAAAGTAATGTAGTTACCACATAGACAAGTCAGACGACATTAGTCAGAATCTATCTGGTCAAACTAATCAGGTAATAGCTGAAGGACTAAGACTGTGAATATAGGAGGGTAGTCTTTTATCTAACAAGTTTTCTCAAACTGCTTGATTTGTCTGACAATTTTAACCTAATCACAGTTAGTTTTCAATGATACACAAAAACCCTCTCACTTGTCAACTTTAAACATGAGAATGTATGACTACTTAGCTTGAGTGACTTAACTTTCTAACACTGAGAGCATACTGAATAGTGATAAGTGAACTGGTTGTCTTTGGCAGTAAAGCAGATTATATTTGCTTAAGAAACGGATAACTTCATAAAAAGGGCATTAACTTCTACTTAAATAAACAAACTATCAGTCAGTATAAAAAATCTACATACATAAGTAATAATACTAAGATGTAATTCTATCAAATCCATATCAGACAGGACCGGGTGATCTCCAGCTGCGGCAGGTATGCCAGCTGCCTGCAATGCTACGTGCGTTTTGGCTCTTGGGGTTTGGCTACACCTGAATCTACTTTGACGTCCACGCAAACACAGATATTACCAAGTGTCCATTTAAATGGAAACAATCCTTTAGCCCATCAAAGGCTCTGACTGACCAATACCATTCTGAAGAAAAAATACATAAAAAACTAATTTTCATGAAGGGCTTCTCCGTTTTGTTGCTAACTGGACTCCATTTAATTTTAGGTGTTTCAACGACATCGAGTAACGTCAACTCCAACTTAGATATTATCCAGACTGTCTACTGAAGACTGGGACTATAACCGACACTCCTTCAATAGGCAATGGAGGCTAGCAAGCTAGCTAGTTGTAATAATTAGCCAACGTGACTGGGCATTTGAAAACTACAGTATCTTAATGATATACTTTCGCCAATGGCAAAGTCCCACTAAATACGGCAACTAAAAGCACATAATAAAAACTCTAATCGTTTTACCTCACTCTACCAGCTACGCAAGTTAACCACTCCTAACAACTTGCTAGCTAGCTCTGTGAAGCTAACAGCTTGCTAGCAGCACGTTCCAGCATGGTTGTCCAGAAAAGCAAACGTCGGTAAAAAAGTGGAGAAGTTGGCTCTTCCGCTACAAAATAATACCAGATATATTTATAGAGTGTTTTACAGAACAGATGTTCAGGCACTGAGGTATTTGTATTTTAAAACATGAATAATTAGTACAGTCTACCCACCTGTCTGCCATGTCGAAAGGCTCCTCCACCCTCTGACTGCTTCTTCTTCATGACTTTGGCGCAACTCACAAAGACCTTCAACTGCGTATTACTTCCCTCTGCTGTTTCGGGGTGTGGACTACAGCCATTAACTCAGATCATGATCTATCAATTAAATACAATTGTTTACAATTACGCCAAGTTCTTCGGTGTAAAAAGGAAAGAAAAAAAACATCTATATTAATTTAACAGCGGCCCGCTTAGTTTTTTTGACTTTTTTTTTCTCAATGTAATCATTTTCATGTCACAACACCCTTCTTGCCATAAATACAAATGTTTTACTAAATCCTGTTTTTAAAAAGATGATGCTTTTTTCCCCTGTAATTTTTAGCTTACTATTAATTATTTCAATCTTGTTAGAGTTACTTAACGGAGTGAAAATACTCAGACAGATTAAAGTTCATGAATCAATGCAGTAATTAAGTCATTTTGTTAAATTATTGCATAATATTGTTTATATGTTCATTCGCTGTGTTTTAAGACCTCTTATAGATTTTGAAAAGCATCCGAGTAACTAAGAATTTTTTAAATTCATCTATATAGGGCTGAGATGTTACTGGGCAACGAATTGCATTACATAAACAAACTGACTGAAAACACCATGCAAAGCTGATCATCATACATCATAACTGTACTTGAGGAATTACATTCTAAACAAAGAAAAACACAAAAAGTTCACTTTTTTATGATAAAATCCTGTTGAATTCACCTATACAACTAACTTCTTATGTCAAATCATATCCCCTTCACAGTAAATTTTAAGAGTAAACATCTGCAAACAACATTATTTCATCCATAAGGTGTTACTACAACACCCACACTTCAGATTCGAATGTGAAGACCTTTTTTTGGATATAGTGTGGGAATAAAATGTTAGACCACTTTGACAACACCAGGAGGCACACTTTCATTCCTTTTTGAATAATTGGCTAATTGAAAAAAATATCTATTAAAAGAGTAGCAGTTCACACGGTTTGCAATAACTTGTTTAATTCTGTAAGAAGTAGCTCACTGTAACAATGAAAAAAAGTGTTCTTGTTGTAAATTCCCCAAGTCATTCATATTATATTATTATTAATAACAATGTTCCACATTCAGCTTGTGTAAGCAGATCTACAATACATTTTGTCTGTTTCAGAGACATAAGTGAGGTGAAAGGCGGCCAAAGACTCTTCCCAACAGACACACACCCACTCACACACGCTCACACTCACATTCACACACACAAACTGGCGAGGTTAAACACAGCAGCATGAGCTCTGACAGAGGCTATTTGAGTTGAGGCAGACAAAATTTTGCGGAGCAGAGCAACAAACAGCAGAGGCAGATATATGTTTTACAAATGCTTATACAACAGAACAGTACAGTGAGAGGTTTTTGGTGCACGCAGTAATAAGGACATAAAATTGATTGTAAAAGTCAATGCACTGTGGTCTGTCAAATTTGCATTGCCATAACAATAGCCACAGTTTGCATTTTATTGTAAGAAAACACCTTACATTCTTCATGGACTTCTTCAAGCAACTTCCCAGTTTGTCATTAGGTCGTAGTTGCTCCACTAACTGCTGCATTTCAGATAAGCTGATCTGAATAAATAAGACACATTATAGCATCTGCACAGTGTAAAAACATCTTTTGGTTTAAATAAGACCCCCCTCCCAACAGCTTTGACGGCCGAGTTACACATTTTAATAACATTACTTTAAATATCATAAGAACATTTCTCAGTCATTTTCCTACCAGCTAACAGTTAGACATTAAAAGCAACATCTGGTCCTTCACAAATATTACAGAATAACGGAAAACAAATGCTTTCAAACTAAGCACAGTGGCACATTAACATTGATAATGGCAGTGCTTAGAGTCTATTAAGAGCTTTCAAGCAAACAAAATGCTAAACATGACAGTCTTCAAATATCTTGAAAGACTAAAGATTGGCAGATCACAGCAGTATATGATGCAAGGAACTGGCTTAATGTACAATAATGCCCAAAATTGAGAGAGGAACCCCATTTGTGAGTCTTCCCTGTATCAGGCTGCTCATGTTGAGGCTGGATCAAGGGTCTTCATTCTCCTGCGCAGCTTTGTCACACAGCTCATGAAGAATGGGAGACAGGATTGCTTTTAGAGTCAGGAACAGGGACTCATTCTTCTCTGAGGCAGGGTCCATCTGTAAAGAACAGAAGAAAACTAAATCATGCACACAAAAAATACATTTGAATGGATGCGATATGCAATTTTTGTTAATATTCACCTTGGTAAACACTTTAATTGTTTGGTTGAGAAAAGTAGTCTCCACATCTTCAGGCACTGGCAGGAGATGAGCAGCACAGTCGAGTATACAAAGCAAGGTGAGTCTTTGGCCCTGTTAGTGGGAAGGACAAGGAAGGACTAAATTATCACAATATATGACATGTGCATACTGCACAAGAAATTTCAGATAACTATGTTTTGCAGTTTTTAACAGTTTTACACTTCTACAATTTTAAAACTGTATATTTTCCTGATCTTTATTGATCTTTCTTACTGCTCTTTTGCCAAGTCTGCACACTTAACAGCGATTCCGATAGTAGAAAATTATGTTTTATTAAAATGGCAGCATGCAGACTGAAATTGCTCAGTTTTTCAGTGTGTTGATGGTGGATGCTATCACAATGCAAAATCTATCTGTACCGACAAACCCACATAAAATAATCTCTTAAATAAAACACTTTTACAAACTGATTCAAATTTTTCTACTTGTTCAGTTTGAGGCGTGTGTTACAAACCAGCAGTCTCATGGATTTTAACACATTTTGTGTAATTTTCTGTTTGTATACTGTGACAATATTATTTAGAAATGGAAATGCATCCCTCCTGAACATGCTGACAGTGTGAACTCTTGACACATTAGCATACCTCAGGAAATAACTGGTGCCATGATTAAGTCCTACAGTGTTAAAGGAAACAGACAGCTGTCTGAAACAGAATTTTTACCAGTGTCTGCTTTAGTCTTTGACGCTGATATTCAGTGTTGTTCAACCTAGCTACCTTTTGCAGTGAGTCGAGTGCGTTCTGTGGGGTGACGTTCTTCTCACTTAGGGCCTTTATATCCTCACTGCTGATGACTGGATCTTTGAGCTGCTCCAACCATGACCACATCAAACTGGACAGAACCAGAGGATCTCTCTCCATACATAACCTCTCCCATGCCCCTTCTCTGGAATTCAGCTCTGTCTGTACAGCACAACAAAGAACATTGTAATGTGGCACTATGCAAAGGATGTAGGTTTAATGCAGGGATAATTAAGTTTATCCAAAAATAGATCTCTGAATTGATGTTGTGTAGTGTAAATGTATTTATTTTTTATTCTTATATTCACATGATAAAAGTGAGTAAGCACCTAGAGGAAGTGACAAGCTGGCGGTCACACCTTGGGATTTCAAATCTCTGATGAATGAGGGTTCAACCCAACTCAACAACAGGATGTTTACTTTCCAGAGTTAGAGCTCACAGGCACATGTACTACTGGTTATATTTTCACCATCATCACTGGGTACAGTGGAGATATTGGTAAGAGTTATACTGTATCTCATACTTATAGTGCCAGTTTCTTATGACAACACATTTTCCATTCAGCCCGGTGCTTCTTGTGGATCCACCACATCTCCATGGTGGTGCTCTTGGAGAGTGTTTTCTCTTTTGCTTTGCTATAGTACATGAACACTGGATATTTTTCTTTTTTTTTTACTGGACTGGAATGTTTCCATTCTTCAATCAAGTAACACTGTAAAATATAAAGCTTTATCACTGAGTACTACAGCAAAACAGGTTCCTGGAAACAGTCAGCTTGTACAGCAGTACAACTGGACAATGTGTTTATAGACACTATAGTGACCTTGTTACTGTAAAAACTAGATTTACATGCAACAGGTAATAATAATAATCAAGCAATGTAACCTAGAGTACTAACTGAAGCTATTGCCTGTACATGCACTTTACTGTGTCATGCTCTATTTATGTGCAACAGGATCACACTCAAAAAAAATGAGCAGTTCATATCATTTTAACACATTAGGGTTTTTGCAGACAATTCCTGTTATGACACTGGTTCAGTTCACTGTCCACAACAACAGCACAGACAGAGAGGTTTTGTAGTGCTACATGTTACTACACAGTAAACTTGAGTATACTATGTGGTACTATACCTGCCACAGTGACATCTTGGAGCTGAGATCCTTGTCTGTCAGGTCCATGGCCAGAGCTTTGGCCACCAAAAGGCGCTTGCTCTCTGAGGAGTGCTCAGACTGGACAGAGATGAAGGAGCCTTCTGTGACATTTCCTCTGCCTGCTCCACCTGATGTTACATCCACATATGGCTGCTCCACACAAGTCACCACTTTGCTTTTGGTTGATAAGGCTGGCAGTGTGGCATTACAGTAGGGTTTTCTTCCCTTCTCGGACAGATCTAATGACAAACTCTGATGGCCCTTGTACAGCTGCTTTCTTAAAAAGGTAGATCCCATGTCTTGCTTCGCTTCTGTATTAGAGTCCTGAATGCTGCTAATAATGTCCTGAGGAAAGAGATCACAAAATCTGGGAGTGTTACAGGCTGTAAGGTTGCTGTGGGACAAAGAATATTTGTTTAAGCAGTTAACTGGTTTGTTGCTCTTCAGATTTCCTAAATGGTGCTGCCAGGGTCCAAGTTTGTGAAGAGCAGAATCGCTGTAACTTAGGCTCTTGTTACTGGACAGAGAAGATCTCAGAGGGCTCTCTAAGTTCTGTTGCCTCCACAGAGGATCAAGCTCATTATCACTGATGAGAGGTTGATCATGCAGAGTGAGTGGGCTGAGAGGATGAGATGAACAAGGTGGAACAGGAATCCCCTTCCCTCTCATCTCCTTCCCGAGCTGTTGAAGAGCTTGCTGAGATACAGTTTTCTCTACCTCTGCGGTGAGGTCAGGGATCTCCAACCACTCCTCCTCGATCAC
This sequence comes from Acanthurus lineatus, assembly GCA_029814665.1. Taxonomy (NCBI): domain Eukaryota; kingdom Metazoa; phylum Chordata; class Actinopteri; order Acanthuriformes; family Acanthuridae; genus Acanthurus; species Acanthurus lineatus. The sequence continues at coordinate 27,044,172 of JAPZDV010000012.1, forward strand.
CACTTCTCTGTTGGCTGCAATATCGCCAAGGAGCCTGCACACCAGCTGAATGATCTTTGGCACATTCTTCATCTGTCGAGCCTCGTAGCCATGCAGCAGGTGGCGCTGTCGGGTGAGGTACTGGGAAAAGGTGACAGCACTAGCTTTGGGTTCTGCACAGGAGAAAACACTTCGGAGAGGAACTAAAAATTGGGCAAATTCCCTGACACATAGGAGCTGTCCTCTAGTCTGGATGGAGTTGGGTCTCTTGGCGCGCACAAACAGGATGGCTTGGTCAGCACTCATCCGGGACGTGAAAACCAAGTAACAAGCCAACAACACACCTGAATGATGAAAAGTTAGATCTTATAAAACAGACAGGAATAACTTGGGATTTTCACTAATCCAAACTGCTGGTTTTACAGACCTGTTCTTCCAAGACCGGCATGGCAGTGGACAGCCAGCTTCCCCTCTTGGACAGCAAAGGACATGACTTTTACCATGTCAAGGATTGTTGTCAGAGATGCCACACCATAATCCTTCCAGCCAAAGTTGTAGTAATAAACTGAAATAGAGAAAGCCAAAAGAATCAAGAGCTGTTCAATATCCACCCAAGCCCTTTTCACGTTTCACAGTAATGGATTTTTATCATTCAGACACAAATTTATTTTACTTTAAAAGAGAGCTTCAGTGATTAAGCAGCCTTGCTTTTCTAAATCACTGCTGTACTCAAGATAATCACTTAAAAAAACCCACAACAACAGAAATCAATGCAGCAGAAACTGATAACACCATCAACTACAATATAACTCGACCACAGACGGTTTGTTCAGAGATTTGGGTGTGTTATGTCAAGCTCAACCTCAAGCTGCTAGACTCAAATAAGAAACATGCTACATGCTACTAATCCCCACATCCCTTCTTTTTTATCCCATTCTCATTTATCATCAAATTTGTGGTCAGCAACCCAAATTAACACATTTTTTGACATTAAATTGCTGTCACAATTATCTAAATCTATAGATAGATATTTGTATATAAATACAAATATCTACAGATAGAGGCGTTTGTCTAAAAGTGGCTTCAGAGAGTTTATTCATTATATTATCTGAACAAGAGTGTGAAGAACTAAGCAGAATAAAGACCTACAGTAAGATAACGAGCTAGTGTTTTTACTGAAGGATGTATCATCTCTGTAGAATGAAAGACAGCACAGTTCAAAATGCAGCTGATGCTTTGATGAAGTCTCAGGAGAGAGACCTCATCAAAGCAGAGCTTGTTAGAAAGACAAATCAAGATTGTCAACCTCTGAGGATGTGGATTCCCTCAGTAATTATTTGGTTACTATGGACCATTTAATGATCTGGATGTAGGGATAACACAAAACACTGATGGTCAGGGGAAAATGTTAATTCTACCATAGTCTCTCATGTAATACCTGCCGCTCATTCTTATGTAAAGGACTAAGATACAGATTAAATGTGTTTCACAGAGACTACTTTCCTACCGGTACACTCTAGTCACTTATCTTCTATATCTTGTAAATGTGGAAAGATCTTTACTCTCCATTAGGGATATGCTGCGCCACTATTGTTAAAGGCCTGATCTGGTTTACATATTAAGTCCTTACTGCACTCTGAGTGTGTTTTCAACTACCATGAACTACCATGGCCCTAACTAATGCAAATCTGTTGCTAGGAAACATCTTCAGCAGCAGCACAATCTCATCAATACAATAAATGCACAAGTCCATGCGTTATAAGACGCTGAAACTGGCTTTATGAGGTTATGGTTTTGACAGATCATGTGAAGAGTTAAACATGCCAATAGAGCAACAAAAAGATGTGTTGCTTTCATTTACATACAAAAATTTAACTGTATTTCCAATTCATTTTGACAGTTCAGCATGTAAAATGCCATGTCAGTGCATACATCACAGGGGTATTATTTCAGGAAAAACTGGGAATAAGAGTAACATTAGAAAGCATCTCATCAAGCATGGAGAAAACTTCAGTGCGGAGAGCTGCATTGTTTTTATGGGGCAACTTGGACACCAGTATCATCATCTCCTAAGAAAAATGCTGCAACTGTCGATTAGTTCAGATAAGACAATAGTAATTAGGCTAAAAACTCATCTATTGTGTTTTAGTTGGTTAAGATTTTATTAAATCAGAAAGTGCTTTATGTGTTTGGGATTTTGATTAAACACTTTAAAATGTATTTGTGTAACGATCACTGGGAGGGAGAACTGGTGGTGGCATTTTGCCAAACTAAACACTTCCATTTGCATGATGGGTATTGAATCAAGTTCTCTATTAGTAGTACTACCATTTCAATGGGTGTAGTATTTGTTCTGGTATCATATTTTTTTTAAATAATATTGAGACCTTATATTGATCATTAAGGCTTTT
>JAPZDV010000012.1:27046661-27078824 GCA_029814665.1 Acanthurus lineatus
TTGATCATTAAGGCTTTTTATATGTAGCTAACTGGCAGTTTACGGTATTATTCTTTTTGACCCATTTGCACTGTACAAGTCTTGGTCAGACCAAGCATCTATATGACTGTAGGTTTTTGGATTGTTGGTAGCTAGTAAGCTGATCCTGCTAACTGTCTTCTTTTTTTTTTTTTTTTAACCAAACCAACAAGCTCTTTACTGGACTGTGGCTTGTGCACAGTGAAGTTCCAAAGCAGAACCAGCAGAACCACTTCATAATAAATACTAGTTAACAAATTGGGTCTTAAAACCAGATGTGGTGTAGCCTTATTAATTCAGCAATGCCACTTTGACAAATACTAATATTACATGAACCCTTTCATAAAGTTCAACATACTTCATCTTTTTATCTCCAATACCTACCTATTATTTAAGCCACACTACATTTACATACACACTACACTGGTTTATGTTCTGTTGTCAGGGAGTTAACAGTATGTGTTGTTGAGGATGGATATGGAAACTCACTGCCTGCCTCCATGAAAGTTTCTGGTCGATAAGTGAAACCACTCTCCTGCTCCAGTGAGTTTCCACAGCTGGCATGTTCCCCTGGCCGCTGTAGGTTGATGACTGTCTTCAAACCACACCTGAGCACGGCACAGCAACAGGTTCGTATCAGTACACAGGGCCATCCATCCAGCAAACCACAACAAGTCAACACAACAGATATATTAGACCACTCCAGGTATTTACACCTTGATGTGACAACACTGCAAGAGAAGCAAACCTTTTAACAACCAATCCCAATTTCATTAATAATCCTACTGTCAAGAAAGAATGAAAGAAGTCAAAAAATATTTAAATTCAAATTAGGTGTGAAAGAAGGAGACTACTGTACCTTTGGAACTGTTCAATTATATTATATTTCTCTATGATTTCAGTAGAAGGCCTTGCCATAGCTAGCAAGTTGTCAGTAACCCTGTAAGTGGAAAAAATGCCAAGTTGGAAAGATCTGTGGTATAAAAGGCAAAAAGCATATAAAATAAAGATATAGACTGTTTAGCAGGTTCAACACAATTTTAATAGCTTATGATACCAAGACAGAGAAAGAAACATCAAAAGACACAGTTAACACAATGAAACTAAAGATCCCACTTGTTCATTGACTCCATTCAAAAACAAATCTAGCGCAGAGCAAAATCCAGGACATATGTATTGACTTTTTATGTAACTACCAATATAGACCTTGGTGACCTGTGCTGACTGAGCACAGCACTGAGACCACTGAGAGGAAATGTAGATGGACACTGAGAGCTGTATAAAAGGTAGTGATTAGACTAATAAACATACCAAGATGAGTAGAGTCCTTTGACAGCTTGCTCCTCATCACTCCAGCGAGAGGGGTTCTCATATTTACAGGCTTTCCCACCACAGGCCATGGAGCACTGCATGTGACCAGGAATGACATGCCTTAGGGTCTCTCCCATCTTGGTGTACTTTGCTGTAGGGATTCTAGCATTGGCTGTTGAGAGGAAACAAAAAAAGAAATAAAAACAATTTAATAATACCCATCACTGCTGCTACTCATCACCCTTGCAGCTAAAGTCATCAACAAACCCCTAAATACAAACACTAAGTATTTCTTCAATATGGTTACATCTCCTGGTCTTGCGTTCAGAGGGAGGCTGAGGCTGGTTCATGCTGACAGCCACCATGACTCTGTGAGAAGAAGAGGAGAGTATTTCCAGGGCAGAGCCACGTCTGCGCTGCAAGACCTTCAGCAGAATGTCTGAGGCCGAGTGCCTGCGGTTTTGCCTCCTCACGCTGCCTGTCATCTCTCCAGCTATGGAGTGCCGTCCTCGGTGTAGTGGCATCTTACAGCGCGGGCTGTGCTGCTGCCTGCACTGAGAGCACCACTGCACTAACACAGAGTCCTGGCTCAACCGCTCAGTGCCAACGGTGAATCATCACATAACAATCACCCATTGGCAAAGAGAGGCAAATACAACCTATCAGTTCATCAGCCGCATCTGAAGTGTCACCATGGCAACCATCTCCAAAATCACCAATGGGAGGTAGATGGGGTGAATGTTGCACACACGTATTAAACACATACACACGCACACACACCACAGATCTGAGGCTGGCGGCTTGTAAATGAAAGAGGAAATACCGTACTTGCTTGCTTACAAGGTCGTACATCTGGTGGTGTACAGCCCTGAACACACAGCATGTAGGCGTGTTAACAATGAAAAACCTTTTTCTGCATTTAATTAACTCTGCAGCAGCTGAGGGGTTTACACACACAGGGATGTGACATTTGACTGACTAACACTATGAATTTTGCTCATGTGGAACATCTTTTTCCTAGTATAAAGTCCTAGTATTTTTCTGAGTTAACATTGTGGAGTAGCTGACAGAGAAAATACCAGAAATCATTTCAACAGCAAATACTTATTAAAATTTATCATAGCACAAGAAGCAATAAAATCCTGTTGTCTAAAGTAATAACCAGATGGATTGTTTTTCATATTGTTTCTTGAACTTTGAGTAAAAATATTTTAATCTATTACTACTTGTGCACACTACAACTAAAATAACAGTTTGTAACTGAAGAGCTGTAACGAACTGAGAACTTGCATCCACTGGTTAAAGACAAGACAAAGTATAATATGGACATTGTGCTTGAAGCCTGCTCAACAATTCAGCAGCCAGTCCACCATCCAACTGAAGCCAAAAGGTGAAATGATACTGCTGGCTCACTGAGGCTCTCAGTGTGTGTGGGAGTAGCAAACAGATTGACCAACAGCAAAGTTGAGAGAGGGCTACAGCAAAACAAAGCATCAAAGATCAGATGGTATGACCACAAACTAAAGTGGACTCAGAATCAGCCACATTTACTGGTTCTCATTTTTACTACTTGTTTCCAGGTATTTATTAATCCAGTTTATTGTCTAACCATAAGGACCAAATCAACACAACGTTTTACTTTATAAAGATAACAGAAGGGTAATTCAAAACTTATTATTTCACAAATGTGAACACAAGTCCCAAACAACAACATTTAGCCGATAGTATGTGTATAAAAAACAAACAACAATTTTGTTGTGTTGTATAATGGGATCTGAAAGATCACTTTATTTTGGGTAATAAGCAATTATATTCACAGACTTGCTTTTTATTTTCTTATTACCCTCTTTCTGGTTTTTTTTTTTTAATAAAGGCAATTTGGATCAGACTCCTTTGTTTTTAGCCAAATCACCAAAAATGCAAAAGCTTACACAAGATTTTTGTGCATGTTTGTTTTTTCTCATCCATTAAGCATCAGCTTTAAAAATGGTCAACTCAGAATACTGGCACAAGACAAATACAGATAAGACAGGTTATCTGACATCCATGCCAACTCTAACTTCCAAAAGCAACTTCAGCTCAGGGTGACTGTTGTAAAAATATCAGTCGCTAAAAAAAAAAAAAAAAAAATCCAAACAATGCACTTTTCTTACCTATAAGGGTCGCAAATACTGACATGTTTATGTTTCTTTAGAGACACAACAATGTTTCCTGGCTATATTATCAGCCTTAACACGAATGTCTTAATCAAAAAACACTAATTACTCCAAGTATCAAAACTACAAAGATACTGGTGTTTATGTTTCATTGATGAAAATAGAAAGGATGGGTGTTTATGAAAACCACAAGCTTTACTTCTAATTACATACTAAAGCAATAATCCTTGTCAAATTAATAGAGATCCTGACCCTTAGGTATACTTTATCTAGCTTGTGGATCTTACATACCAATTTGTGGTCAATCTAATGTTCAGCTACATGAGCAATAATCCCTTTAGTACCAAATGAATCACTTTTTTCTGTGTGACATGAGAGTTTGCCATTCTGTGAGTTTTCAACTATTAATTTTAACATTTAATATAAGAATGAAATTTATCTTTGCTCAAATAATTTTAAGTCTATGTTCCCATGTTTAAGTCATTGCAATGTAAACATTAATAAATCAAGCAGAGTTTCTTGTGTCGTTTGTGTGTGTAGCAGAGCTCTCCTACCTCTCTCCATCTCTGTGCTGATCTCTCCACTGCAGGCTCCAACAACGGAGTAAGACAAGTCACTCAGTATGCTGACACCAGCTGCCATGGCCAAGACTGAAAGGTGTGAATAAACATTGTGTGTCAAAGGCAGAGGGGAAAAAAATACAGGAAAAACAGCATTCAAGTAATAGGTTTGGTGGTGCTGATTACCAAGGTGCACACACAAATGAGATATGAGGGGAGTAAGCAGCGTTGCCTGGCAAGATAGCCCAGAGGGAAATGTGCAAACTGAGCCACCATGTCAGCAGCTCGTGTGTCACTCTGACCACTGCACCTCTGGGAACAGGTGGGCGTGGTTTGAGGGCAACAGTGGGAGCTCGAAGCACAAACCTGAGATCTAAGGTGCTGAGTTACAAACCGCACTGACTTCAGCAGCACCCACACAGGCCAAACAGAGGGGCTTCAAGATGAGCACACACTGACATGGTATCCTCACACTCAGCTTAAACTCAATTTCAATACAACTTGAGCTGCAAATAGCTAGAGTACTTTACACTACACATGACAGATAAAGCAAACTTTTTCTACCTAACTGGTCTGATTCCACACTTATCAATTATTTAAGTAAACATATCCACCTGTTATTGTACAGCAATAACTTCTTGACCTGTGCATCTGATTTATGTAGCCTGATATGAGAGTTGTATCACACAGATCTACCCAAGTGTCAATTTAACTCCAGGGACCAGTTGTTCTCCCATTACACCTAATGCTCTAATGGGCCCCATCACTTGTACTAACTTGTGTTGCAGGAGTGAAACTCTGCACCTTCACAGCCCTATGCCTTACTGTGGACCATTAACAATTGAGCAGGGTTGCTGTACTTTGCTAACTTTTTGATGGGCAAATGATTCCTTGACCTTTGTTTTCCACCTTCCTTCCTTAACAAAGTCAATTGATCAAAGAGCAAGGGGTCTATGGAGGTAAATGTTCACGTATTAATTAATTTCCCAACTCTTTGTTTTCTTTAAAGTTGTGGTTCTCAAACTTTTTCGATCAAAGGTACTGAAAGTAACACAAATTAGACCACATACCCCTATTTGATAAAACTTTGTCCAAGGGTCCCTTAACAGGCAAGTATTTAGCTTTTAGATGATTTGTAAAGAAGGTCCACAAAACTTATGTCCAAAATATCCATTCACTATTAATTATGTTACTTATGAATTTTAAATAATAATTCCATAATTACCATAAGAGCAGTGGTTCCTTGCCTTTTTACTATAACATTTGTCTTTGGAAGGCAAAAAAAAGAATTGTGTCTACACTCCAGGAGCTCTCTCACCTGTTATGGGAGCCACTGGTTTGGAGCAATTTCATACCATAAATAGCAGTTTCACTTAAACTTGAAAGCAAGGTAAACCTCTAACCTCGTACATACAGCATATACCATCACCCATGGTTGAAGTGTACACTTTTAGTTTTAATTCAAGGGGTTTAACAAAAATGTTGTATTTAACTGTAACGAAATAACAATTTTTATGCATAATCCCATCTTTTAAAGAGGCTGAAGTGTAAAGGGACAATAGACTGACAATCAGTTTTATGACCAAATATGACCTGTTCCCATTTACTGTATGACAAATTAAGTGAATAAAAGGTCTGGAAATGGTTCAAATGTTGAATTTGCAGGTTGAATAGACTGGGGAGCTCACCAACATCAAAAGGCCTGGAAGACCAAGGGAAATGTCTAAGTTGATCATTGCGGACTACTTTTCTCAGTAAAGTAAATTCCTTCATAACATATACCCAAGACAAGAATATGTAGGAGGAGGTGGACATGTCATTGTCTATTCTACAACCACAAAAGGCCTTCAGGAATCTATATGACAGGTTCAAACCACTGGTAACAGGCCAGATTAGACTTTGCCAGAAAACATCTGAAAAAGTCTGCCTAGTTCGGTAACAAGACCCCCTAGACAGATAATACCAAGATAAACTTGTACCAGAATGATGGGGAGAGAAAAGAGCAAACTGTAAAAGAGGGCCAGAAAACGACTCAAACACACTGCAAAAGCGACTAAAGATCTTTATGAGACAAAGAAATTAAATATTCTTCAAAGGCCTAGTCAGACTCCTAATCTCAACCCAATTAAGCATGCTTTTCACTTACTTAAAACAAAACTGAAGGCAAAAAGACTCACAAACAAGCAAGCAACTACAGGAGGCAGCAGCTTGACGTCAGACAAAGCATCTCCAGTCAAGAAGTGCAGCATTACGTGATGTTAATGGGGGCCAGGCTTTAACCAGTCATTGATGCAAAGGATTTCCCCTCCAAGTATTTTATCATTTAATGATACAACAATTCAATTTTTGCAAGGGTTAGGGTTAGTTAAGAAGTTAATAGCATTGTTCATTTCTTGTCAAGACAACATTCAAATTAGGCCCCTTCTCCTGGGCTTATTACCACCAGAAGGCACACCCCACATCAGTTGCCATGACACACCCACCCAGCCCAGCAACCACCTGCAGCATCACATTCACATGAGACAGCAGCCAGGTTTGCTGTGGTAGTTGTGTTCCCTGTGTTACACAGTGGTGGATTACATCGATTACATTACGTGTACACCGGCCCCACTGTCATTTTGCCTTTTTAAAAATCAATGTTGTCAGACAGCCGATACAATTACATCCTGCTGCAGGCCTCTCTAGCCTGATCTGTGCAGCAGCAGCAGCAAGGTCAGTGGCTTAGCCGCAGCACAGAGTTGCTGGAGATATAGTGACATTTCACTTACAATATGACGCGAGTAAAGAGATTTGACCAGCAGGACAATGGCCAATGATAAGTTGTCAAAGCAAAATAAAAAAATCATCCATTTTTCAATTCGTCTGATTCTAAAAGAGAACTTGAAAACTTTGATGAAAGGAGTTTCTTAGCTCAACTTACAAATGCAGCTCTTCATATAACAGCTACTTCTTGTTCCATTACTTTCACGGAGTATAAAAATGCTCTCAAACAAATTTAAAATTAATCTATTGCAAACAAATGCTAGAAATGACTGCTTTTCATGTAAAGCTGCAGGAAATGTTCAGTTTGCATTAGTAATATTTAACACTTGCTCTCTCTCTTTCTCTCTCTCTCTATATATTTATATGTGAGTGTATACACATATATGTGTGTGGTGTGTGTGTATGTGTGTGTGTGTGTGTGTGTGTGTGTGTGTGTGTGTGTGTGTGTGCATATATATATATGTACATACATGTTTATACATGTTTATATTTAAAATTTAATACATATTTAAAAACCAGAATTGATTTCCAAATTTATAGTTTCTGTATCTGAACCTGAACATTTAACAATTCTTACCATAAATCCTTTTTACGAGTGTACTAGTTATCCAATGAAAATGTGACCTGCCTGTATCACCTTAGTGTGTGACCTGCCATAGTTACTCTGAGGTCTTATTCGTCTTATCAGACCACCTGTATTTTGTTCATAAAAAATTAATAGGCAATGCAAGAACTGGATTTTTTTTGTTGTTCAGGGGTCTGTGTCTTAAAATTCACTATGTGTACTGTAACTCAATTAGTTTTTTATCTGCATCTAATTACCTTTCTAGAAAAAGGTGACAAGACACATTTAGGTCATAATCCCACTCCTGTTAAGAGTAAGGCTCCTGTAGTCTTTTAATATTGATGGAGTAAGGTTAGAGCCTGTCTTCCATCCACAACTGTTTTTGGAATTCTTTTACATTGCAATCCACACTTCTTGTTGCAGAGTAATATGGCACCAAAACCTAGTAAGACACTGGCTGAAGTGTTTCCAACATTACAGCCGGAAAGAAGCCTGTCCAATCAATTAAGCAGTCTATCCCGTTGGAGCCCGACACCACTTGGCATTGTTTTTTGCAAGCTCTTGATTACAAGCTGGTGAATGAGAAAGTGTTCATCATGACAGATGTGACGTATGTGTATTAAATATTAAAAACTACATGTAACTGAGCTAATAAAGTGACAACAAATCTTTTTTCTCAACAAATTAACCAAAACATTTTACACATTTGTAGTGGATTCATAAGCTCCTGTAAACTGGAAAGCAAGTGTGCTAGTAGACATAAGAGAGGTGGTATGAAGGCTGAGAGATAGCCTTCAGAGATGCTGCTAGTTAGTATGGGATGTGAGATCCATTTCCTCTGTGTGTGCTAATAAAGAAATGTGTCCAACAAGATGGCGCTCCTCACAGCGTGTTTAATCTATGAAAAACTGTCTAAACAAGGGATCAAATACAAGGGAAACAGGGAAACCAGGAGAATACACAGCCTTCACAATAGGCAGCAGTAGTGCTGGTCTTTATGTGTGACTAATCAGACCACATCAATTAACCCAGTGGACAAAGATCCCCTTCGCTCTGCTCCTGACAAGCTCGGCCAACAAAAGCGCCCTCCTGTGTCAAAATGATCAGGTTCCTAAGAAGTTGTGGAAACCCTCTAAAAATCAGTCAATGTTCACAAGATTAAAACATGTAGATCACCTCATCAACCAGCCCTCTCTTCCCCAGTCTGCAGCTTAGTCCAGTCTCGCTAACCTTGCTCTCCCTTCAGCCCAACCTCCCCTTACAGTTCAGAGAGTCTGACATTTCTCCACCAGAGTACTTCTCTGGGGATTAAGGCTTTTCTTTTTCAGCGTTTACTTGTTTTTTAACAACAGTCACTCACTGAAAACACTGACAGTATTCTGAGGTGGGGTTATCTTTAGACTACTTGTCCCACTCAACCACAAGAGGAGGATTACCAGTGGCAGTGGGGCTTCTTGTGGGCTGATTCCCTTCTACAAACGTCCTAATCCATATTGCAATTGGGAGCCACATTATACTGGACCCAGCAATCCTGAACTCTGCTTGCTCTGGTGGATTTAGAAAAAGAGGCTGAAGCTGAAGCAGCCATTTGTGTGCCAAAGAGATGCTTCACATCCACATCAGTGCATTCATCCCTATCAGTTGGGTGTGATCTTTAGTTTCTTCTCCTTCATGTTCATCTTCCATCCAGGCTCCATCCTGTCAGTTTTGTTAACTAACAAAACTAACTCTTATCCAGATACAATCCGCCCAGCATCCTGTATAGTGGCAGTTTCAGCCAGATCCAGAGATGGGTTCCTTTTAACCGTCTCTTTGTTCCCAGATCTGTTCATTCCCAGGTACTGTAATGGACTCCTACCTTTTGACTCTTGTGTCCTCCAGGTCTTAGTTGCACACTGTCTCTCAAGAGGCAGCATTTCAGGTGGCGTTCTCTGGCTGCTGACCCCCAAGCTTTCGTTGCTGCCTGTAGTGAACACACACTTTGAAGTGTCCCATTATCCACCCACTGGTCTCCCCTGCCTGCTGCCAGTCCCTGGACACCAATGGTCACTTATAGTCCTTGACTTTGTTATTGGTCTCCCTCCATCTCAGAGTAACACTACTAACCATTATGAACGTACAAATTGTAGCTGTCTCCAAACCTACTTCCTACAGCCATGAAGACTGCTAACCTTTGAGTGCATCATGTCTTTCACTTCAATGGTATTTCCACCAGCATTGGCCAGTTCATTGTACATAACTGAAAAGTCTTCAGTGAAGCCCTGAGAGCTACAGTGAGTCTGTGCTCTGGTTATCACCCCCAGTCTAATAAACAGATGGAGCAGGCTTTCCAGGACTAGAAGAAAGTGATTTAGAATGTGCTTTCCACAAACTTAATGTAGTTTTCACTTACAACAGAAAATTTAGTCTACTTGGTAAAGAATCCCAAGAATTATGCATGTCATGTTCTGACACACAGCAAAACCCAGGTAACCCTACCCTTGTTTTTAGAAAAAAAAAGTTGAATATAAATCTCAAAATTTTCTTCATACGGTACTTCTGAAAAACCGCCTCAGTCATGGAATTTCCCGTATGAAAAAAGAAGTCAATACTGCACAGATAATACTACGGGCAAGTAACAAGGGTTCTCGATAGCTAATCAAGCATTAAAGTTTATTAAAAGTCAGCAGATAATAAGAGTTAGTATAGTCAGGAAATATTCAGGCAGGCTACAGGATTTTTGACAATAATCTAGAATGTGTTTAAAATTACATGTTTGTTTATTGATTCAACGACTGAATAACTCAGCAGTGAACATCAAATTGAGGATTTTGCATCCTGTTCCCTTTTTGTAACAACACAATAGTATAGAATTCAGAAACTTAATATTAAACAGTAAATATGGTGCATTTTTAAGTAAGAAGGGGCTGATTTCAGAATTAAGCCCTGAGTTGTGATTGCAAAAAGACACAGGGTTACCTGGTAAAGGGACCAAGCAATTTATATACATTCTTCCAGATATGGCTTACTCTGACACAAATGGTAGAGCCTTTAATAACTTATTAGTTACAAATGTGCTCCTCTTATATTCACTTTGATTACACAGTACCAAGCTCAGATATAGTACTTAACATTCCCATTCCAGTAAGATGATAGCAAAACTTGATGGGACACCGTTGTGTCTACAAGAACCTTACACCTTTAAACATCTTTATATCGATAAAGCAATTCAGTGTAAATAATGAGGCTCCTCCTAAAAATCTGGCAGGTCCTGCATTGAAGTATTTGCCTCCACAGTGAAGTGATAGGTGACAAGCATGCTTCCATAGTTTAGTTATGACTTTCTTTTACCATTTACCGGCAGATTCCAATAAATATGTTGACACATTTCAGCCATCTAACAAGCACCTGACTGTCTACAACATTTCTCTCACTGACGTTGATTATAAGGTATCTAATTAATGGTAATTAACGTCAAGTGATGAGTAAACTAACTTAACGCTTACTGAAATTGCTTCAGCTTATGCTTTAACTTTAATTAGTGTCAAGTCTGAAACGTACTACGCTAGTTTCAATGAGGAAAGACAATGCCAAGTTTATTTTTTGGGTCTTCGGTGTGTATAGTTTGCGCTGTAGTACCGTTAGTGTGTCTGGTGCTGATGCTGCAAGCCCGAGACTTAACGCTAGCTAATTAGCTTACTGTACCGCATAGCCAGAGCTAGCATAACATTAGTGACTAGATAAGGCCAAACTTACCGTCTCCCCGTCGTCTGAGTCCGGGGCTGTCGTAATAATATCTGACATAGTCTGTTCATCGTTGTAAAGGCATGTTTGTTTCATCGCTGGTAGGTAGCAAACCGGGACTTCTCTCAAGCCACATCATTTGGTCTGCTAAGCACAGCTAGCTTACTAGCTAACTTAGCAACCTGACATGTTGTCATGTAGAATGGTCCCGTTAGTCCACGTGACCACAGACAGAAAGAGGAGCTCATTGATTTAAACAGTTACTGTTGGGCAAATAATACCAAAGGCTTTTGCACAAATAACTTGATGTTTATGCTTAACATGTATATTTACACTTTAAGCCCTTTCTTGTCACACATCACTTCAACAACTTTGTATCTAGACTTATATTTTTGTCATTTTTTCTACACCGTTATTATTACTACTGATGTGTCATTTAATTCCATGGTCCACTTTTTCAAAGTGTCATGATTAATATTAATCAAGGGGGCACATCCACAGAACATTTATAGTCACCTAATCTTTTCAGCTCTGTAGCATTTCACACTATGCCATTAACTCTTTGCTCTCACACAAAAACTGTCTATTGCCTCCCGTTGGCCAACATAAAAACATACGATAATGTAATTTACTGTATGTTAATGGTTACGATTCAATTGCACGCTTAGACAATTGCCTTTCAGAGAAATTAAGTTACAGTTCGTCAGCTATTAAGGCTACGACACGGCGTCTGTTACAACTTACTGATGCGTCAATGGTCCCTTTGGGAAAGTGGGGACTGTTGGGAGTACATCTTTTTCTAAAGTCCTCTAGTGCCGCCTAGTGGTTATTTACGTGAAGTAGAAATTAATAAGAATATCAGGACAGTATGCACAAAACTCACGTTTGAACAATATCAGTAAGTATGGACTGCATACGTCATCCAAAAATCTCTACATCTTTGCTTACAAAACACTATTTTAAAACTGTAAGATATTTAGGGTCTGTCTTTGTATCGTATTCTTGAACTGTGTGAAAAAAAGTCTGGATTTTTCTGTACCCCACAAACATTGCTTAATTTGTTGGTACATCATTGCAGTGCATCAGTTCTGGTCATTTGAAGTAGATCTCTCATTGTGAATGTAACCCTGATATATTGTTACAGCAAATAGTTTTTCAATATATCTATGATCATATTAGCTTTTTTTTCTTTTTTGTTTTGTTTTTTGTATCCAAGTGAGCTTGCTAATAAAGAGGGATATATAGATAGAACTTTGAGTTTTGTCTATATTATTCACTTACTTCACCAATTTTATATCTATGCATTTCCAAAGACGGGAGTGAGATCTTTTGCTTGTTAAAATTAAGCACACTTCTCCTGTCATACTGCTTGCAAGTGCTACTGTTCACACTAGACACATTTTTTTCATAGTGGGCATCTTTAAATCAAAAATTTAAAAGCCATATTTAACTTTTAAAAATAGAATATAAATGGAAACACAGAAAAAGTGATAAATACACAAATCCACGGGAAAAGTAAGCTCATTCTCTTTAATAATGGCTAATTTAATTCAGTGGGGATAAAGACCTTTGAAAGATTAGTGAAACAAATCTTAACTGATAGGTTCAGGGCCTACATGACTGAATACAACTTCTTATTGGTGTAATAGAGGGATAGATGGTGCTAGTAATACTACAATAATTATCTGTACAAGCATCTTGTGCAATCCTTGTGCAGATCCTTTATTTTTGGAGTTCTCCTCCACTTCTTCTGATTCAATCCAACCACACATTTAAGTTGGTACACTATTTTTGAGCTCGATGCTGGTGCTGAATTGGCCAACACACTTGTTAACATGTAGGCTCCAGGCAGTCAGGGCTTATGGTTCTCTATCCTAGATCTGCAGTTGTATACCCAAGGCTCACTCTAGTGGTGTGCCTGTCCCCATCATTGTATATTCTATATACAAAAGAGTGCAGGAGTATATATCAACAAGAACATGAGCCATGACAACGCAGTTGCAGTCTGAAAAAAAGGGTCTGCAGTGACTTCACTTTTTTGAGCACACAGAATTATATTACCAAGACATTTTTTTAATTCTTGATTGCTTCTTTTTGATCTCTTTGATTTCTTGGTATGGGAACCTCGTAGTGCAAAACAAAAGTTATCAGAGTAACCGGCTAAAAAAAAATGGCACGCAGCTGTTTTCTCAAGCAGATATGTGGGAAGGGAAGTTTCACAGAAGGCACATTCATCTTGGCTAACTCTGACCACCCATGCTTGAGAGGAATTTGCTCCTCTTCATTTTTGGCAGAGTCCAGTCCCCTAGGGCAAAGAGGGTTTACATTTGTCTTTATTCCAAATGCAATAAATGCACCTATTTTTTTAAACCATAAATGCATTCTTAGTACATACACTTTATCATGGCTGCCATTTCTGTGGCTTTTGATGAACAGATTTAACCTATTTGCTGTGAACTGTTGTGATCAGTGTCCCATATCCTATTGCATATTGTTTTTGTGTAGTTTCTCTCTACTCTCAAATTTATGAGGGACAATAAACATCTGATCCTAAATTTGAACATAGATAAAAGTAAAAGTAAGTGTCAAATATATAATTTACATATAAAATAGTTATGGTCCCAAAAGAAGAAAACGAATTAAATCATTGAAACTTTCATTTAGTTGATGTCCCCACAATGTGGCATGACAGAGAAGAAAACTGTTTTTCTGGGCCCCCTGCATCAGTCAAAATTAGTTTACAGTAATTTCTTAATCCATAGTATGTTCAGTTGATACTCTGCAATCCAATTCCGATTGTGCTAAAACTAGTAAAACTTTCTGTTTCTATTTTTTAAGTTTTACAAAGCTTTGCTAATTCAACATGCGTGTTTATTCCACCTGTTATAGACATTACTTTGCGCATTACACATAAACAGGAAATCATAAAAATCTTGGTAGATTGAGATTGTAAGTTTCAAACTTATTTCAGCAATTACTGTTGATTTCCCATTATCTAAGTGTTCTGTCGATCATGTTTGTCTTTTTTTCTTTTTTGCCCCTTCAGTTTTCATTATGGCTGAACCATTATAGGGCTTTTTTCTCCTATAAAAAACACAACTTTTTTGCAAATATTTCATAAAAAATAACACAAATTCTTAAAAAGACTTCTACATTTTAAAAGCATTAAAGATCACTCTCACTATAACTATATAATCTATATAACTATAGAGAAGTCCCCTGAGCCATCATACAAAACCAAGCTCTTGTGACAGGCAACTTCTAACTTTTAAATTAATTTAATGCTAAAGATATCATAAATTTTACCATATTTAAACACTGCAATTTGAGGTAAATGTCAATAACATATACACAGTGTCTTACAGTGAATACTACAGAGTGCAGAAGTATTTGGATGCAGTGTTGGAACTGGTTGCAGATGGCAGATCACAAGGTTTATTACTTAGAGAGACAAGGAGTGGAAGTGACAGGTAGTACCAGCCTCTGGGGCTCTCAGTGTGGGCAAGGCACTGACAGAGTGGCTGAGCAGCAAATATATTGTTGGTCTTCTGTTTTTCTAATAAAAAAGATACATTTTTACTTCGCATTACCTGACTACTGTGAGGTAATATGAATTTTAATTTTTTACCCTAAAGATGTAATTGCCATCCTCTGGCAGGGAAACTCTCCTTGCAATTTCAGAAGTGACCACCAGAGGAAGATATGTTCCAACAATGCAAATTTTTGGAGCTAGAAGTGAAAACACACTTGTGGCAACATGTAAAATTGAATAACTTCATCGAATGCGTGACTGTTTTTGTTCCTCAGTTTTTCACAAGACTTGACTATCTATGTAGTGGCCACAATCATTGTCTTCAAAGTTGCAAGTTAAGAAACAGACCATTTATGATTGTATGTGATACACTGAACATGATTGACTACAATTCCCATGAACAATATAAATGATCTTTTGAAAGTATTTAATTAATAACAACTCATTTGAATATGACAAATACGTGACAAGCGCATTATAGTTTTCCTCAGAAACCTATCTTAATGAGGTGTAATATCCTTACTACACAATAAACATTCCTTTAGAGGCAATATGATTTTATATACCATACAAAACCTGCCCTAAGAGATGCAAAAACTGTCCATTAAATCAGGACCATTTTGAAAAACATGATTTTAATCCTCTAATCCTCTGGTTCTGTTAGTACTTAAAGTTTCTGCCTTTGTTAAGAACTGTTGGTCCCTGACTTGAGAAAACTTGATTTTATTAAATAGCATGGTCATGAAACTCAGAGCATTTGTATGGACATGCTGCCATGACAACATGACATGCTATGCTTGTCATCTGTAAATGTCATTGTGATTAATATAATTCATTTTAAAAACATTAACTAATGTCAAAGATTGAGAGATGTATTTTCAGCCAGCAGTATATAAAAAGCCTGCTCTGAAATTTGTTCTAATGTTGTTAGATGGAATATTTGTCACATCAGTGCTTGCTACTCATAAGACCATTGTACACTGTGTCATATTTTAAAGTTATGATTCAAACAAAATTAAAAAACTGAAAAATCTAAATAGACCACCAACTTTGATAATTCCAGGGGTCTTTAAAGTTCCCCTCTAGAGTTGATCTTAGAAGGCCAAAGTTTGTCAAACATTTCTGAGACATGCTAAAAATATGCTGTGGGGGATATTTCACAATTTTGAGACAAATAACAGTAAAGACTAAATCCCAGAGGTGCTCTGACATGGTTCCTTTGAACTCTAGCATGAAATATTTCCCTTTGAGTTGCCTCAGGCTTCACTGGATTTGTCTGAAATTACATCATATATGCAACATTTCAGCCATAACTGGGCTACATTATAGCCTTCATCATTACAAGTGTTGGTTAATTCAACACAACATAACAGTTAAAATGACAATGTTGTATTTTTGATCCCTTTATCATTTTGTTGTCAATTATACACTTATTAAAAAAAAGTAAACCACGAACTACAGACCCGTGTTAAATAACAGTCTAAATGCAGCAAGCTAGTGCTAATAGCATGTAATGTTCTGATAGAATCAAATCTTCACACAAGCATAAAAACGCAGTGATGACATAGCAGAGATCTTCTTAAGAGAAGTGTCATGTTCACTTAATTTTTTACTTTAACCGTTAACCTGAGCTCCTTGTGATGCAATATTTGCTTTACATCATCATCATCATCACCATCATCATCATCATCATCATCAAAAGTATGTCCTTTTACTCGAAAACTCACCTGCAGGGTATTCACATCCTTATTTTCTTTCCTTTTGCATAACCTAAATCAGTGCAGGACATTTGCGACTTTGCATGTTACTTTGGCTCAGTGAAGTCACCGAGCAGACAAACCCTGTGAAGAGGTGGAGCTATGACGGGATTCATAAAACCCAAAGTTTATTCCCCAACTCACTGCCTAGGTGAAGTGCTCAACGGCTGACAAATAGCGCTGTCTGCGCGGCTCACACACTTATAGTGGGTATGAACACAGCCGGGCTCGGGAGTTTGCAGTCAAAGGTTTGCTCTCGCTTTCACATTTTATCTGCACGTACGACCAAGCCTGGGCAGAACTAACTCGTAAATCCCGAGGAGTACACACGAGCGCGCAGAGAAGTCGGCTACCTGTAGCCTTACATGATATTTGGCTCGATCCATAACCTGAGGATAAGTTTGATTTACGGTCTTGACCTCCGGACTATACAAGCACTAAAGAAGGAATATGACAGCTGGCTTGGGCCACTAAAGGAGTGATAATCGGTGTACGCTCGTGGTGTCTGACAAGGTGACCGCACAGCCAGATTATGCAGCATCCTTTGGACATGGGGGCGCATTACTATCCTCCGGAAGTTCATCCTGACCACAGAACCCATCGTTACAGGAGTTTCATGATAGAGGAGATCCTAACTGATCATCCGGAGCACAAAGCGTCGGCTCCCACCGGGGAGCTACTTAAATTTGGGGTGCATGCTCTCCTTTCCGCTCGGCCTTTCCCCAACCAACTGGGTAAGAGAGACTGCTGTGAAAAAATAAATAAGTGACTGATAGAATCGATGTTATTGGTTACATGCAGGGAATCTTGTAGGAATTAAAAATAAAAGGCTTATGAGACCAATGGATTATTATTTCTATTAAAGGAAACATTGCTTTTAAATCATGTTACATTTAATTGGAAATATAACAGTGCTTATTTTGGTAGAGGTGAAGGAATGACTTCCGTGGCAAGATAATTTTAGTTTTGCAGGATTGTATGTAGTGTCTACTAACAGGTATGATGCGTAATAATTAGGCCTAAGCAAAAGTTAGCCTACAAGCGTCATTATCAAGTAGGCTTGATGATGTAGAAAATAGCTTAACTAGAAGACAACTGTAGTTATTTTGAGGTAGGCCTGGTTATTTGTTGTAAGAAAATACCTAACGGCTAATGGCGAGTTTTATTATACCAAAATAAAAATATTTATAAGTTTTAAAGTTGCATGTGTTAAATGTGGATTCTCTACTGGATAAGCACTACTGCCCCCGCGAAAAAAGAAAAGGAAAAACCCCAACATAAGGATTAGGAGATGATAAGAGATTAATTAGGAGATGTTCCAGTATTGACTAAAATTCTAGTGCAGGAACAATCCTTGGAATAGCCTTCACTGATAGGCTATAGTTGAAGTGGCTAAGGTATGTTTATGCCTTTAATTTGCAGCCTAACCTATTGCGCATTTTTTTATAATTATGGCCTATATAAATGCCTCACTTCACAGAACCATAACAGTGAAATTAGAGTTAATCGTTTTCTTAATATAAACTACAATTTTAGGTGTATTTTTACGTGAAGATTATAATTATTAATATATCCCCCTCTGTGTGTAAAGGATATGTTGCTGTAGGCCTACACGTACTTCACATGCTTGATTTGTTTAATGACTCACATTACCAACCTCATTTGAATTAAAGACGCAATCATAATGCTGAATCTGAACATGAATATAATCAATATACAAATAACAAAACTAATGATGACATGAAAAGACCTAGGTCAGGTCCATAAGACTTTCCCATGTCACATTCTTCGCAAATACGTTGTGAATATATTTACCCATATTCTGTCTCCTCCTGTCGTGGAATTGTAGGTCCATTAAGGTCTTGAACTCTGATCTGAGAAGTCTGTATTGTTAGATATGCCATAACGCAGCTCAGACAAAACCTACAGTGTTAGTGGAATCAGGTGATTTTTTTATTTGATAAGAGCTATTTGAAGCCCACTTGATGAATCTTTTAAACCAAAACAGCCTCGTTCCTGTGTGTGAAACTAGCAAAAAGACAGTCACTAAGTTTCCTAAAACAAAACTGGTCTGTGTGTGTGTCTGTGTGTGTGGGTGTGGGTGTACTCGGTCCTTTTAGTGCTCAAAACCGACCAGACGAGCATCCTCAAGTTCCCCATATCCCCGCTGTCCTGCCCGCTGGGCTCGCCGCTCGGCTCTCCTCTGCTGTCCGCGGCTCCAGGCCTTCAGGTCGGTGCAGCGTCCCACCACCTGCCGCTGGACCTGCACCTCCGCGGGAAGCTGGAGCATGGAGCCGATGGAGGCAGCAAAACCAAGAAGGGCCGCCGAAGCCGCACTGTGTTCACTGAGCTGCAGCTCATGGGCCTCGAGAAACGCTTCGAGAAGCAGAAATATTTGTCTACGCCTGATAGGTGCGTTTAGAGTCTTTGGAGTGTGTTTTGCAGGCATATATGGTAACACAAAACAGTCACATTATCAGAATATAAGTTTGACTTTTTTAAAGTTATTAGGGTCACTTTGACGGGAATTAGGATCGTTTTATTTTTCACATAGCATTGGATGACTTTGCTTTGCTAGGTCAGTGCATTAACACACAATAGAAAAATGTAGTGAAGATAGAGACAGTTCTTAAGCTCAGGAGGCATTAATACCAAACAGAAAAATGACAATAATATACAATAAAAAAACAAGTAAAAAACGGTATATAAGGCAGAGTATTATCTTTAGTTTAAAAGATGTGAGTAACTTAAATGTTAGAGTTTTTTATTGAGTTAAGAGCAACTGACAAGAAAAAATGTTAACAATACTGTAAATTGATTTGAACTGTAGGCCTGTTTTTAAATGTTTGACACTTCATATGTTGTTCCTCACAGAATAGATCTTGCTGAATCTCTTGGGCTCAGTCAGCTGCAAGTGAAAACATGGTACCAAAACAGACGGATGAAGTGGAAGAAAATTGTAAGTTATTCTTCATGATAAAAATGATGATAATAATGCTAATACTAATTATGAGGTCAGGCCTGCAACAACAATACAAACAATTAGAACAAAGAGAACTATTTTGGTTTGTATTCTTTTAACATTATTGTTATTGACAGAGGAATGGATTAGTTCTGTTTTCACACTGCAAGTACAGGCACCAAATTAGATGACCAGTCGAGAGTAGAGGCCTGTACTACTCAGTTTACTATTTTTATTTGCAGAAACAGCCCCTCATCTTGGGGGGTTATATGAAATGTATTGTAAATATGAATTTGGTTAAGTGTTTAGGAAAAAAGCACTTCATATGTAAACTGTATGAAACTACATTTTTGTGTGATTATCTATGACAGACACTAACTACGGGGTCATGTAGGTCACCTTTTTTTTCTTCAAACTTGCATCTCAGTTTGCAGTTGTACTTTACTGATATTTTTCTGCTCATGTTCACCCTGCAGGTGTTGCAGGGAGGAGGCCTCGAATCACCCACCAAACCAAAAGGCCGCCCAAAGAAGAATTCCATCCCCAGCAGCGAGCAGCTCTCTGAACAAGAAAGATCCGTCGCTGATGTCGGCTCCCATTCTGAAGGCTCAAGCTCCCACTTAGAGAGCATTCAGGAGGAATGACCCGGTTGCAGCCTGTGCATACTCTGACTCATATGCAGAATCTCTTGGACGCTTGGTGCGTATCTTTTGGCTGGGGCCAGATTTTAAACGACATGGAGAGGGTGTGCTGATGCTCCTAAAGCTGGACCGTGTTGTGCAGTCTCCGGACTTGCAGGGCCTGCAGAAACCTGAACTGTACGAGCCAACATCCTCCAGCAGCCATGTGTTGTTGTCGTAGCTCCACCATGTACTCCATCATGGTGAACTTGCTGTTGTTGAGGAGGGAATTCAAAACTTTGCAGTAGGTCTACCCTTAATATTCTAAGGATCCACTCTCACTCATCTGTTTTGCATTACTTTTGTGTAACTATGCTATTTTTAATATTAAATATATTTTCACTAATACTGTTCTCTGTTTTTTACAAAGGACACAGGCTCATGATAAGCGTTTCATTACGCGTGTATGTGAATATGAGGTTAATGACGACAGCAGCTTACAGGCTTATTAGTCATACATATTCTAATGGCTCAGGGCCCAATATAGTTATTACAACCACAATGAAAAATGTCTCATTGGCTCCTGATGTGTTTTGCTGGGTATGGAGTTGAGTTGCACACGATACATTTTAAATAATAGAGAAGACTAATGCTGCCAGACATTAAATGTTGCCTGTATAAGAGCAGGAAAATCAGGTCATCAGACAAAACTTTGTAGTATCCTGATTTGATGTTATCATAATTTGTTTTAAAAAAGACATGCATTTCTTGTTGAGCTGTGGATTCAGACATACTTTGGTGCTACTGGTGGTTATGTTGTATGACAAGAAGTAAGTGATGCTGACTTGTGTGAGGAACTAGCCTGATGAAAGACAGCGCTGAAACTGTTCTCTCTTAATTTCCCTAAATTATACAAAAAAAAATTAGAATGCTGTGCTGCAAGACAATGTGTTGAGTATTTACCTGAGGTGTGTCAATATAATAGACTTATTTGCTTAAAGCTTTTAGGAAGAGCCAAAAGCTGCCAAGTATTTTAATGCAAGCAAGTCTAGTGTTATTAGTGCCAGGGTTATAGTAAGCATATCATGTCCACAGATATGCCATAATTTTATCTACAATTTACAGGTTGTAAGCACAGTAAGTTATAAGTTGGTGGTTTGACTGGAGAACAAAAGATTTAACATGTTGCAATACATTCCTTTTGCTTGCTTTGTGTTCTAGCAATGACATGAAATCTCTTTTATTTTATAGAGTTCTTCTTTGGATTTTAGAGATTATTAATTTTTCATAGAGAGAAGCTTTGGGTGGACAGGCCTACTGTGGCAACTTAAGTCTAAAGGTTGTTATTTGATTCGTTTTTTAAACTTCAGAGACATTTGTATTTTTCAGCAATAGCAAGTAAAGACCACCGAGAGTGTTCAATGCGCTGAGGCGTTCAGGCTCAGTTACAGGAGGATGTGCAAAACTTGACAAATAAACTTTTCCTGCATTTTAGTCAATAAATTAAATATTCAAATGTAAAAGACGCCCCAATTGTCCCACGGCTTGCATTAGTTAATGCAAAATTGCAAAATTAATGCAAAATTGTTTAGTCAAAATCATCGATTAAAACTCAGCCCTTGATATCATTTAGCCTACATCTCAGTTTGGAGCGTGAAGGTTTTTCATGTCTTGGACCTACATCTTTTAGATCACTAATTATGCCTTTCACTCCAGGAGAGCAGTTTTATTTAGGTGGCTAAAATTTTAAAGAAATTTTTGTGATTTTCGTTACTAAACGTTGTATTTTTGTCCATTTTTAAAGCTTTAGTGATATTTAACTTCGTCGTTAATTGAGGGAGGGAATACTGAATTCCATCGGGATTCTTTTAAAGCAGGTGGTGAAAAGTGTGAGGCTTTTTCCCTTTCTTGTGAAAGTGTTAACAGTCTTTAGTCTCTCATTACTGACAATGAAATAATGTGAACCACCGCCCTCACGAGCGCATCTTGCTGAGTAAAAACCCTCTTCTTATAACGTGCAGCGCGTGTGTGAGTGTGTGCTGGGCAGTAACTTACAAAGCTCGGGGTCTGCGGCCCGACACCAAACGAGCTGGTCAGGTCAGAGCACAGCGGGTGGATGTTATTAGAAAAAATATAAGCATACATGTTCTTTTTCAACACATTCTCGCCAGTATGGTACCTTATATATCATAGAAAACTTGGTTTGTGGCTCGGTGTTTTAAGTTAATAAGGACAAAATTTGCGTCTGTCATATGGGAAGGTGATTTTAAAATTAATATATATACTGCGTAGTATTTTACAAACGTTATGGCAATATTCTAAATTATACTTTAATTTTTAATAGCATTTATAGCCCATTACAGGCTTTATCCTCCTTCTGTCTGAAAAACAGAAGTCAGTGTAACCTACTACAAACCCATGAACCCTTGCAGTGGGAAATTGGCCTCCAAGCCTATTAAAACGGTAAAGTCCTAAATGTGTGGGACCTTACGATAGTATTACAGTATGGTAAACTCCGCCTTTCATGTAAATAGAATAAGAACATCTTTAATTCAGTCCTGTTTCAAACAAGCTGTTTCACAGGTACTCATCTTCTTATGAAGGAAACATCAAGGAGATTTTTTTTCTCGCTGCTCACATATAAAATATGCGTCTTCGTTTGCAAACAAAAGAATAGTTTTCCTATGTATGTAACAGGCCGAGACAATCACACACAAAAAAATGTACATGTCTCATGGGTCAGACAGGCAATAAACACATAGCTTCTCTCCCCTATATAATATAAGCTTATCCAACTATAAAATGGCAAATTGATTGCGTAGGTCGAAATGAACAAAGCAGGTACAGCTGCGGACCGACTGACAGTTCGCATTCATAAAGTTTGTTAAAAGCTTTGAGTTGGTTGTATTTTAGCAGGTAGTTGTATGATTACACTCATTTTAAATAGCCCAATTTACACACAAATCTCTGAAAAAAAGTTTATTAGTTTATTAGCTGAGCCTACTGAGGGTCACAAAACCACACGCACCGACACACGCATAGTTTTTCCAAATGCCATTCACCTATTGATCAAAATGAAGAAGTCGATGATTAAACAGTCAGTGCGCACGGACAAACAATAAAAACTGTCAACACTAGCTATGGCATAAGTGTTAAATCTTGACATAGCCTATTGAGAAACGAGTGACAAATAAATAATTTATAAATAATTCATAATACACCTATTGTCAAAATGCAGATGATAAATCTCTTCCAATCTCAAAAGTTTTTACCTATAAGCTACCAATATGCAAACGTTTCACCCAATATAATTCTATTTGTTATGACAAATTATGCCAAATCAAGAGACATTGCGTGTAATGATTTGAAAAACATCTGTGTTTTCATAGCAGGAAATATTCTTCTAAATGGCATTAAATTTGCCTTAACCTCCAAATACTTCTTTCAATTAGATCTCAGCCCATCATAGAGTCTGGAAAATATGTTTTGCATTAGAAAACATCCCTTTAACTACATTTAAGTGAAGTTCATCTGTTTTATTCAATTTTGCTGTTTGAAAATATTAAAATATTAAGAATTTTGACATTTTCAAGACAGTTTTACATGATTTGCTCTTGTTTTTTTACACAAGCTTAATTTTCAGCCTGTTAACCTTAATGTTAAGGTGTTGTCCTTGAAGCTGCAAGTGTGTGGGGTCAATTAGCGGCTGGGTCATAATGTGGCAAACACCAGCATTCATGTCAGCATGTATAAAGTACTGTAAACAAAAGAACAAAGCAAGAGTGCAGAGGTCATTCACTTCAAAGCAAACCTGTCTTAAACATGTGTCTTAAATAGGAAAATTAGAGGTCTGAATCTCCCAGTTAAGACTCAAAACACACAATTTGTGCTTGAAGAGTTTTAGTTTCCATTCACACACGTTATACTTACAGTTTTTTTTGGGCGTCTGCTTACTTTTCTCTTAAATGGCATTTATATGTATCGATGTATACAATTACCATATACAATTACCAGCACTGCAAGTTTAGAAGATCGTGCCTTAATCAGTAAGCTTTAACACCAAGGTCTGTTTTAGTCATCTGTTATTGTTTGAAGACAGACACTTTTTTTCATAATGTACTAAAAATATGGAAATCTGATGATGAAAAAGCTGCTTTTTTAAATTACTGCATGTACAAAATGACCAAATAAGGCCAATAGACTAAATCATCAGACCCAGTTCATAATATTTATTTTAGCTGCATTCAGTATAAGTGAGAAAATGCCTCTGAAGCTTAATAAACACTAAATAAATTAATCATTTTTATTTCCTGCTCTTTAGGAATAATGGAATTTGGGAGAAACTAATTTTTCAAAGTGAACCAATCCTTTACATAGCGATCCATATGAACATCTGCAAGTCCCCACCACACACATACATAATAACACACACACACACCACAATCATCAGCATCAGTTAAGCAAATGGCTAATCAGTCCTTGCCCAGAATGTCAAATTTATGTCAAGACTTAATCATATGCAGATCAAAGACAGGTTAACCTAAACACCAGAGCTGAGGTCGTAAAAAGAGTCCCAGCTATAAGAAAGAAAAACATGAGCACATTTTAGAAATGTATTGATTACTGTTGTCAATGTGTACATGGTATGAGGTGAATGTGTGAGGTCTTCACAGTACACATTAAAGCTGCAGCAGGCTGGATGAAGCAGGCTTCATCCACGTGCACATCCTCTCTCCTGGGCTTTGAACGGACCGAGTGCTGGACAGCAATGACTTCCGACATAAATTACAATCAGGAGGAAGAGTCAGCCGCCAGGAATCTGCAAATTCGTAACATCCATACTCAACGCAATTTAATCATTAAGGGGACCCTTGGTGGTGGCATGATAGTGCTCTGCTGCGAGCAATGAGAGGTTGACCCCAATTTTTGAGAGCGGGTGTATATGGAGTCAAAAGGTCCATGCTTAGACAGAGCCCAGGCTGGGGGTCTGGGGGGGCCCAGCGTCTGCCTAGCCACGCACAGGAGAATTTCTCCACGATTAAAGAGCCCCTGATTAATTTAACGTATGTGCCAAAACTGCACATGCGGCGTATGATCCTAATTATACTGAAACCCAACTCTGTGCAGGCCAAGCTTCACATTAGCTCTGCCATTCTCCTCTTTGTTTTCCCTGGACGTTCCCTGACAACATGCCTTTTCTATAAGTCTGTTATAAAATCTATTCATGGAGATAATTCTAACTGATTGATGTTGATGTAAAGGGAGGGTATGTTATTATTGTTCTGTATGCTTCTGATGGAAATGCAAGCAGGGGACAAACAGAGGAGAAACATTTTTGAAAGAGGCAACACAGCAGGAAGGTACAGAACAACATCACTTCACTTCACCCATTTGAAGGAAAAGACTGAAAAGAGGCAACAAAATGAGTGTGTCATTAGCCTACTAGTATTACTAATGCTACTGAGGTGACTAGGCATGATGTGCTAATATAAAGTCACTGCTTAATGTAATAATATAGGGAAGTCATTATTATCCAGAGGTCACCAGAACAACTGAAAATTTTAATTGAAATTTGAACCATATAGACAGTTTTGCTTTAATATGTTCAGATTTTGAGATATACAGCTGCTTTCTTTCCTCTACCCTGGAGAAAATGGAAATTTGCCTTGTGATGCCAAGGTTGATTTCCCATTTGGGCAATTGATTAAATTGCCCAAGGCCTCAAAAGCTTCAAGATCACTATGTGTTAACTGGTTGTACTAGTTTATTAGGAATTTGGCTTAGGATCATCTTACATGCCAAAGTCCATAAAACTCTACTGGTTAATATTTATACATTAACAATACCTGAATTGACTACATGTAATGCAAAATGAGTCACTTGTTTGGATGAACTCACAGTGAATGACAGTTTTCCTCGGCACTACAGAGCAATGTCGTGTCAGCTCATTGTTTGGATTTTATGACCAGCAACTTCACTCTTCCATCCAACCGCTCTCATCAACCATCTGCAGGCAATTGTTTTCAGTGAAAAAACTACCGGTCCAGCACTAAACAGCAGATTTACAGTTAGTGTCTAGAAAATAAGGACAGTGTAGCATTTATGCTCAAGATTGTGATATTTTTATAAGAAGTTGCTGGAGACCAAAAGAGAGCTTAAAGAAGAGTGAATATTTGAAATCACATGGATATTAAACCTGATCCAATAAATGCTAATGTGGCTGTGTGTTAATAAGCAACAAATTTCTAATATGTTCAACCACAACAACTTTATAAGGTGACAGGAGGACCGTGTTATGTTTACAATTTGTTCTGTTGCTCCCAAGTAGCCAAAAATTATAATGAGTGTTGCTTTAAGGTTGCTTTATTACTTGAATTGAAACCATGTGTTCCTGGATTAGGATATTTTTTCTTATATGTTACATATTAACAGATTTAACAAGTCAGGGGCTGACAGGTGCCTAACAGCTCATTTTTTGCCTTGTGGCCCCCTTTGCAGGATCCTCAAGCCAAAAGACATTTTAAAACACAGCATCATTTCTTTTCAGAGAAAATTTCCTCTGGACTTTGGACCATCCACAGACCTCATCTACAGTGTTATTAGGGACTGCATCCTCAGTAGAAAGTAGTTCCAGTAAATAGTAAAACTGAGAGACTGGTTTCTTAAAACTTGCGCAAATTTAAACCCAACTAAATGCATGCCAACCAATTAGATTCCTTTTAAGCCATGATGAGGTATTTTTTTTACCAATACTTCTCTTAATAGCTGAACAGCTATGGTGTAAATATGCACTCAAAATAAAAAAATAGTTTGATGATTCATTTCCAAAGTATTTTTTCATTTTGCATGATAATTAATTATCTTGGCAATCAGCTGCAGTCACATTTCACGCATTAGGCGTTCAAAGACATTTAGTTTTATAAATAGCTCAGTGTGACTCCCATTTATTATGAGGCTGCGCTCTAAGCACTCTGAGGGGGACATGAAGTGAACCACAGAGCAACATTTGCAGTTTGAAGTGTCGGGGAATAAAGTCCTCACTGTTTCACTCTCTACAACAACTTGTGCCAGTGAGTGGGCACTCACCCGAGACTGCAGTTTAAATAAATACTATTTTCTATGTGCACTCAAACATCACAGTCAGGTTTTATAATTTAAAATGACCAGAATGAATATTCAAGCTGCAATTTGGAGGAAAAAAATTCACAGGATATCAGTTGTTTATTTATTTTCATCCAAAACACACCCCTTTGACCTCCTTCATAATTTTGACTGTGAAGAAATATTAAAATGATAGCACTGTTGATAGTGTGTCCATTGTTGTGTCTATGTTTTTTGTTGTGTCTGTAAGTTAGCACACTGCTCTGTACTTTCCATAAATAACTTTTCTGTCACAAACTGTATTTAGCAGCTAGACATACTTTTCTGTGTTGATTTTTAATGATGAGTTATTAAGCCTTGCAGATATTTATTTATATTGTTTATTTGTGCAGCTTTTGAGCAGCTTTTGCTGTCTCTAAGATTTCCACTGCTACTTCATGCAGTGAGGGTGAATGAAATTATTAGGAGGATCGCATTTGAATGAGAAAAATTCCTGGGGCTGCATGTGGTCACATGACCATAGTGGGTGTGGCCTCTTGCACATTACACTTTTTGGTTTAAATCATCTTAAATCGGCATACGGTGCTTGGACACACTTCAGAAAACTCTCTTAAGATCTTCAATGATCTCCTGGTATTTCTGTTACCACTCCTCCCTTGCACTTTAACTTATGTTTTTGCTTTTTTGGTTGGCTATTTACCAAGTTATTGTATTCTGAGGGAACAACAAGACGAGAAAAAAAAAAAGGGCAAGTTCATCCCAATGACCAAAATAAGTCAATTTCCTCACCTCCTCACTGGCCATACAGCTCCCCTTTGTTCCCAGATATTGACCCTAAAACATTTATGATACAGCTGTTGGTGCTGCAGAAATAGGACATCAAGCTTATCTCACAGTTTGAGTGGCCTGACCTTTATATTTAGTGTGGGTCCACACCTTTGAATCCACCTACTGCACCAGATTCAGTTTAAAATGTAAACAGAAGTTTGCTGAGTTGACATCTATGTCTGACATCTTTTGTTTTCTGTAGGTGGTGCTCTCTAAGGGTCCTTGCAAACCCATGCTCACACTGGCTCTTATGATCTTTGATAACTATTTGTTTTGTAGACAATAGTTTCAGAATGAAATAGTTACCCTATCCTCTGCAAATTATAAACATTACAGCAGTTTTTTTTGGGTGCAATTTTCCAACAAAAAAAATTAAAAATTCTGACCAATGAAACCCTTCTATTTGCATGGCAAGCCCCACTGCAGACACTCACAAGAAATGGTGTATGAAAGACACTTCTTTGATATAGGGACACTGAGTTGACGACATTCACTTCCCCAGTTTTTAACAAATTCAAAAAATTACTGCATACAAATTGTTTGGTGATGAAGATGGTCTCAACCAATCCCAAGTTTTAATTCCTAATCATATGCAGGGTTACTTACAACACATTGCTTTCTGTGCACCTTTGGTGGATTTTTACTCAGGAAGGTCAATGGACAATGTCTGTGAAGAAAAAAAATGAATCGCAATATTAAAAAGATGTCTTTTTTTAATCAGTATGTTTATGTAACAGCTCTCAGGTTTCAGTAAGTAGAAAACAAACATGAATTGACGTAAAAATAGACAATAATGTGTTTTCACTTTAATGATATTGCTGCCTTTCAATGTCAACATAAAACATGTATATTGTAATAGTAGCAGACTGGTCTGCTATTGTCAAAATGCACACAATCATTTTCTGAACTAATGGAGTTGTGTTAAAGTAAAGTTTCCTCTCGCAGGTGTCAGGTGATTTCCTGTGGCTCAGATCACAGCTCCGAGTCATGCAGCTAATGGGAAGAGGCATTAGAGGACATAAACAAGAGCACATCAGTTCGTCAGCTCCTCCGCCATGATGATGCTCCCCTCTCAGTCCGCCGCCCCTCCAGTCAGCTCTGTGAGCACAGTTTGCAGGAAACGTCAGCCGGCGTGATTGATTTGAGATGGGCGATTCCCTGACTTCATGCTTGTATAAAGCAAGACAGCTGTTGGGAGAAATCAAATTCCTGCAGGAGCTGGACAGACATATTTTTTCCATCTGTTTAACGGAGTCATTGCCTTTTGCTAGACGAGTAAATAAAAAAACATGGCCAAGATGTGGCAGGAGGTCAGTGAAACCCTCATTATATAGCAATTACAGCACAAAACCCCTTCCCTTTCAAAATCCAGCTTGAAAGTCAAACCTACTTTCAGAGCTTTTTCAAAAGT
This sequence comes from Acanthurus lineatus, assembly GCA_029814665.1. Classification (NCBI taxonomy): domain Eukaryota; kingdom Metazoa; phylum Chordata; class Actinopteri; order Acanthuriformes; family Acanthuridae; genus Acanthurus; species Acanthurus lineatus. Next base: position 27,075,969 of record JAPZDV010000012.1, read on the forward strand.
AAGACATGACAAGGCAGCAATCTATCTTTGGTAACAACTTCAAGACTTGTGTTACCCATGGTTCATAGCTAAAGAATTTACCCAGTTGTTCGTTTGTTTTTTTGAGAGATTCCTCTGTAGTTTATTCCTCAGAACAGGGCCAAATCTTTTCCTTCTTGCACATATTTCCTCAAACACTTCTGAAAAGCCGGTTAAAGGCTTAATGGTTTGAACTGTTGAATAGTTTCCCCCCAACATTTTTCTGAGGCCCTCTTCCCAACACTCACTTTAAACAAAATACAAACGTCATGATGGTTTGTCATGCTCTCCTCACATTGCTTCCCTAGAGCTGTTTGGACAGACCCTTCACTTCAGGCAACTTATCAAGGCACAACTACGTGGAAATGGCCTCATTCCCCATTAAATTCCTGTATAATTCATTATGGATGTGCTCTGTGTTCATATTCCGCCTCTCATTTAGATGTAGCTGATAGTCTTGAGCATGGCTGTGTTGGCTAATCGGTCGAATGCAGCGGCCGTGCAAAAGCACTCTGTCTTAAGTGATACAGATTATGAAAACAGATGAAACCCAAGAAACGGAAACAGCAAAGAAACACTGTGAAAAAACATTAGAGCCTTTAGAGCTACTGCACTTTTGACTCCTGATTCTTATCGTTCATTGTGATTCATGAAGCTAAACAGAACATAACAGAAGTTATTGTCTGAAGTTATGTTATTATCTTAAGTATTAGTAGCTGAGGTTTGTGTGCTCAGTACAAGCAGAGGGTCCTTAAAGAAGTTGCTTTAAAGCACCACTTGATCCTCTGAAGGGTGTTTACTAGTTAAGGAATTGGTCATGGTTCCATGTGTTTCTGTTATTATAAATAATTATTAGTCATAAATTATAATCCATTAGTTTTGAATGTTCAATTAAATAATTAGTCTATGAAGTGCAAGAAAATTGTAATAATTGTCCATGACAAGTTTGCAGAGCACAATGTGCCATCAAATTGCTTATGTTGGTCCAAAACTCTGAGATATTCCATTTGTAAAGACACAACATGAAGAAAATCCTGACATTTGAGAGACTGGACTGTTTATTCACTTTGATTCACAAAAAACAAACAAACAAAAACTCAAAAAATCTTATTGACTTTGATCAATTAACTGCTAAGTTTAGCTGTTTTTTAAACATTCATTTCTCCAGACTGAAATGCTGGCTCAACATAGTACACTTAGTAAGAGGTCAGGTATAAATGTAACGGGAAACCTGATAATTTTCACTTACTTCTAATATGAAGGGACAGGCATCTTAAATGCAGTTTAGATGAGGTAGCAGGTCTCGGTCCTTTAATGGTTTATTACAAAGGGGGTTTTATTTTTGTAGCTCGGACTTTTGTTTCTATTAATTATGATCATATATCAAATGAAAGGCAAAAATCTGGGATTCAAGATTTTAAACACTTACAAATCTTATTTATTTAGCATCATTATGACCAGTCGTAAAGTTCCACGATGGTAATTTTTCATCTTTAAAATTCGGAGCATTGCATTGTGTAATTGTAAGCAGAAAGTAATGTACATGCCATGGGCAATGTGTTTTTTCATTCCAGTATTATCAGTTAATCATTACACTGCTCAAATGTGCAAACGGTGCTGCAGTATCTCAGCTGGTGTGCTGAGACAAGTTTCTAACTATTCTCTAAGATTAACTCCTATTTAATAAGCACACAAGAGTCTGAAGATCAATGGGCCTATTTTATTTTTTTTTAAAAAAGAAACGGCTAAGTACAAGTCAGAGTTGGGACTTTAAATATGGCAACAAAAAGAATTCAGAAAGAGAAGAGACAACGGAAATCTCGGTCAAGATACTGACTCTTGATTCAGACGCACTGGACCAGCAGAGAGAACAGAAGACGAGAGTTGAGCAGATTTCTATCCTGACTTTCCTGACCACCTGCATTGCGAGGCCAGTGTGCAAGGCTGGATTACAAAACACTGAAAACAAGACTCTGGAGCCCCCAAACTATAACCTTGTTTGGGAAAACGAGAATATGCACAGCAAAAGCAAAATATCAACTGACATGAAAAAGACATTAAACCTGCAGTAGCTGATTTCTTGGCTGTTTGAGAAGTAAGAGAAAAAAGCCATAAATACCACAATGATATGTAATTATCTTTACAGTTAATATGCCAAACTTGTCAGTAAACAGTTACCAATTTACACATTTAGCAGCCATGAAAAAACATTATTAATATTAATTTTGGATGTGGCAACCCTAATCTCAGCACTCTTATTGTGGGTTTTTAAGGAGAACATTGCAGAATATTGGATACACAGAATTTTTAAAAGGGATATTGTTATATTTACATTTCAAATGTAGTACAGGTATTTAAAAAATACACAGCTGTTTTAGACATAGTTCAGAGAGGTACAGCAGCCCGTATGTTGCCTGAGAGGTGAAACCCAGGGCAATTTTGTTTTTAGGAAGCGAGGGGGGGGCTTTTATGTCTCTAAATTTCTTCCAATATTATGAGGATGTTTCTCACCAGAAATCCACAATGATCTTTTGAAACTGTTTTTTTTTCAATTTTATGTTTCCTGTGTCTAACAAGATTGTAATGATTAATACCTCAAATAATATGTTTCAATTGTCAAATGATTCCCTTTACACCTTTTACAAACAAGTACAAGGAAGGAATATATATATTTACCATATCTGATATTATTACAGCTTGACCACAGCTGCATCTTATTATTGTAATTATGAGTAACTCTAAATTCATTTAACTAATATCTGGAATGAAGCATACAGAGGAAAGCACATATTTAATATGTTATATTTTAAAAGTTACAGTCACTTTTTTCCATAGTTT
>JAPZDV010000012.1:27078974-27131408 GCA_029814665.1 Acanthurus lineatus
GTCACTTTTTTACATAGTTTTGTTTTTATGATCAGTGGTGATAAAAGTGTCACAACCACTAGATTTGGAACATCAAATGTAAGTAACATCAAGTAACAAGTAACATCTTTGGAGAGTGTGTTGATGCAGTTTCAGGATACATGTTGTCTGGATATTTATTTAAACAAGACAAGCATAAAACAATCTCTACAATTTCCTGCAATTGCTTTTAATTTTACGACCCTCTGTTGTATGTCCAATCATCTCTCATTTGCTTTGATTGCAGGCTGTTGGAATATTTAGTGTGGATTAAAATAGCAGAAGGCCTTCGGTGCATGTCGACTGGGAGACACAGCCATAGTAATCTCCCAGATGTGTCTCACATGGCTCTGGAATCACTGGAGAAGTTTCCTCACTGGCCTTATGTGGATTTCAGTGAAAACAATCAGAAACTCCTGGCACAGGAACTGTAAGTAATTCTGTGATAGCCTTCAAGACAGTAACAAGAGGTGACAGTTATAATCACCATTGTGTAGCCATAACTAGTGGCAAGATATGTGGAAGAGATTCCTTTACATGGATGTAAAAGATGTTCATGGAAAACATGTTGGACATGACTTGGATTTAACTGGAGGACCTAATCTCCTATCTGTCCAAGCTTTACGTTCTGTTCTGCACTACATCTCATTTAGAGAGATTGTCCTCCCAAGACTAAAACAGAATCAGTTGTTTAAGCAAATTCACAAACAATATACACTCATGTTCAAGTGACAAAGCCCTCTAGTGGTTATAAGGATAATGAGAGGAGCGAAGTAGGAGGTCACATGAAGATACATCAGAGCCATAAAGTACGCAGGGTGACGAGGTTGGATGCTATACCGGAAGCAGTGGAGGAACAGGGGAGGGACAAGTTGCTGTGCGCTATGTTGTGATTGGTAGTTACATCATAAGTTGCCTCACAGTGAAACAACCAATCACAGCAGTGTGGTAGATGGGTTTACAACAAAGGTTTCAGCATTAAGAGTTTTTAACTCTATCTGACCGCACTCTCGCAAATCCAGTGTAGAACTGAAACACAATATTTGAAGTCTCCACAGGCAAGGAATCAAAGGTGCCTCTTGGTACTTTTGTAAATGTTAAGTTGGTTTGGTAATATTGTAAGCATATCCCTCTTTAGCAATAGCTGCATTATTCAAAGCAATATGTCAAAAATGTAATGTGATAACAAAATTACAGAGGTATGAAATTAAAAATATCAGTTGTGTTTGTCAGTGTTTCTGAAGTAGTTTTCTGTGTTAGCTGCAATGATCTGTGTGACTGTGGGGTCAAAAAGCAAGCAGGGTCTGTGAGCATGCCCAGCCACTAGGTAGCTAACTACCCCTGTACGCCCTTACTGAGGTTCTCAACTCTGTACTCTCTATACACCATAAATTTTTGTAAACTGCAAATTAAAATCTACTCATCTAAAAATCTCAGAAAAGTAAATAAGGTGATGAGGAGGCATGTATAAATTGTACACATCCTTCCATTGTTGGCCTAAATGGCTGTTCCAGCCCTTTGAAGTGTGAGATCCTGTAGCACCAACTGTTGGGTAACATCAGGAGACCACTGCTCAGTGACTGTTTCATACAGAGCCCATGGCAACTCCTTAACCAAATGGCTGTAACCATGATAACGCACATCCATAATCTTTAAAAAGAGGATGTTGTTATGTCAAAAATGGCATCAGGTTATAAAAAAATTAAAACACATTTGTTTTGTTTTGGAGAAACTGAACTAATAAATTATTTTGTTGTTGAATATGGCGGAGTTGTGTTATGCCTATAAAGTACTTCCTTTTTGGGGTGGGGTTGGGGGTAGTTGCACTACCAAAGCAGTTACTGAGAATAGTAAGCAACACCAACCTAATTTCTGTATCGTGCAGAGTCTCGTGCGTGTGTTTTGTAGCACAAAGGGTAATTGATTTATGTCACAAAACAGAAAGACAGCAATGTTTTCCCAGCAGAACCAAAGCTTTTAGTTTCTGGCAAGGACAGCTGGTGGAAGCAATCACTGTGCTGATGGAAAAATTATTTTCCAACATTTTTATCTGTTTAGTAATGCTGGAAAAAATGCCTGGCAGCAAAAAGGCAACATTCTTTTTACAGCAGGAAACAACAGACTTCGTCTTAGATCTGGTTAGTTGTAATAACCTTAGAGTGACTATAACCATCACCTTATCCATGAACTTATGTATTTTTAATGGCTGGATCAGTCAAAGGCATTTGTTTGAAAGGTCCGGTCTCAGCTGAACACGATACAGTAAAATTCATCTGAATGTTTTAAATGTAAGAGCTGCTCCAGATGCATGCTGAAGTTCTGCTGGTAGGCTAATCGCCAACACTTAAGCCAGCTGATGACATTTTTCTAATTGTTAGCTATGAAATTATTGCAGCAATAAGCACTAAAAGTTCATTTCGTGCAGTATTTATGCTCTGTAAAATTTCGGTTATTTTTTCTATACTCTTTCTGTCTGCTCATTTTTGAGTATTTGCTACTTTTCATCTTATATAAATCTTATATAAATGGCAAATCTATTTATTTGGATTTTGCTAGACAAAACTAGCATTTTGTAACTCTTTTTGAGCTTTTAAAAATTGTATAAAATTTAATTTGTTTATTTTACATATTTTATTTAATTTATTTTATTTTATGACACTGAAATAAATTCTTTGCTTTTCATCCAACAATAGCTGACATTATTGTACTGCCACATTAATGTTACGTTTTGGACCTTTTTTATTACCCTGTTATCTCCACAAACGCTTGATTTTTTTTTGACAAATAAAATTTGTGACCTGTTTTCTTGTTTATATTTCAGTATGCTGTGCACTTGCCACCTTGTTATTAATTTTTGTCAATTTTAGTAATTTATTTTGATTTTATTCACTGTATTTCTCATGTTTGCATTCAGTTGTGTAATGTTAAGCTTTAAAACAAATAACTGTACAGAGAAAGCCTGAATTTCAAGAAGCTACTATGTGTCAGTGATACAACATTACTTTTTAAGTTCATTTGAGTTGAACTCAATTTGCTGTGTACATACGAAGAAATGAATTTAGTTGCTAAATCTAATACAGTGCTGCTTAAAAAAAACATACATCCCAATAATACTGTTATGATTTGGTTTTTATGTTTGTAATATTCATTACATTTTTTGATTTCTATTTCAAGAACATTTTAACCATCAGTGTACAATGCCATTTGCCATTCTGTAGTTGGGTGGGCTCACTGTTTTAGGGGATAATTAACGTCAAAGGTAAGCCCTTTTTAAGTTATACCTCAAAATAAATCTTCTTGATCATTCTGGCTTCACTGTTAGCCGCTATGATCATCTCATTGCTTGTGTTTTTTGCCTTGTTGGACTTTGCGTGCTTGTTTCAATATGTTTCCAGATCTAAACAATTACAATGTTATCATAAGTGGTAGAAATGATGGACAAAGCAGCAAAATATGGCCCAGTTTGTGATGATCTGGAATTCCTTAATACATCTGGTTCAGTCTTTTCTGGCTCTGTTAGAGTAGCCAGTCCATACTGTGGGTTGGTATTTTGGATTAATTTCACTGCTGCACTAAAGCTTGCATTGGTCACAGATAATCAACTGCTTTTAATGGCTACATAAATATTTTTAAAAGAAACACAAAGACATGAATGGCCACGATTGAAGTCTGAGCTAAGTTAGAGGTTCAGAGAAGCTTTGCTGCTTTACTGTAGCACATGTGAAAACCCTAACGGCTCTTTAATGCAGTACTTCTGGAGTGACTCCTAAAGACTCCTCAGAAGTGAAATGGTCTTGCTGCTGGAATGAATGAATGAATGAAAGTTGAACGTTTGGCTGCCAAACCACATTTCAAGAGTATTAACTTCAGCATTAACTCTCAGTGACACTTCACATGAAAAAAATTGGTTTCGTTCGAAGGCCACCAAAGCCAAAGAGACATATTTTTCTATGTTTTCCCCCTCAAATCAAAGATCAACAATGCAGTTAATAATATCCCTGATCCTTTCCCTTCTTCTCACTGCCCTCACAACTCCACCAGCAACATTAACCACATTACACTGCAGTCATATCCCACCAAGCCATACACGGACTCTTGTCTCTACCAAGGACAAAAAACTGCATGGTGCTTAAATTGGCAAAAGATTCATGACCTGTTAACACATTGGGGGGCAGAGGCAGATATGCCAGTGTATCCCATTAAAGCCCAGGACAGTGTGCATTAAGGAGCTGGCTCTCTTAAACATACCGATCAAAATATTAATGGTACGTTATAAACACTGTGCCTTTATCTGACTGTGATTTACTTTACAAAGACCTTAATCCAAGAGCCCGGAGCAGCACTGCTCATTAACAGTGGCCTCACACTCACACTCCAGGGTGACACACACAGGTGGACCCTGAGCCCGAAGTAACTATTGTGTTTATGTTATCTTTTCATAAGCTCTGTTTGAAATTTGTCAAACTGCATCACTGTTTAACTATATGTCAGTCAAAATTCACACTGCCAGATGGGTGCCTTTCTGCTAACCTTGCCAAAGGCTGCTCAGACACACAGCATTTCTCTCTCTTTCCCCTTCTTTTTCTCTCTGGTGTTACCTCTCTTTCTGTTTCTCTCTTGTGCCCCCAGCACTGTGGGCTCTGTCTAAAATTGACAATCATGACTCTAATTTCCTTCCATATGAAAGCGTATGCTGGCTATGAATAAAAGTTTGTGTACCCTGTGATAACTGCAGACAAACAACAAATTAACCCCACAAAAAGTTTTGTGGGCAGTACAATAAAAAGAGAAATAACATCCGATTATAAACCTACTTTGGTAGGTGTTAATGTTTATACAGTGAGGGAAAGTCTTGACAAAATACAACCCAGTAATTAGCTGCAATTTAGATTAAGCAATAAGACCTACCACACACACACACACACACACAGAGTGAAACAGCCTCTGTGTGCACTCCTCGCTTTGCCTATTTGAAGAGACTTTTTTCAAAAATCTCAGCTGTTTCACTGAAAATGAGAAGATTTCAGATTTTTCAGATGGCAATAAAAAGACCAGTACAGTTGGCCTTGAAGTTGAAGTTATCATATATTATATAAATGGATGATTTTTTTCATTTATTTCTGTACAAATAAAAAATCAGACTGATGTAATTTGTAAAAAATCTAAAGTTCTTTATTTCTTGTTACAGTTACTTATCATGTGTAGCAGTGCAATTTGCACACCAACTGATTTGAAATGTCTGCGCTGCTGTATCTTAGGCTACAGATAAAGAACAACAAAAGGAACAGAAATTAATGAAGACTTCATGTTTACTATATTGAATTAAACAATTTAAAGCAAAAGTCTAATATTACATATTTGTCTTAATGTTGTAACAGCAAAGAATTGTTCCTATTAGCAAGTATAGTCTGTAAAGCCTGATTTGTCTAATTTCTCTTAGCCACAAAGCTACATTGACCTCCATTAAAACACATCAATGAGCATCACTGTTGGACTGACTAAAATGTTTGTTTCCTCCTGCTGGAGTCATGTTTACTAAAAACTACTGCTGCCGGCTTTTCTCAGAAATTACTCTAAATTTTTACTTTTTAATAGGAAATACACATTTGTAACTTGTTATTAAAATTGTTGGACTATTGAGAGTTAAACCACTCATTGAAACTTACTGTTGTTTTCTGTCTTTTCGCCTAATTGGTGACCACAAGAAATCATGCAACATTCTGTCTTTAACCTTTAAGCAGATTTCAAGAAAAACATCATCCAGAAGTCCCTAATAATTTGTAAGCATTTTTAACTTAACAAATCTGTATTCATGGAAAAAGTTTATTAATAGGACTTTTATAAACAAGCCAATGCACAGGCTCTTCAAATAGTTAAGTGTATATAGTATTTTTGCTATTGCTATCAAAAATACCATAAAAAGAGGGAAGGTTTAACCGAAAATAATTTTGTTTAGTCCTCTACATTTGTAGGTTTGCCAGACTAGAGGGGGCTTTCTGAACAGATGTAAGGCAGAATGAGTCAAGAATCTGTTGTGAACAATCATTCACAGATTAAGGATGTTAAAAGCAATTGCAGGGCTTTGTTTTGACAAGCTAAAAATGTTCCTCAAACCTAATATTTACAGCAGACAAGCATCTTCGCACTAGACACTAGACTGGTGGATGAGCTCCGTAAGTGCTTTGCATCAATTTAGCCAGCTAATGTCCAAGTTGGATTGTGAGCTGTACTCTTGTCATCAAAAGCCATAAATAAGGCGAAATCTAATGTGTTCCTGCGTTGCCTTCTTCTCTGTTATTGTAAGCGTTGTTGGATCTAATGATAGAGAGGCCCAGCTGGCCCTATCAGCCTCAGCTCCCAATCTAAACAGATTGACATAGTGCAGGTGTCCACCGCCTCTCCTGGCACCTCAGTGGAAAACATTAGATTGGAGCACGGCTTCCTTTATAGCTTTTAAATGGAGGCGCAGGTCAAGGGCTCCCATCTAAGGCCCCAATCAATACCATGACCCCCCTCCTGTCAGTCTACTCCAGGCTGGAGCAAGAAAGAGAGGTGTAAACCAGACGCTGACCGATGACCCTCCTGCCAAACTACCTGCACCTACAAAGGAGGCCTCTGATGGATGGCGGCGGAAGATTGCTCTAGTTGCATGTTTGTATATAAGTATCATCATTTCCCAGCTGTCTCTAACCTTCTTAGTACACAGCAACTAATGCAGTTTTGCAAAAATCTCTACTTCAAACAAATGAGATGCACAATTTGTAAAAAACTGTTTGAATGAAAGCCATATGGACTAATCCAAAACTGTAAGCTAACAGATCTTACATTGCTCTGTTTTACAGTGTCTCTGCAGCCTCACTAAGTGACAGGCTTAGACATCAGAATTTTATGTCGCTTCTCAGATGGTTTGGGTTTCATGATTGTGTGACCCCACCCTGAAAAATTTTTATTTTGAACAAATCATCACACATCAACTATAATTTTTTTCCTATTCAAAGACTAGTTCTAATTTCAAATCAGAAGTGACAACTGGGTATTAGGTTGATATCACAGTTCTTCATGCGGTGTGTTACTGAAATTAATAACGTCTAATTTGTGTGTAATGTTCTGTTGCTTCTCAATTACTGCACACAGACTGGTGTAGCTTCACTTTCGTGAGCAACCGTCTGCTGATACAGATTGAAGCTCACATTTTTTGCCAAATGGCATGCAAGAGTGCTGCAAGTATGACAGACTGCATGTTATTAAGGAAAATCACCGCAAGGTTTTGGAAGGGATAATAGGAGACATTAGTGCGAAAATGACTTTTTTTTCATTAACCCTCTAATATTTCCACCACAGAGACAAGGCCATTCTTGCTAAAACACTGAATGTTGCTAATGTTCATTCAAGGTGGCGAAACGGTATTTTTATATAAATCCAGTCAGGTTTGACTCTGCGTCATCAAGTTTCACTGAATGGACCGCGGCATTATTCGTCAGAAATTTATACCTTTCAATAAGACATTTGTCACCATCTGTCAAAGTCATAAAAGCTGAGACATTTTCCACGTCTTCAGCTCAGACACCACAGGGATTAACATCACAGTTAGTGCACTTAAATAAAGAAGGGTATTCAACAAAATGTCATTAATTACAGAAATGGAATGCTGCTATGAAAATTTCCTCAAGTATGGTACTTGAGTAAAATTTTTAACTATCGGTACCATCTTTCAATGCCATTTTTACCTAATGACATTTGAGGGGGGATCATTTATCTGAAAACTATAGCAGGTAAAAAATAGTGGTTTCTTTGTTTAAATCAGTTCCAACAGTAGATATCTGCTTACATGTTTTGCACTCTGACTTAAGTAAATAATCTTTATACTTATCCAACCTTTGACACTGCCTTTTTTAATGGAAAGTAATTGCACAGCAAAAGAAAACATGTTTTCATGTGTTAAGAGCTCCATTTATGTTCAGTTAAATCACTTTGTTGTTCTTGCTTTATGTATTTTCTGCAGAGAGTCACTTTGTTCATCAAAATGGTATTTAGGGAATGGAATAAATATCAGGCCACAGTTTATCAAACAAAAAAAACATGAGACCACACACAGATATGATGCATAAAATATGTTTTTTTTCTTCCATACTAATCACCACTGCAATCTCTTTGTAATTGTAATTCTGTGCTTTTCAGTCATCAGGAACAAAATGTAATATTTCACAATGATGTTATGATAGCCTAATTCCTCTGGTCTGCCCTCGGCCTGTGAAATGCAGCATAAACTGACATGCAAGTGCAAACAGCAGAGAAAACCGCAGGTGTTAAAACACTGTACTGAGCGGGGGGTAATTTTGACATGTTTTTGTTTCATTAACGCAGTATTAATCCATCTGAGCGTCCAGTACACCTGTGCTGTGAACATGGATACGTCGCTCCTCTATGCTGTAGCATTCTTCAGTGACAGCTCGGCTTGTCACGCCTCTCCTTCTCCATGTCCCCACCTGTGGTAGTCACAACAATTTATTCTACCAACATCTCCATCCTAACTCCGACCTCCGCCTGACTCAAGTATGTTATTTTGACAGACAGTGTGGAAAAAACAGCTGCTGGAAGTGTACGGCAAAGCTTCAACCGTCATGTAAAAGGTCACTCGAGTGTTGGCTGACACAATCAAAATTCGATCCATTAAGAGCTCTGGGATAATAGCAGCAGCAGTTTGTAACTCATCAGCTTTGTTAATGGCCTGTCTTAATGTTCACCCTTAGCTGATGTCATTGCACGCCAGTTGAGCCTGAATACATAAGTAGGAATGTGTTCTGTTGAGACACGCAATGATTACTGCAAACAGGATCATTTTATTAGTACGTCTCAATGACTCACTTGAATGTGCCTCATAAGTTTGAAGTGAGAATTGACAACTTGGATGAATAGGCTGACACCTCTAAGTGTTTCTACATTAGTCGGGAGCTCTGAAAACAACCTCTTCGAAAAGAAGGATTTAACAATGTAAGAACTATCATGTTAAAACAAAAATAAAAAGGGTCGGGGTAAAAAGGAAGCTGATATCTTACTGAAAAACCAAAATGTTGTCTCCCTTTCAAACAAATCCATGAGGTTGGATAGGAATATTCAACTTAGGGGTTTTGATTTAGTAGCATGTCATAAAATATTGCTCTGAATTTTCTGTCATTATTCATTCTTTGACATAACAAAACAAAAATACCTACAAGTCTTAAACAAACATCCCTTATTTTCATTTCTGTAGCTCTTAGCCACCAGCTACCAAGGCTAAAAGCTATACTCCAGACAACATATGAGCCTGCAATACTGGATGCTACCTAAACTAGTGATCCATGCTACTATTAATAATTAACTGGAATTTTTAATTTCACAGCTGATACTTTTTTTACTTGCTCACATGAAAAATATAAGTGCACTTTTTGTCTTTTCATATAATCTAAGTATAAATGCAAATGCAGCAACAATGCAAAAGTAGTAATAAAATTACTATAAAATAAATAAAATAAAAAAAGTACAGAACACATTCTGATCTCATGGTATATTTAAATAAAAATATCAAGTATTGCAAAAATAAATATTCTTTCTAATGCAGATTTTCTATTAGATGTACTTGTGTAGACTCAATCAGAGTGTTTTGTTAGTAAAAATAAACTTTGACTACTATTACAAAATAATTCTGCTCTACTACATTTTGCAGGAAAATGTTAAATGTTACTTTGCTTCATTTATTTAACAAGTATGGTTAATGTTCACTTGTTCTATGGCATGAAAAAATATAATAGGTTTCTAAAATATGCTAATTTCTCATAGATTAAATTACCCAGAAATTCACCTTGATCAGCTAAAACTTTTAAAATTATAGTAATTTGTTTTTGCATTAATAAGAGTAATCCAAAAATACTTTTTAACTTTTTTTCTGTTAATACCTTTGCTTAACAGGGTTTGAAAGCACGGCTTTTATTTATCCAGAGGTTTTACATTATGGTATTGCCTCTTTTTGTAAAGGCTGTCAGTGCCCTTGTCACCACTAGCAATTAAATTTCTGTTCTAAGCGAATGAGGAAACAATTCCAAAGTTATACTGAAAAATAGGGCATAACACAAAAACAAGCTTCTTAGCCAAAGTAATGAGAATAAATTCAGGTCTTATTAGTTGGTTCCATCAGTGAAAAGAAAAGATGCTCATTTTCAGGAAATCAACTCTCCTTGTGTTGGCCCTCCTCCCTCTTAAATGTTATTGTGTCAGTATCATAGCAATGAGGCTGTATTTGGCTTTGGGAGGTGCAGTTGTGGCGGCTGAGTGACATGAACCCTTGCTGGCCCCTCTTAGAGAGGACATGCTGATTAGCTAATCACCTGTGTACACAAAGCCTGCGCACTCCTCTCCCTCCATATCCTCTTTGACAGACATGAGGGGACGACACAGTTCTGCTTTCACACCCCTTTTCATCACAGTGTGGATAACAGCTTTGCCGCAGCCTGCGAGATGGTAAGACATATTTACCATTTCAACAGGGAGTCACCAGGTGAGGTCTGGCCCGGTCTATTGTACAATCAGGGAAAAAAGGAAATGATGAAAAGTTAATCTTTTAATGCCAGCCAGGTAGAGGCTTACTACCGGCTCAGCTTCGGATCCTGAACCTACAGTGGCTTATGGGCTTTTACTCTGCCACTAAAAGACAAGTTGGTATAAAGTTCATGAAACATTACAGCATTGGTTTGTTTTTTGCTTTCTTTGCACTGATTAATATTTATTTTCTGTATCCTAGTTCATCATTGTTCATATGGTTTAGTATTTTTTGAGAAAAATACACTTGGAGGTACAAAATGAACAGTTTATAAAGATTGCACCAATCTGCTGCACACAGATGTTATTTCAGGGCACACGCTGCCTGCTTTGCCATTCACAAAACTCTGTCCTAATTAGCTTAGCACCGCTAACAGACGAGTTAGCCAAGTAAGGAGAGAAGGATCAGGGTGGAACGGCTGGCCTCGGAGGCCTGATGTGGCCCAGACCTGTCACTGCTCAGCAAACTGATTCAGTGGCACGCTCCGCACTGAATAAAAAGAGCAGTGGGTGGGGGTAGTGAGAGACTAGCAGTCCATTCATTAATCACTGAGGTAAACAGGCCATCCAGTGACACCTGGTCGGGTTAATGCCTGGGACCCCAGGGTAATTACCCCTCCCCAGTCAGCCTCGGTCAGCCACTCACATGAAAGCTTGTGATTTTTAAGGAAATGGGAATTAGCAGAAACATTTCAGAAAGGCGGTCTTCACTTCACTGGTAGCTGAGGCTTGCAGGGGGAGAGAGAGGGGGAAAAAAAAGTTGGTGGAGATGTGGGCTGATTGGAGTTTTCCCCATGGGGCATGAAGGGGAGAGGGAGGGTGGGGGCAGGGGTCAGGCCCACACCAAATTAGTAGTGTCTGTTATTTGAAACCAAAATAAAGCAGGAGCAGCAGTAAATGATTTCCCCAATGCTAGAGTGCCTTTCTGGGCTCTCTGTTGAAATTACTGAGAGGCCACGTCGCAATTAGTGGTTTGTTTCTTTTAGACTGAAATATGGCCATAATTCATAGCTTTCAACCCATTTCATTGGGAAGATGTATTGGCTGGCCAAACTGAGGAGGTAATTGTAACACATGATATGGCAATTTGTTACCCAAGCAGCAAGTACACAAGGTATTTGCATGGACATGTAAAATACTGCATTAGAATTCCAAAGAATAAAAGCCATTTGTTTCCCATAGTATGTAATTGAAAACTGCCTGATGGAGTTATTACACATCTATTCATTGGAAGAATGAGGCATAACACTCCAGTGTGCTGCTCAGCTTGTAATGGTTCCAGTTAGTGTCTTTAATGTCATAATGAGCAAGGACGGAACATGGCTTACATTTCCTCTTAACTGAGTTTTGGCACAGTTAAAGTGAAGACCTCCTCTTTGTCAGCAATTTGTTGTCTGTAAAGAGCAGGTATCGGTTACTCTGTGTTTACATTTGCAAGCATGAAACATTACCTGATAATTGTGAATGTTATTTTGCATGCTAGGTGTCCTCCAGGCCTTTTGTTTCCTGGAGAATAATAAGCTAATCTTCTTGCAATGACTCATTACACTTTGTATGTAATAATTACTGTGTGAAGTAATGATCTAAATACAAGTGTTTCCACTCATAATGACTCTTTCATTTTCCTGAATGCTGACCAGGCTGAGCAGCGCTCAAGTCTTTTGCCAAAGTGGATGCAGAACATTAAACCCCTTTTTCCTCCTTTTTTTTCCCCCGCCATCACAACATTTACAGTTAAACTTCATACTTCCCCAGTGATTGCACAGAGTTCAGATTTTCACTCAGTTCTGGGCAAAGACCACAATGGAAGTGAGTGTGCCACTTTAATGCAGCTGCATAGAGAGATATTATGTTGTAATAACCTGCAGATTAACAAGTATAGTGTAGAATAGTTTGATATTTCCAGCCCAGTGCAGACTGCAGCAGGCACTGAGCTGGATTTCCCTCCACTCCTCCACCAGCACCACAGGGGCTATTACACAAGTCCCTTAATAACACTTAATGATTTAATTGAAGAAATCATGGAAACAAAGTGATACATGGCTTACTCATGTTGACATTTAGCAGACCAAAATCCATGTGTTCTCTTACTGAGGGGAGGTACTACATAGTGCAACCACCTCCCCCACTTGATCTGTCCCTTTCACCTATCATCTACCATTTCATACCACACGAACTGAAATCAAACTTTACCTCCAACTTTTATTTCTTGAATGGTGTATGATCTCTGGAATGCCAGTCCTGGCCATCACCACACTGAAAACTACTGTTAATATTCCCTCAAAGAACAACCTAAAGCTGTCTGGGTAGAAGCTTCTAACCATAAGTTATCAAAAACATTTTAATGCTCATATATGTTGTCACTCAGCTCACTCATGTTCTACATGCTCCACCTCACTTTATCTGGTGGTGTGCATAAGATGTTACAGAACTCTGTGTTTCTCAGATGAACTGTCCCAAAGCAGAGCTGGTTAAAATGGTAAGCAGTTTAGCAATTAATCGCATCACTGAAATTCTTAAGGATGAGAGTGCTCTCTCACTGTGGCACGCTAATGTCTTCAGAGAAAGTCTGTTCTGGCAGGGCCCGATGCGGCGCACATCTGCCTGGCTGCTCTCCAGCCATTGATAAATGGAAAACTCCACTTAACATCCTCAATAGACACACATTTTTTTCTTCTTCTTCTTTTAGAAATGGGAAAGTTTATAAGTGCTCTACAATAAATGAGGCCTCAAGTGCACTTAAAATGACAGCAAATGTGGATTTAAATGTCTGTACTACTTTGAGTCTGGGTAGCTGCTGAAGAACTACACCCAGCAACAGTAGATTGTGCTCGGACTGAGCTGTAATGGTGGAGTTCAATCCTCAATCTGGACAATTATTAACAGCCCAGTATCAACAAATGACTTTTTGATTCAAACATTGCTAAAAAACTGGTATAGTGAATGTTTCCAGGGTAGAGCTGAAAAGGATAGTTGATGACATGTTACAGAACAGTATTTAAGTCACATGTTACAGTTTTAAATAAGGCTGACAAATATTATGCATTAGAACATCTGCACCATTTGTTTTTTACATAAGCATACACTCTCACTGGATCACCTCACCATAGTTCTGTTTCACAGTGTCATTAGCGCTCTGGAAAAAAAAATCATTTATTCACAGCAAACCCACACAGAATATATGATACCACATCTTAAGCATAAAAACCGTGTCCTTGTACTATTATTGTCCATATCATGCATCAGGCATGTTACCTTTAGAACTCATTCCCAATTGAAATAAAAAAGTTTGGTCAGACCCTCCAACATATATTGTATATTTTGTCTCGATGACTTCAAAGTGCTTAATTCAATCAAGGCTTCAAGTTAAATATAACCAAAGGCTTGGCATCAATGAATGGCAGCAACTGCTAGCTATCTGCTAGGCATATCACAGTCGTTGGTAGCAATGAATATTGTCAGTCCTACCTCCACCCTTTTGCCTGGTCTTGCTGGCTCCATGATGCTAAATTTGAGACTTCAAGAATCATAGTTCACAAACCAATTGGTGACATCACGTCTCTCTATTTTATACTAATCAGTCTTTGGTTTGTACAATAAATTAATTTTAACTTGTGCACCTCAAGAAGTGTAACAAAACTTCAGTGTTAGACAAGTTTTGTACTTCTACATATATTAAAAAACTAGTGACCAATGCTCAATGTAGCATGGACGAAAGAGTCAAGTTGTGTGTCAGAGCTGAGCAGCTCTGTGAAGCTTCTGGCAGAAAGACAGGGAGTTTAATGGAGCTTTGACTCTCAGTAGCTGTACACTGAGCCTTTGCCCCTTGGAGAGAGTCACTGCGGGTACCTGTTCTGTAG
This sequence comes from Acanthurus lineatus, assembly GCA_029814665.1. Classification (NCBI taxonomy): domain Eukaryota; kingdom Metazoa; phylum Chordata; class Actinopteri; order Acanthuriformes; family Acanthuridae; genus Acanthurus; species Acanthurus lineatus. The sequence goes on from JAPZDV010000012.1 coordinate 27,093,425, forward strand.
CTGACACTCTCCATTGTGTATCTGTGTGTCTCAGTATATAGCCATAGCCATGCTCTTTATTACAGTCAACAATGCTGTTTTGTCGGCACTAAATAACTTGTTAAACTCCAAGTACAGCACAGTTATTATTTTATGTTTGTTTTCTGCCCCTGCAGAGGAATATATCTTGTTCATCTGTGGCATTGTTTTTTCACCGGTGTTTATCAGGCATGCGCATGCTATTGCCACCACGGCCAGCAGCGATGTGCGAAGGAAAAAAAAATTATGAGACTTGTAAACCAGTGAGAGGAGTCAACATACATAACACAACACAGATCTCAGCTCAGTGTCTGGCCCGTTTCTCTCACCGTTTAGGAGATGAGAAAAACTTTGCAAAAACAAAATTACAAGTAGACAGATATAAAATCTTTTTTTAGAGGACAAAAAACAAAAGCAATCAAAAAGATGAACAGTTTTAACACACACTATGTGATTCATTTAAAAAAATACCTGTATTATTGTAATGTGCCAAAAAACTCTTTGAGATTATGTGCACAGCACAAAAGTATAATAAGGGTGAGGTTTCTTAAAGAGTTTAAGTTTATGTAAAATGTACCCATCAGGGGTTAGTTATGGAAGGGGATGTGGAGGGAGGAGTTCAGGTAGGTTAAATGAACATGATTTATAGAATATTTTCAGTAGTATTTATAATCATTATTAGTTGCATACCCTATGATTGTAAAAAAAAAAAAAAAAGTAAATTTTGAGGTTTGGGGATGTAAACTTTTTCTGCCCTTTGTTTTTAATACTGAATTAGACTAACATGTAATAAAATATCTTTTCATAAAATTGTAACACAAGAGTGAAATCAATAAATATCTCGCAGTGAGTTTTGCAAAAAGTTGGTTTGCACTGGTGGAAATTTTGACTCATGATCTTGGTATAAAATCCTGGCTGTAGCCCAGCTGCATATGAATGGTTGTTTTGAACAAATATTCAGATGTAAAAGCCTTTTCAAATGGAGCGTATTTTTGTTTTTGTGGACAACATAATCAGCATGTAAAACCCTGAGAGCTGCAAGGGAAAAATCCAACGCTGATTTTCACCATAGACCTTGCAACACTTTTGCTCAGTGCACTTACAGAGTTTCTTTAGCAGCGCAGTTGCTTTTGGCTAACTCAACCAGCAAAACAAACTTGGAATTCCCCTTGGTGGACTAAGCCGCTATGAGTTGAGACACAGAAGTAGGAGGGCGAAGGCCTCTGGTTGGTACACAATGTCAGAGTAGAAAGCATGCAGTGATTATAGAGCTGCTTTGGCTCTTTGATCCCACACTAATGTACGAAATCCCCAGTGTAGTTTTGTAATTTTGTTTCTTTTGAGAATTATTTAGCAAGTTAAAGCTCAGATTGCAATTATTGGTCAAACATTTGTGGGCTACCAACAGTCAAATGATTTCAGCTGAACTGATGGTTCTATTGTTTTTAAGCGTTTCAACATGCAAAGTCTGTTTAGCATGCACAAGAAGGTTTTTTCAGATTCCATGAACACAGCAAAAACAGGTAACATTACTCTCCTGTCCCACAGCCTTTATACTTCTTGGTGCCTCATCTAAGTTGAATTTTGACTACAATCATTCATTGTTTAATTAAGGGCATTTCAACGTCTGCACGGTTTCCTGCACAGCGTGACAGTTCTCCATTAAGTTGAAAATGAGATTTAAGGGCAACAGTTTTGGCTTGAGAAAAGTTAAGCACAAAAGCAGAGTGTCCTTGCAGTTAAAATGTTTTGAAATCATCACACTTGGCTCTTCCAGCTCTGTTTGAAGATTGATGAAATGGCTTTTAAAGAGTCGGAGTGAAGAAGTGCAGATACCTTGATGAAATATGTCTTGTATACAAAAGAGATTTTATTACTCCATCGTTCAGACAAAGCCATCAGCACAGTGCACTTTTCCACTGGGTGCCTAATGTAAATTCCTGCTCGGTGTTTATAATTTCCACAGCAGGTGATTCACTCAATCAAAGCGGGAGCTCCAGTTTCCACAGACCCCGGACTAAATCTGGAATTACATGCAGCAACAGGAAAATACAAGCTCGACACTGGTATTCTGGAGCACAAAAAAATCATACCTCACAACCATGATCATTACTTATTTTAATCCCAAAATAAACTTGATTTCATTTTAGTGAGCAGATGAGGTTAACACAGTAATCCAGCTGCAGAGAGTGCTCAGCCTTGTGTGCAGAATTAACAAAGGTTTCTGCATCGATAACCGTCAATCTTCCATGTCAGGAGAGGGTCTTCAGTGCAGGTCAGAGGCTGCCACATGTAATCAGGGAAGATCAGAAAGTCTCCAGGGGAAGTGCAGAGTCTTACCAATCCCAGATGGGATCGGACTTGCCCTGAGTGTGGCACGTGGACGTCAAGCATTACCTCAGCCGCTCACAGCAACACGCTAAAGACAGCAGAACTGACAAACATAATGCAACGTTCTACACAACCTTCAACTGCAAACTGTTGGCTCAAATGGTCCAGATTACACAATCAGGCATTTCCTGCCAAATCTCTGAACTCTCAATGAGTTCTGACATTAAAATAGCCTTTTCTGAGATTTTGAACTTTTTGGAGGAAAAAGAGTTTTTACAAATGAGTGAGCATGCCACTCTCTATTTTAAAATATAATGGTAATTGTTCATCTAAATGTACTGGTAGATGAGTAATTTGTATTTTAAATTTCTAGTTTTATTATATTTTTAATATCACACAATATATCTACAGCAAATTGACATCCCCCCACGCCCCCAATCAGTTTCATTGTGATTCCATACAATTAAGTATTATGTTATGATGTAAATTTTTCCTTCATGTTTTTTGAATATTTTGTACCCTGAATATTCAAATAATGATGAAAATGATGTACATTTTCAAGTGAGGAGCTGTTTATTTACGCCCATTTACACTGCTTTTTTTAAATTTATTTTTAATATAATTCAATTTAACTTGTTTGCTGAATCTTGTTACGATCTCCACTGTAACAACCAATTTTCCTGAGGGTCACTTAACATAAATAAACAATGATTCAAAATGTGATCCTTATTTTAGCAACAACTGAACAAGAAGAGGCCCTCATAATTTTTACTGAGTGATTTTGCTTGTATCAGTAGGTTACTACAAAAGGTAAAGAAAGTGTTCCTGCACACATTAAAATTGTTGTTACAGTGAGTGAATACTAATATGTGTTACCTAACAGTAAATGCAGTTATTCAGATCCTTAAGGTAATGATGTAAACAAAGCTGGGCAGATTACAAGCTCTGCATTTAAAGTTATGACCAAGTAAAGTGAAAAAGTAAAATGCAGAATTTTTTAGTATCAGCTTTTTCAAAATTAATATATAATAATATTTTATATTTTTGTATACAAAACATTAACATTGAATGGTGAATAATTTTTACATAGCTGAACTAAATTCAAATCTTGTATATATTTTTTAATAGTGCTAAAACAATTAGTTGATTACTTATTTGTTCACTGACATTCAGTCTACAATCATTTTTGACAGTGATCTTTATGTTAACCTTACCAAAAGGTTAAATGCCTCAATTAAGCCAAATGGCGAATACTCAAAATGACAAACTTTTTAAAAGATCAAGGTGTGTTATTATAATAAAGTGTTAATAATAATAATAATAATAATAATAATAATAATAATAATAATAATAAATTGAATTTACTTTATTTTTATTCAAACTTTTAAAAAATCTAAGTAAAAATGTGTTCCTTATTTTAACTACCAAAAAATACTTAGTGAAAGTAAATAAGAATCTGAAATTTAAAAAATATAAAAAGACCACAATCGAACAAACTGAGTCAGTCAATAAAACGAAATGAACATAAGATAAAAGCAATAGAAGGTATAGACTTCCACAGTTGATAAGCCAGGACAGCTAAAGCAAAAGCTAAGAACCACTAGTAGTGAAAGGATGCACAGTTTTAGTCATTAGAGCTGCAAAAGACAGTTCAGCCTTTTTCATGAAGTCAAGGAGGCTGTCATGTTTACAATAATGGAAACTGAAATTAGTGCCTGTTCATACGTGCCTATTTGGAGCAGACACACTGCTTAACCTCTGATACTGTTGCTTGCAGCTTTCTCCAGAACAGCTCATAAAAACTACTATACACTCCTCAATGACCGCATAGAAATATCAAAATGTTAACAACAAATCTCAAATATCTGATGCCCCACTTGATATATCCTGCACCAGTGAAAGAGAAGGTGAATTTGAACCTAACCTGAACCCTCTTTGGGGAAATCAGTCTGTCTGTCTCACTACCCAAACTGGGAAAAGCAGCTCTCAGCATGCAGCTCTCAGTCTCTTGGTGTTCAGTCTCTTCAGTGACTGTAACTATATATTACATTTGATAAATGCTAACAGTACTTGTAAATGCAAGATGGTAGGAAATGGACTGACACTGACTCTTGATAAAATATTGGATTTATTAGCTTAACGTTAGTTGATTAGTATGAAGATGCATCAAAGAAAATCTGCTCATGTCACTTTGAAAGGGCCTCATGTAGTTGATAAAATTAATGACAGTATTGATTATATAATCAACAGTTGCTGTGCCTCAGGGTTTCAGTAGAGAAGATGATGAATCATAAACCATAAGTACAAGCACAGCCTCAACTGGGTCACATCACTCTGTTTTTGATTGCAATCCCTTGAATTTATAATCAGGGGGAAATGTGAATGAGATATTGTAATGACAACGGCCAGAAAAAGCAGAGTGAGTATGAAGCTTTAATATTAACTTTCTCAATCCAGGCTGGAAATCTGATGTCAGGTACACAATAGAAGGAAACAATTGAGCATTTTTATCAACTTTTTATCTTAAGCAGTCAAGCGGCTATGGAAATATCCTTTTCCCCTCTTTTGTTGCATTTTAAAAATTCAGAAATTCATTTAGCATAAATTTTAATTTTATTCTGTTCTACAACATATAAATTTAAAAATCTCTTCTTAGTTGTTTGACTGTTTTTTAACATGCAAACACAGTAAGTTTGAAAAGATCAGGAGTGAGTCAGGCGAAAAATCCTTTTGAGGGCATAGTTTGAGTGCCAAACTAAATTAGGGAATGCACATTTATGATTAGTCTGATCTACTTTCAAAATATTTTGGCAGTCAACAAGATTCAGTTTTAGTTGGCAATTTTTTTTGCTGTCATCTCATGAGCTCAAATTAATTATCTTGATATTTTGAAATGAAAATGTTGTGCATTTTCCTAGACCACAGCTTTAATCCCAGTGCTGCTGCCTTTTTAAAAGACAAGCATAATAAGCCTGATAATGGAGCTGAGGGCTAAACTGACTCAATTGAAAATGACAGTCAGAAGAAGAGATAATGAGTGATCAACATCTGCAGACAAAGTCTGACCCAGGCAAACACTGACAAGAGGTGCCTTAATAGGTTTTGATCGTATGAAAAACACAACAGTGATCAAATCAAAGGAGTCTACACTTTTGTATTTTACTTCAGTTGTCAGCTTGAATCTGTCTAAATACAAAGGTGAATCCTTTTAAGATGATAAATAACATGCAACAACACTGGAGCTATTAAGATTAAAGGTATAATATGCCAACATGTTCTCACTGCCAATTTACCACATACAGCAGCTTGGTCAGGCTCTGTTGGTGTCACTTTTTAAAGCAAGTGTTACCATTAGCATTTGTTTACATGATTTTAAGTTACTCAAGTGTGAATCTGTCTGCTGCAATGTTGGTTGTGATAGAAGCAGATCAACCCGAGGCAGTTTAATTATAAAACAAAGTCATATGTAACTGAGATTTGGATTGAGTGGGGAGTCATATGCTGGACTTCCATCCGGTAGAATGGGGTTTGAGTCCTTGTAACAGTGATCATTTCCCATGACAATTTTACAATGTACAATACATTTTTAAAAAAGTGATTGTTTGCAAGAGAATACATGTTTTTTAAATTGTAAAATTGGCTTTACATGTTGCAAATATACAATTAAATGTGTATTGAGTTCTGTAAACAGTGACGCAAAGGGGATCCTTCACCAGGCTTTAGTATTTAACTTGTTAAGATTGAGCAATTATTCAATATGCAGGATTTTCTCAGCAAAACAACAATATATGGACTATAGTTAAAAAAATTATCTTTGTCAACCATCACTTCTGATTCAAGTGTCTGGTGGTGTCTGTTTCTGCAGAGAAACTGCCCTCTGCCTGTATATTCCTATTTCTTTTATTTTTTGCTGTGTGTTTGATCAGTGGGTGATTAGCCCCCAGCCCATCACAGCCTGAGGTCAGGAAAATTAGGACCAGGTTACATCATGTCTCGTCTCTTTCCTCTGCTCCTCATGTTTCTGTTTGACCAAGAGCACACACACATAGACGCACACACATGCAGAGGAGAGGATGAAGAGTGAGCTTAAGCTGAAATCACAAAATACCTGGAAACGTTGAACCTTACTGTAGATTTGTATACAGCTATGAACAAATGTATTAGTGCTTTACTAAAAAACCAAACAGAAAATAATGTATTTAATCATCACTGTTTACAGAAAACAATTCAAAAGCATCCTCTCTTTCCAGAAACATTCAATTATCCCTAATAATGTGCAGAACGGTGACTGTTTTACATAATGCAGGGACTGATTGTCCAATAAAAAGTAGTTCCTTAGAAAAGTGTTGAGGTCTGTGCTTTATCAAGATCAACCAGGACACCACATTGCTCTCAAAACTTCAGATGCTGTTAGTACTACAAATTTAACCCTGTTCACTTCCATTGTCTTGTGGTGGGGGCAGAAATCCCTGTGGCAGATACCACAAACCTCAACAAATAAAGCTAAAACTTTCTACTAGGCAAGATAATATCAGAGAGGTGCTGAAAATAAGTTTTCGTTTGTTTTTTTAAATCTGGGTTCAATGACCTTTTTATTTGTTAAACTAGTAAGTTTTAATTCTCACAAATACTGTTGTGGTCCTGCTGTTTATCAGTTTTGTCTTGCTAAGTTGGGAGGACAGCACAGTGGACTTGTGTTGTGCTGAATTTTACTGAGAAAGAATACATTTATTTTTTTGCAAAAAATGTTTTTCACTTAGTGTCAGACTTTATAATGTTAACACTTGCAACTTAGTGTGAAAGGAAAACAAATGTAATTGTTGCTAATGTTTTGCTTGATATTTTTCATTCAGTGTCTATTCAGGTCACTAAATTGCACACACTAACAATATACTTGCATTTTCATGTTTCCAGATCTGTAGTTATCTGTAGTTAACCATTACTGTACCTCCTGTAATATTGGCTCACTGGAAATAAACCTGCTTTGATAAAGTTTTGGTGTTTTAAAATGAAAATGTTCTCCTGAGCTCAGTATCTTACTCTCGTGTCTTTAATGTCGCACAGGCCTTATTACACATTCTGAGCATGTTAAGTGCTTGAAGAGGACGGTACTCTAATTCAAAAAGGGGTCTTCTTCTTTAAGATGATGAGGATTTTCCTACAGAAACAAGCCAAAGGACCTATAGAGGCTCTAAATGTGCCTCTTGTGTCAGAGTGTGAAGAGCAAACAATGTATCTATAGCCAATGCAGTGGCTTCAGAAACTCTCGTCACGCTAAATTACCTAGACTGACAATCACAAATCTTCACGTCTGACTCAAAGCATCCACATGATTCACTAGCTGACTTTTGGCCATTTGTTGAAAAATGCAGAAGATTGACAATGATAAGCCAGCACATGTCAGATGAGCAGCAGCTTGTCTGAAACCATACATCCAGGAACTGAAATCATTGCATCTGAGGCTTTGTTGAGTGGGTCTGGGTGGAGTTTGAGCCACAGCATTCCACATCGCCAAGGCCTGATGAGACATTTGCTGGACTCTACATATTTTCAAAGTGACATCATTCTTTAAGTTTTATATTAATGCTCTGTTTCAATCCCAGTTTTTAAAATGTTTCTTTTCAACCCAGATGAAAAGATGATACAGATGGCTTACTTTCATCAACAAAGCAGCTCTGTGCTGATTTCATCAAAGACACAGAACAAGAACATCAATAACCTGACGCATCCCAAGTTTTTAAGCATTTTAACACTTAAATACTATTAAATACTATTTGCCATGACTTTTTTAAATACCTGATTTCTATTATTTATTGTGCATCCTTATATATATCAACATTTTAGATTGAAATTTAAAATGTCAAGTCATTGCTTTCCACCTTGCTCTGGTCCGCAGTTGTAACTAAGCTTGAGAGACTAAATATTCAATGTCTTGTTTTAAATGATATGTATTCTGTTTATAAGTCATGCACACAAATGTTTAGATTACACTCCACACACTCCAGACTTTTTAGGTACAACTGTGGCTGTCTTGAAGCGTGTGGGAACACTCTCCTGTGACAATGATATGTCAAAAACGATTGCAATTACATCCACTAGCTGATTGGCACAGGACCAGGGTCATTATCAGGCTTGGCAATTTTACTCATATTCACTCTTAGTAGGATCCTTCTTATATCCACTGTGGATACTGGGAGTAACTGCTCTTCTGAGGTAGGAGCAAACACTGCAGCTGACTCTGTTGTAGGGATCAAAGTGAACACAAGATGAGTAACGCTCACCTGCCAATGTGACTCACACATGATGGGGACACTTCTGCTTTTGCATCCTGAAATATTTTCAATCACTTACCACAAATTTTTTAAAGTTGGTCACATCAGTCTCTACTGATGTCTTTGCTTTTCCTCTTTGATTTCAGCTTTCAGTCTTGTTCAGGAGGTGTTATATGCTGCCAAAATAACTGCCTATAACAGTTATTTTGGCTCTGGATAGAGTCCTCACCTCTCAGTTTACCCAGGCTATCTGCTTGGGGCACAATTTTATCGTCTTTTGGTATGATGTATGATGTCATTGTTGATGTGCACTCCTCAAGATTGATGTGGTTCTCCTGGGTGGCAGCATCCTTTAAATGTGCTAGTCTGTGATCTTAAAATAGTCCTGGAGGGCTGCTGTAGCCTCGTCTGTCTACAATAAAGCATTTTTTACTGATAGTTAGCTGGGGAACATTATCTAACTGACCAAAAAAACATACTAGGGAGAACTTAGCAAAAAAAAAAAAACGTATCATACAAATAGTATATTAATAATAATGGGGCACCACCTTGGAATCGGGAAAAAATAACCAAACCATGAGCTAAAGTAAAATGATAAACAAGAATAAATGGAAGCAGGAGCTTGATAGAAACCACAATACTTGACAGTTCAGTTAATCAGCAGCACTGAGTGAAGCCATTCAGTTTCTAATGAATTGAAGGGTTGTTTAAATAAATGTCAATGTTTAAAATACCATTTTTACATTAAGTGGAGAATAATGAAGGTTGACTGACACTCATCTACCATCCAGTGGTCTTTCCAGTGGTTCCAGTTAGAAATGTGAGTTACTGTGAACACACACATGATGACACAAAGTCCGACAGCATAGACACACACACTGGCAGCAAGCACAATATAGCAGCAACAAGGACTCGGTGGTCCTTTGGCTCTACAATTTAACAACAAATTCTAAGAGGACTTGAGCTAAGAGATACTTAAAATAAACTTTAAATAAAGTGTTTCTGCCCAGACAAAAGCAAATTATTTGTAAATGCTCCAGGTAGCCATTGTAGCTATGTAAGTCTGTCAGTGAGCTACGGCAGCGACAGAGGTTGTGTTGCTCTGTGTGTGGTAAAGATACGCTGGTCCATGTAGTCAGCAATGAAAACAGCAGAGGAAAACAGGTAACCTTATATTCCCTCTGCAGGTGAGATAGATCACCTGATGCAAAACAGCTGATCTAAATATGGATCCAAACGTGAGCACATACAGACTGAAAAACAGACTGAATTGCCCAGCAAGTTGAGACTGTTGCTTTGGCTGCTTAACAAGACAAAAGGAAAAAAAACACCTGATCAGAGTGTGAAACTGCCTTATAGCAACTTAAAGTTGCAAGGAAAGGCAGTTTGTAGAAGGGGTTTCCCATTTTATACCGCAGGTGATGTTGCGATCACATCTTGGAGACTTCCCACTGTTCACGTCCAGTGATGGGCCAGGACTCTATTTCAACTCAGAGTCACAATTCCCCTCCTCTTACCACAATCTTTTTCTGTCATCTTGGAAAAAGGTTTGCCCTTTGAGTGCAATAGCTTGATTGGCCATTTAAGTAGAACCTGGTTTCTGCAAAGACATGGACACAACAGTCTCCAACTCTGCTGCTGAGTTTACATAAATCCTATTTCATCCATTTTATTTTCTTGTGACTGGACATTAGTCAGAAGTAGGCTAAGGCCACATAATATTCTGGTAGTGTATCTAACTTTGCTAGAGTTTCTGAACTTTCCAGTCATGGTTGCAGCATGCCTTGAGGCATCACTATCATGAGCTGTCTGGATTACAGATTCTCTTTTAGGTTGTACATTCTACACAACAGGATCACTGCTGAATGCTCCTCCATAACAAGCCCACACCCTAAGTAAAATGTCACCTGAAGGAAATACTGATGCCTACCTTTTCTCACCTGAGATCACCTGGCAAATACAGGTCATGCAAGTCCTTCAGAGACTGGTGTTGATTTTGTGCCTTTACCAGCTTTAACTGAGAAACAAAAGCACATCACTGTTAGCCATAGCAGCAGTCATTGCACTAGTCGCTGAACACAGCATCCTCTGGTTCAGTAACTCCTTGTGGTTCTGAAGACTGTAAGAACTTCCTGCTCTGGTCCAGCAACCTCTGGAGTTTTTGTGGATGATGGACATGTATTTAATTGTTTTGACATGTTTGGTAATGGTGCACTGTGAAGTCTAATATGATCTGGGCACACATGGCAACTTGCCAGATAATTTCCTGAATTTAAGTCAACTCCTTCAACTGCTAGTTCTGGACAAACACCAACCTCACGACTGCTGTATCAAATCACATGAAAAAAAAATTATGCACAGCCACAAAAATTGTAGGCTAATTATCCTTTTAATTGGAATAAAGAGCGAAAAGAGTGGAATTACCTTCCTCACAAAAAGCAAACTTATCTCTCTGTCACTCCCAGTTAATGATACATAGCCATGCAACATTAATGCAGCCATCGGCTCTGCTGAATCACCAGTGATGGGATTATGAATAGCCGCAGCCAAACCATCCAAATTTTCATAAGGTAGTTTCCTTCCTTCTTTTTGTAAAGGACCTCCTTTTTTCAGTGACCTGTCTCATGGCAAAAATTACAAACATTGAGATAAATTTTTCCATTAGTCTGCCGCTGTTTCAACTTAGAGGGCAAAGAATCTTTCTGGGATTTGTCACCAAAGATACATCTGTGTGTCAACACATATTCATTGGTCATCGCTGCAGCCTCAAAGGGACATATGACTTTGTGTTCATTAATATATGTTGAAAGGTAAATGGTAATAGACTGTTTGAATTGTTCCAGAACAACTACACCATGTTATTTATCAGCAGTTTTCACACCAGATAAAGAGCATCGCTCATCAAAATGTGACATCAAACCCTGTGAAAATACCAAAAATGTTTGTTTAGGACTCTTACCCATCCCTTGAAATGTTGACAGTTTGCTTCAAGAACAAACTTGCATGCCTTCAAGACAGCTGATCTTACCATGATGTAGTCTGCACAGTCTTTAGAAGAAGAGCAGAGTTAGCCTTGTGTGCTCTACCTGTAAAGATATACTGTAACATTATAATTCACTCCTCATCAGGTTAATCTCTTAAATCAGCAGCAGACTCATACAAAAAACATAGAGGGTTAAACATTTGTTTCATTTAACATTGGCAACAAGGACAACTGAAGTTACCTGCATGACCAAATCAGAGCCAGTGGTTTCCTTAAAGCAGATACAGCCATCTTACCCTTCTTAAGCAATGCCAATCCATGCATTTCCAAATCTGTTTTCGTTTTTTCCCTTTGAGGATTTTTGTTCAACTCTTTTTCAGGCTTGAATTTTAAAGGCAGCAATCCTTTCTGTTGATCAGAACCATCATAGAAAACTTACACCACTCTTACCTACTCTCTCAACATTACACATCCTTGCAAGATGGCCTTTAAGACACTCTTGAGGTTTCCTTTGTGTAGGATCAACTGCAACAAAGTGATGCTGAGGAATTTTTAACAGCTGTTCCTTTGTACACTGCCATTCTGTTTAATATTAACCATAATCAACCAAATCATTCCATCTAAATAACCACTAATCAGTAATAATTTAAAAAAAAAACTTTTTACTCCACAAAAGAAGTAACCAAAGGAGCCAGAGTCCACACCACCACCACCACCACCACCACACACACACACATGCACACGCACACACACACACACACACACACACACACTTGTAACATTAACTACCTTACTAAACTCACCCCCAAGTCTGCAGACAGGTACTTTTGGTGTATGCTTATTCACTCTAACTGAGTGGCACTGGAAGGCAACCGTATATAAAGAGTTCCCCCCCAGGCATAATCCCAAGCAAAAGCTCTAACCCTCTGTCAAACAGTGAAACCCCATGAGAAACCCCCTCTGTTTGACTGAGAAATTCTGATACTGGGTTCTATTGTTCTGACACCTACCTATCTGACTACCTATGGGTAGCCCAGGAGCCAACCATTTGTCCTATTGAGTCACCCCGAAACTTACACAAAAAACTGAACAGAACTTGTCTGGAGACCCAGAAGTCATCACAATTTCCCCACAAACAGACCAAAGAAAGATTGGATTGGAGGTCTCACATTGAATCCTCAACACTGGAGTCCCTCTGGGTTGTGTTCTCAGCTCCATAACCATTTGTACACTCATTACCCCAACGCCCAGCATGAAAAGAGGTGGAAAGAGTTTGAAAGTTTGTGTATACACTTTCATCATCGACAAGATTTCAACAACAATGAGAGTTCATATCAGGTGGAATTCAATCTTGAAGAGTAGTGCACAAAGAATATCCCTTTACTCAGTCAACAAAACCAAGGAGCTGATTTTTGATTCTGGAGAAAAAACCCTCAACTTTCTACCACATAGGAGCATAGGTGAAGAAGGCAAGCAGTTTTTAGTTCCTGGATAACAACATCACAGAGGAAGGCACTGCAACAGGTAATTTAAAACTGCCCAGAACATCATTTAGCAATTACCTGTGTACCCTGTTGCTGTCTGACAAGAGATACATAAGTATCCACAGCTGTACCACCAGGCCAAAGGATAGCTTTTATTCTTAATCTGTAACACTTCTAAAACCTATCCTTTGCACTCAAATGTAACAAAAAATGTTTTTTTTTCATAATCATTGAGTCATATGAGGAAAATAAACAACAGCATTTATTTAGGTGTACAACCATGTATATGTTTTACTGCCACAGTAAAAATCTTAAATATCTGATCTTGAACTATCTCTGGAAACTTTAAAGGTATTGCAAACAAATGACAGTTTCTTAGGTGGTTTTACCCTTTAGGCTAAACGGCACAAGAGCCTTTGCACCAGTTTTGCAATCACATAAATGAGAAAGCTGCAGTTAGGATGCTTGCTCAGATCATTCCCTTTCCCTGTTGATAAGGGTCGATTGCTTTATATTTTCTTTTTCTATACTGAAAAGGCACACTGATTTTTGATTCCTATCTCCAAGGTAACTCCAGGCATGAATGTATTTACAATCAAACAACTTGCAGACATTTTTGTGAATATCACAACCCATAGGAGTAATGAGCCATTTCAAGTCAGTCTCTACAGTTTGAAGGCTTGAAAGCTTGGTTGGTTGGTTGGTTGGTTGGTTGGCCTAAAGCCACAAAGTGAGGGCACAGATTGAAGGAATGAGAGAATAGCTCGCAGATTGATCAGGAGAGAGCTTGATGATGATGATCCTCCAGGTCTGCTTAACTGCAACCTGAGCTGAGACCCATGCTCTTTTGGACGGCAGAGCAGCTGCCAGAGTTGGCACTGCAGCAGAGTTGCAGGAGTATTTTTTTTCTTTTGGCAGCTTTCCTGGGAAGAGAGGAGTTGGATAGATCTGCAGGTTAGAGTTCAATACCAGAGTTTTTCAACAATAATGCAAGAAGCACTTCGTGAGAGGCTGAAACTGTAATAGTGTTTCGGACAAAGCTGTCAAAATTGAATGACTTGGCTTTTGTTAAAAAACAAACAAGTTTACAGCTCTATTTAAAATATTTAAACATAAAGCAAATGCAGCAGCACAAAACACATGACTCGCAGTTACACTAACTTTTACTTACTGGCATAACTAGCAATTGGGGCTCAGCGACTGAAACAGACATTCACCCTGGTACATGTCAACGTGACATCATAATTTTGATTCTTGTTATATTTAGGTAAAATTTTTACATTATTGTTGCTTTAACAGATTGTAACAGAAATATAGAAAAGTTATCAAATCAGCTACACAGTAATATTTGTTAAAAGTTTGCTAACCTTTGCTAACTTTGGCCAAAAGTATCCCCTATTAGCTACCTAACAAACCAGAGCATGCAAGGCTGTAGCAGCAAAATCCCTGAAAGTTAAATTATATTTATTATTTTTTCTTTCAAAAGTTACACAGCCTCCCTTTAACATTAACACTATGGAATGGCAGTTACATCTTTTATGTATTTTTAGCTTTTTTGTGTCTTTTTTATGTCTTTAGCTTTTGACCTTTAAATGATTTCTTCTCATGCTTAATTATCTATTTATTTATCTATTTATTTATTTGTTATTTGATATTTTGATATATTTTGATATTTCATAGCATTATTCATGTTAAGCCAGTGAAAGATTAAGAAAACTGATTTTTTTAATGAAATTAGTTCACAATTCTTTGCAACAAATTCTGTATAGCAAAGGTTTAAATCCTCTATTGCCAAGAAGTGCTTTCTGGAAAATGTTTATAGGAACAGTAAGGAATCACAGCACTGTAGCGATACTGTAGCCATTCCAACAGCATCATAGAATTAACCATAATTGCAGCTGTAGTCCAAGCATTGTAGTCTAAGCATTGGCCACATCCAAAGCTACAGCTGTGCTCACAGCCAGTGGCTATATACTGTCAGAGCTTGACCCAAAAACTAACCTGATGAAGGTCAAAGTACTGAAAGATTGTCAATTATTTTTTTTTTACTAAAAGTGCAGAAGACTGTGTTGCAGGGGTTCTTTGCTGTACTTGAGCTTGTCTATTTGAAAGAGCAAATGGGCACTGCATGCATCATGAAAAGTGTCACATTATCTCTCCTCTCTGTGGTATATGTGTTAAATGTTTCCCTAAACTGGCAGCTACTGGACTTGGCCAACACTTTAACTGTTCCTATTGATCACAGGGGTTTAGGATTAGCCAAAAAAAAAAAAAAATAAGAACAAAAACCAAAAATACAAAAAACACAATCATCTTTATAAAACAGCATGTACTTGTGTATCAAGAATAAATGTTGACACTCTCAGCCTACCAGACGCTTTTGTCTACATGTTAAATTAATGATGTGTGTAAAATCAATGGCGGTTCAATAATTTTTTACCCTCTGACCTCAATGACAAACACAATAAAGCATGTTAGTAATAGATTTGTGATTGATATGTAATTATATTCTCATTAATCACTGATGTGAAAGGTTTATCCAAGGGGAGGTCATGTCTTTTGAACAAGTTCTATTCACTGGACATGATTCATAAAGACAGACAATATGCAGTCAGCTCAAGAATGGTTGTGCTTGTGTGAAGCAAATGGCCCATGGCGAAGTTTAAACACTCACGCTGGAATGAAACTAGTTTGTAAATGTGTTATAAATCTCTGACACCCTGTATGTGGTGACACTGTATCCACATTTCACACTTAGGAGTTCCCACTGTGAAATAGCTGCTCATCATTTACCCTGTAAAGCAATTAACTCATTATTGGCTGTGTTTACAGAAGCTCTGGTGTAAAGGAATTCCTGTGGAAATGGTGATTACTGCCAGAGAGTCATTTGAGGTGGAACCAGAACCTCAGCCCCCAGGGTTAAGTTATCTTCTGAAGACATTTTCATTGATTGATTCTGTGATTCTATGATTTTCAGTGTGGAACATTTTTTCACACTGAAAAGCTTCAAAATTTTAGAGTAAATTTTACAATTTTTAGTGTGAAAAAAATGAGGATATGGTCCACACTGCTGCTAAACAAAGATGGAAAAAAATTGTCGCTTGTAACAAGCAAAAGAATTTACAAAGTCTAGGTAAAATTGAAATTGAAGGATTGCCTCTATTTTGTGCTCCATCTTAATTAATACAAACTTGCAGAAAGCTGACTGGTATAATGTGAAAACAGTGCAATGCTGATTTTCCCTGAAGGGGTTTTATGGTTACAAACAGACCCTCTTTTATTATTTCCTTAAGTAATCAGAATATATGTACTACAGTAGCTGTAGATCTTTTGTGCTGCTCCTTTTTTAAAGCATTTATAATCATTAATATGTGAAAAACTACATCATACCCACACTTTTTTAAAGAACAAGCTCTCAATTTCTCCAAAAGAAGCAGGTCAAAAAATCTTACTGTAAGAGAACAGCATTTCCCAAGAAGTCCTGACAAGGTTACAGTTGTTTTTATGAATTAAGTTGGTCAAACACAGAGCTGAGTGAAGCTGTCAATGCAGGCTGATTATTAGCATACAGCGAGCATTTTGCTGCATGCTATTTTCCTGGTGGGTGGTCCCCACTCTGCTAGATGTGGAAACTGAATGATCTGGAAACATTCTTTACCTTTCAGAAATGAGCCTAATATAGAGCTGTAATAAAACACCTCCAGCCTCCAGCGTGTTGTTTTACTAAATAACATCTAACTGGCCATTACTCCCCATTAAGGCTAATGGTCACACTAATTAGGATAATTCCATAAAAATCTCTGTGTTTAGACCAAACTGTGGATAGGCATTAACTTAATGACAAGACTGACCACTTTCAGACGCTGCCTGTGTGCACTTTTTTCAAGCAGGCTGTTATTCTACAACCTTTTGGATATTGCAGTGTTGAGAAGTGCTCTTTCAGTGGTATCGCCTGCTTTTTAGCAGGTTGTGAGGTCATGACACGCTTCATTACTCCTCATATTGTAACAGTCAATTAAATTGGTTTCCAACAGTAATGATGTTTGAGTAAACTGAGGGAATATTTAATGTCAGGATCCTACTGAAGTGATGGGCGGATGGGAGCTTTTAGTCCAATGAGTCAGAGCTCCTTAAGTGTATTTATCAAAATTGTCTGTATAAACACTGGGTCTGATTAATAAGTGTAATACGATAAGAGTTGCCTGTTGTGATGGACCCAAAACTGTCACTCATGTATGCAGTTTTCTTCAGCTCTACACAGCACTTTAGCATCTTCTGCTCATTGTTTTGGATTTACAGCAATCAAGCTGATTATTTCGGTTTAGTCCCTCTGCTCTCATCAGCTCTGTTACCAGCATCAGCAAAAAAAAGCTCTGATAAACCCGTTGACACTATATCTCTATTATCAAACCGTAGTAGACAAAATTATAACTAGCTCAACATAAAGCAGTGGATCTTTAAGCATCTAAAGAACCAAATATATCTCTTTAGGAGACCAAAACAGATATAAAACAAGAGTAGGTGCAAAGGGGTAGGGGTAGGGTGAATTACACAAACGCAATTTCAAATGAATGCCAATTTTTCTGTGTTTACTTGATATGTCAATAAATTCATGCTAACATGTTAGCCTTGACAACTTCATATACCAAAAATCTATCATTAATTTTAAATAATACAGTTCATATTAACATTATTCAAGACAGTATTCAGTCCCAAATGACAAATTTGACCAAAATGGACACAACTAGATCGACCTGAAATCATTCAGAGCAATAAAGCGTGTGACATAATGCTAAGAAGGACTTGCCTTATTCCAAAATTACAGTTCAGCATAATGTAAAATATATTTTTGAACACATTTTTGTGACAAAATAAAAAGGTAAAGCAGAAACAGAGCTCATATTTGATCAGCACTGTTCAGTTTGACAGTAATCTGAGTTTTATGAACCTGTTAAGTTGGTTAAACCAATCAGGGAAACACTGTCATGTCAGTCATCAGATCAAACCCACTCCATGTCAGAAAAACCATGATTACCTTGATGGGTGGAAATCTGCATGGGAGGGGGGGTCAGACCCATCTGCTAGAACGATTGATCCAAGAGCTTGGTTCTCAGGCTAAAATGGCTCATTATAGCTATGTCACTGTTTTACCAGATTTCAGTAATTAGTTAGGTGACTATGTTGTCATAATAGAAATGATTCAAAACTGCAAACATCAGTTAATAAGTTACAAAGAGGAATTTTCCTGCTACTTGCTGCTAACATCTTGCTTATAACTAAAATATGAGATAAGCAGCTAAAAGTGAAATAACTAGTCTGCTTATCTCATATTTTAGTTATTCCGGGGAAAAATAACTCTGAGAAGCTGCCATCTGTCTCATTACTGATGGTCATGATCAGTCACTGATACCTCTGCTTGAAATCCTCTAGAGCAATGTCGAGTGACACTGAACAAATTCCAGAGGACATGTTTTGTCTGACTGAAACAGAAGAAAATAATTGACTGCAGTGGAGCAAAGAATGCTTTTAAAGCTGCTTGGGTTTTTTCCCCTCTTTCATCTAGTTTCCATGCAAAGTCTTTGAAATCAATAGAGATGATTTTCTCTGAATGTACCACACAGCTTCTCCCAAATGTTTAGAACAATTTAATGCTGTAATTTTTTGTTTTCATATGTGAGGCGGCATGACAGTATAGAGAGCCAGCATACCACATTAATTGTATTCTTGTGGGTACTGCTGATTGCCAGTCTGCATTGCCGCTGATTAACACTGGCTCTGGAATGGCCGCTGTTGTCCCAGGTGCTCTGTGTTTGGAGAGCGAAAGCTTCCAACATTAAATACTTCACAGAGGAAGTCTCTCCCAGGGCCAAGGCTACTCAGCCAGACCACATTGAAACACTTTCTGTATGCTTTTACTTCCTCCGCTTTGTGTTGTTAAATGTTAGGATTTATGTAACGGTGATCACAGTGAGCAGCGAGCAGGGCTGAAGTCACAAAATGAATTTGCCGGTTTACTCAGAGCTGAAATCACCAGGCAAGTCAGAACAATTAGAATTGTTTTCTTAAGCAGAGCATCCATGAGAAGGCAAGGCAAAGCCTGCTTTAGACATTTGTTTGGATCATGCTGCATAGCTTTCAGCATATAAGCTTAACCTGTATTGTTGTCGTCTAAGTGAATGCAAATTGGCGGATTAGTGCCATGTTGTTTAAACTGGAATTGTCATATACAATAGACACAACAGCTGCTGCAGAGTAACAGATCCAAGAGAATAATGTGGCATTTCCTTCTCCTTTTGCATTATCGCCTTTTGCCTCATTTTATGACTTTTGTTTCTCCTTAGAGCCAGAATTGAGCAGATGATTTCTATGAATCTTTAGCAGTCCTTCAGCCATCGTTTCCACATCTGCATTTATTTCAGCCTGTGTAAGACTGTTTAATGAGGCTGGCCAAGCTCCAGCAGGCCTAATAAAATAAGTATTATTATTTCTGACTGGACTTTTGAATGGCCTGTGGCCTGAGCCCACAGCACCCAGCCTGCACGTGTATGTATGTGGTGTGTGTGCGTGTGTGTGTGTGGGTGTGTGCGTGCGTAAGAAGGCAGTGTGGCGCAGCCCATCGGCGGTCAAGGAGCTGCTAAACTAAGTTGATTAGCGCAATTGGAGTATTGAAGAACAGAGCAGCTGCTTTGATTTGGCCTGATTGCTGTTTGAAGGAAATGGCCGAGAGAGGCACTGCTCTGTCAGGATCTGTTTGGCAGACTCCAGATGCCCCTCCCCTGCTCACACACATACATACGCACACACACAAGGACACACACTATTAGCAGACCTCCCACTCACATATTTTGACTCCATATTCCTCAGCCTGCTCATCTCAACTCCTGCCATCTGAATATTAGCCTTGTGTCAAACTAACCATGAAATAATGAGAGTAATGCTCCTGACATTAGGCATGTGACTCATGTTGGCTCCAAACACTGCGAGCAACTAAAATGGCACCCAGAAACTTGAACACACAAGCGAGGCTTTTGGAGCCGAGATGTACCGCACTGTTAGGACAAAACCAAATTGTTTCCGTTTCAGATGGGAAAGGGGATACAAACATTTGGATGCTTGGCTTGGGAGTCTGGCAGTGACCGCTCGGTTCTCAGCGTGTTAATGACAGACTTTGTATTCTCTCTCTCTGAGAGCGATGGGCCATCCATGCTGAGCTGCAGCACAACCAGCTGCCTGCAGCCAGAGCAGCTGGAAAAAATACAGCAGTGGCCTTCTCAGGTCTGCATTTTCCACCCTGGACCCAAGCGGATCTGTGTGCCAGCGAGGTTTAGTGATATCAAGGACTCAGGATACTGATAATGATCACCTTCCAGGTCTGCAGGGGCTCTGCTCACTAGAGAGCTTGTTTCTCAGCCTTCTCACTCAAGCTTATTCTGAGGTGATGAATGCTAAATCCCCGATTAGTCTTTTCAAAAGAAATGATCCAAGGAGAAAATAAAAAGAGGGTGAAATGAAATTAGATTTTGCTGATTTCAGGTGCAGCTGCTTCAATTTCCAAGTAACTGCTTGCAGGGTCTTATAAAAATAAGACATCAAAGACCCATGAATTCATATCCTGTGGTGATTCTGTTGCAAAAAACTCTAGCTCAAATTTTCAGCAAATAGCCACAGCCCTCCCAGGACCAGAGGTGTAGCTGTGGAGCTCCAGCACTGTATATACTTTGTTCTGGCAGTCACTCACTGAGCTGAAACACATTATTTCTCCTGCCATGCCAAGTCTGCAGTAATGAATGTACATACATGCTGGTGTTTCCTCTGCCTCCCCCGCTGCTGTTGAAACATGAATGACTCAAAAGCAGTTCAAGACATTTTTCAAGAAACTGTCTTCTTCCCTCAGAACCACTCAATCAAATGCCATTTACATAGAAGGGTAACATGTGGGGAGGTAAATGCTGTGTTATTGTGTAATTTTACTCACTTTTATTTGGAAATTACCTTTCCACCCTTCAGTAAAGAAAATGTCAGGGGAGGAAACAGATTTTACACTGCAGAACTGACACTAATTTGCACTTAATAACAAAATATCCATTATTTCTTTTTCTGTTTTTTTCTGTTTTCAGTATGAAAAGCCTTCTTGTTCATATAAATTCTTTGTGAAAGGAAAAATACACAAGGAGAAGTTCAAAGAGAGATGAATTCATGGACTACTACCATTAATAGTTCTTTCTACTTCTTCACATCTGCCACGACTCCTGTAAATACATAACCATTTCCAACCCATTGCCAGCGACAGGCAGTATTGTTGGGTTAAATATGTTTTCCTCTGCATTCATTACATACATGTCAAGCACACAGGACCTGCCTCCAATTTGCATCATTAGGACTGAAATTATTGCTTCCTTCAGTCATGGCAGGAACACGATCTAGCAGCAAAAATGCAATTATCATGCCTAAAGTGAGTCCTCGTGGAGAGGGAAACATCAGGCATGTTGATGTCTTTACATTGGTTGCTGACAAGATTTTTTAGCTTGATTGAATTTTTAAGGTTTTCTTTTTTTTTCATAATCATGCAGCTGGATAAAAAAAAAAATAGATTGAAGTGTATCACCAGGGGTTTGAAGGAGGTCTAGTCCATTGGTGGTAAACTGGGGCAGGACTGAAAAAAGGTGGGCTAATGAGGGTAGATTTTTGGGTGGCTGGCTGTTAAGGGAATGGGGGCCACATCTGAGAGCAATCGCACTGTGTGACAAAATGCAGACATAACAGTCTGCTCCGACACTTGTTACCAGCACATAAACACTTGCCTTAGTGAGATAGCGGGAAAAGGACTATGGCAGTGGAGGGCTTGTGTCCATCTGTCATTTATCAACCGCTAATTAACTGTTAATTTGCCAACCTTTGGGTTCAAGCATGCAGCCAATTCATCATGCCTAACAAACAGCGTGTCCTGCAGTTCCCGAGGGGTGGTCCACGTTGCCTGCTCACATCATCCATCTGACGCCCTTGCTGAGCCCCACGCTAACTGCATGAATCATCTGCTCCCTTTGTTCAGCTGCACTGTGATCTTTCCAAAGATGGAGGTGACCCTTGTAACAGGAAGTTGTAAAGACTGATATTCCTTTGTTTGTTGATTGCCACTACTCAACACATTTGGAGTTTACATTTTTCTTGAAAGCACTTAGCATTTACCCATTCCAGGACATAAAGCCCATAAATTAGGGTTGAACTGATATATCACTTTGCTAAGTGTAGCGTACAGTTTACACAGTTTTTACACAGTAAATAAATAAAAGATTACTGAATTTTTATGGCCGCAACATCAAATATTGTCTGAGAATCTTATGTTAACATACATATTTCCCCATATTCAGAAAGACAAAATTGAGATTTTAGTAAATTTTGTAATCTTTGTGAAAATAAATTCTTTGGGTTTTAAGATTTTAAGTGTACCTATAAACAAGCAAGACTGCAGCCTGTGTAACAGTTAGCATGCTAGCAAATGAATACTGTACAATGTTTTAACTGTTGTGCTAACAGCAGGCATGATACTGTCCATCTTAATATGCTAATCATAACATACAGCATGTAAACCTACTCACACTTATCAAACATGGTCTTGTAAAGTTTAGCATGATAGTTTATTATGTGAATATAGTTAGGATGTAAAAGGTAACTTTTAGCTTGTTTGTATTGCTCACAGTTAGCACTAAAAGCTGCTTGACTTGACTTTGCTTAATAAACTACAATAATAATACCATACTCATGCTTGTGCTTATGTCTTATGCAAATATTTCCAATGACACATCATTAATTTAAACTGACCAACAGTCACATTATTTTTTCTTATTTTTCATATTTTTCTTTTATTTTTTAAATTTTATTATTTTTATCTATCTATTTATTTATTTATTCCCCCAGCTAGGTTTTGGACCCTCATACACTTAAGATGTAACTATTGTCTAATTTTGTTTTGTATATGTTAGTTTTATACTCCAGTCCTTAGAAAACATTATGCTAGGTTAGCCCATTGTGTTCATTTCATTTTCATGTGACCGGACATTAGCCAGGAGCAGTCATCCTGTCATCCAAACTGGACGAATGGTTCTTATATTGGCTCTCTTTCCTCCTGGGGCGCTCCTTCTCGCTGGTTGGTCAGAAGGTGTTGGGGCAGTGATAGTTTAAAAAACTGCTGCATTCAATCCAAAATTAGCAACAGAGCATTAACATTTTTAGTAAGCTGTCTTTGAGTCTAGACTTTTCAGTCCCTTGGTGGTCTCAGCCATATTTCTGACCTGGTTAATAAGTCCTTTTAAGTGCTTTTAAGTGATTTCTTTGTTTTTAAATTTAAAAGCTAACTATGAATGCATTTGAATATAAGAGCAAAATTCCCAAATGAGCAGCTTTAGTCTAATAGAATCCATGTTGGTTGATTCACAGCCAGAAATGATCCAAATATCCATATCAGTGACAACCAAATGAACTGTGCACGGCAGCAAAGACATAAGATACACTTACCACTTAAAAGTTACATGTGATGGAAAACGTCTTGTTGACATGTCTTCTTCTGTCATCAACTGAAATATGACTAATCCAGTCCATCCTGATCATTTTTTGGGAAGTCAGACAACATGGGTTTGTGTACGGGATATCTGATAGTGGGTGCTCTCCAGAGTCTGTGTACCCTTGCAAGAGAGTCAAACAAACTTGTGTGTGCATGTGTGTGTGTGTGTGTGTGTGTGTGCGTGTGCGTGCGTGCTTGTGCATGAGTGTGTGTGTGAGAACTGACAGCAGGGGCTGTTAGTGGGCAGATGGAAGTGTTGAACACATCGAGGTGACAGCACATGTCAGAGCGGTGGAGGAAATACCCAATAAAGCATCGCTGTTGACAGCTATGAGTCGGTGTGCCTGACACCCAACATGGAGCTCTGTGCGTGGCCGGGTCATGTCTGCTAACACATACACACACACAGGAACACGCACACACACACACACGCACCATAGCTCCACTGCCATTAGAGATAGCTGGGGACAACTCAACAGGTTTCCTCTCCACAGGCTCTTCAAAAGAGCTCAGCCTTCTGCAGTGTGGTTCATACAATCTGAAGTGCATACATCATACTTGATAGCAGGCCAACGGTAACATCCTCATTATGCCCACTGACAACAACAAGATGGAGATTACAATCTTGTTTGTTGTGGAAAAGGCAAATAATTTCAATAATGAAACCAATTTTCCGAACCAATCGGTTGCTGTGCATGCTCCACTTAAACACAATTGAAACAGAATGCATGGGGTTAATCCATTTAAAATGAATCACAAATTCAATGGTAAATCTCAAACTAATGTAAATAGAGCAGCCAAATTAGGCCTATTTGAAATCCTAACTTCTCTGGCTAATCACCTCTCAGAGCAAACACAGAGTGGGTTTGATTTCAGTCACAGTTGTTATTAGGGAAAGGTATGCCCAGAGATAGCAAACCAAAAGCTGGGTTTCCCCCTGCCTCCCAGCAATTACGCTCACTCAAGCATACAAGTTGAAGCCTGGTGCCAAATGAGGTCGTTTTGCAGCAATTTCACTTCCTTGAGCAAATCTCTGAGGTGCTTTTGAGAAAGGACAGACTGTTTACAAACAGTCTCTGATTGCATATGTTCGTCTATGGGAGAGAAGCAGCACACCTGTCGGACAGCACACACACTGAAACTGATCTGTTAAAGACTTTAAAAAATTCTCACCATGATCTGAAGGACAGTAAGTATAGCTGTGTGACACTGAATCAAAGAGGCTTGTAAAAAGGCAGCTTTACCCACCCTGTCAGCTCCGAGTTGAAGGCAGTGGGTCTTTTCAGCACCTTATTTTGCCTCTGCCTGACATTGCTATTTGATTATTAACGTTTGCATAAGTAATTAATCCTTGTTGCATAGAATATTTGTGAAATAGTTAAATTGGGCCTCTTTTTCCAATTTGGCTAACATATTTATATTAGGATTAAAGTGGCAGCATTTAGCAGCTGCTGAAATACTGCCTCAGTGTGCTCTCCCTCCAGCTGTGTGCTCCAGAGCTGGGGCCTGCTCAGTCTAATGTGCTCTGATAGTCCCACCAGAGGATTTCCTTACACCAACTCCCGGCCGCTGCTTGCTTGATCAGGCCCAGGCCTCAGTGCGCTCATTCATCCGGCTGCCCCTCGAGCGTGTGTGTTTGTGTCAGTGTGTGTGTGGGTCGGCGTGTGAGAGCTCACCTCGGCGGTAATGACAGCCCACTGAAAGGAGACCTGTGGTGAGCCCGAACCAGCCAGATCTTTTCAAGATGCATGCAATCAGGCGCTCAGGACCGTGTCATTGCTCTGCCCTTCGCACTCACACACACACACTGGTGCGGGCCTGCTGATGAGGCTGTGGCATGGTGGAAATATATGAATATGAGGACTGGCTGATGGGGATTTAAAGTTGACATGTTCTTACTCTTCTCATGGATGCTTATTGACCTCTTTGCAGAACTCCCACTTTGCTCTCTGTTCACGTTCAGCTCAAGCATAACTGAGAGTTGCGGGATATGTTTTTTTTTTTTGTAGTGTTTAAAGTTTCAAATACTAACTGTGGTAAACATCGAACCCATTAAATGTGCTTTACATAATCTGACTCAGGGCAACACTGAGGCGTATCTCTCTGAAGTTTATTTCCTGTAACACATCATTTCAGGTCACGTGTTCCCAACAGGTCATTAAAATCCCTCTTAAAGAACAAAACTGCAAATGTTTGTGCCACAGGCTGGAAAAACAGCATTCAATAAAAGCATTTTAGTTTTAATCATTCGCGTTTCCTTTGCAGTTTGGTGCCCACACTTTGAAACCAAAGAAACAAAAAATAAACACACTGCTCCTGGTAAAGAAAACACGGACAAATTCACTCTGCTTTGTCTTTGTGTCTGGGTTTGTCCCACGTTTTCCCCCCTGCACAAACACACCACTCACACACCCACACATACACATCAGGTATGAGAAAAAAAAATCACTGTATTATTTACACATTTAAGAAAATAAGTAAAAAAAATGTTTGTATGAGAATTTAAAAAAAAACGGTGAAAAATCATATTAACATTTTTCAGTATTTTATAATGTACACACACACACACACAAAAAAAGGCGCTATTTTCTCTCTGTAGTCGGATCTGCCATGGGAGGTGTTGCTGTAGACTCCGGTCCTGTGTGGACACTGTGCAGGCCGGTCTCTGGCCCAGTCACTCTGTAGCCCTCTCTGTATTATTACAGCTGTAAGTGTGCAAGCGGGGGGAAATTTGTCTGCAATTCACCTGAATTAGAAGTGCTAACCCAGCTCTCCTGTGGCGCAACATAATGGTTTGTTTATTTTTGAGGTTTTGCTTTTAACAAATCATTCCTTATCTGTCATTTGCTTATTGTCCCATTGAGTAGCTCAAAAAAGGGCTTGTTGGGAGGAGGTCTCTGCCATATGGCAGTGGAAAGTCCCACCTTTACACTCTTTAGTTCAACAGTCCAATTCTGTGCAGGTGGCACATTCATCCAAGTGCCTCTATGATGTGTTCTCTGCCTCACTACCTCTAGCCTTTTGTTTATCTGTCTTGTTTAAGATTTCCAACAAAAAGAGACCTTGAACAAATGCCACAGTTATTCTAAATGAAAGATTCAAAATGCCTTAAAATAGTCTTGATTATAAAGAGTTTCTCTTTGCATACGCTGACGGCAGCACACATTGTTTTAGCAGCACAGCTCACTCTGTAATCAGCGAAGCAGGCTCTGCAAATCCTCCTCAGTTACCCACATGAATGAGGCCATCAAGATGTAAATTATCACATGATTGTCTATAAATCATGTCATATGGTGCACAAATATGGTAATGTGGTGAACATTTTGAGTCACCAAAAATGCTTTTCTTCAGACATCTCAAATAAGCATGGGATAGTTGGGCTTATCAATTTTCCATTACATGTTTTATTTTCAGAATTAGCTTTTTTCTGTAAACAGCTTTAAAGCAATCAGAGGGTCAGTGGGTGCGAGTGTGAAGAAAAAAAAACGTGTGCACAGTGTCTAAAAACTGCCCGATGGGAAAAAGATAATTAACTTACAAACAAATTTCCATTTGGAGGTTAGTTTTGTTGGATTGGCACAGCGGCCAAGTGTTTCTTGATGTGCGGCTAAGTGTGTGTAATGGCCCTGCAGATGTCTTTCCCGTTCCTACCCACTGAGATGTGGTCGGTGTGGGATGTAGAGTGGAGTTTTTTGTTGCTGGGGTTGAAGGTTTAAACAGGGCCGGACAGCCTCACTGTTCTAAATCAGCCAGTCACACACCACTGCCTCCCTGTCAGAGGCCTATCTGCTACCACTTACTCAGAAATGCAACAAATTTACTTCTAATTACTTAAAATTTTGTCGTGCTTGTAAACACTTGTGCTCTGACAGTTCATTTATTTAGTTTGATTGCTGTCGACTATTTATAGGGCGTGTGCACGCAGATTCCGTGTGACATCTAGATTCTACAATAAGACAAAAGTGGCTGTGATGATTATCCACTAGTTTCAGGGTGTTTATTTACTCACTGAGGTTTAGGAGAATGTGGCTGTAATTGATGTGCATTCAAGCTTAAGATGGTAATCCTCAGGCTCTGTAGGGGAGTGTCTGACAGACCAAAAGGCTATCTTAAAAAACCTGCGTTCTCGACAGAAAGTTTCCCTCCTATCGTTGTCTGCTGTAGTTTTGATGTCTAAAGTGAGCAGGTTTTTGGAAGGTGGTGCATGAACCCAAACCAGTGGAACATTTCAGACCCAGAGAAGGTGTTAACTGCTCAGCTGTGACCAACAGCCTCAACATTTCATTACATGGAAAGAGTCTTTTGACACTTTTGGAAGCTCAAAGTAACACTACACTGTAGAAATATCTCAATTTAACAGCTCATTGAGTCCATTTGTTTCCATTTCTTTTTAATACAAAGTCATGTCCATATTACTTGTGTCTGTTTTTCACAGGTTGTACGTCTATGAATTGAGGACCGAACTAACCATTATTTTAATAATTACTAAAGATTATGTGTAATGTAACATCCTACATCAAATAACTACCAGGCTCTGCAGTTCTCCTCTCAGCTCACTGTACTGGTTGTAAGGCCCACAACTTTAGTATTTTAGTTGACATTAACCATGTCTCATGTTTCAATTAAACTACAAATAACCAATTGTGCTATATTTGCACAGAGCCAAATGGCAGACAGACAACTGCAGCAACCTTTTATGAGATCATTTAGCTGTTAGGGGCCCAAAAATCTCCTCAGGAGTGGACAGAGACCAAAAGGGAGATAGAAAATCACTATGTTAACAGGATATTTAAAAACTGCCCCCTAGTGGCACAAAAATAGATGCAATTTTAAAGATTCACTGTTACATTGTTTGCATTTGAATATTTTTTTAAGTGTTTTAAACTATTATATAATATAGAGTAAGATCAAATATAACACAAAGAGAAAAGTCCACCAATAAACTTAATTAATATCATATGGCAGATGTTTTTTTTTAACTTAGCCTTATCATAATCATGACTCCAGGAGGGAGCATAAGGTTTAATCTAAAAGGTTAAGAAATTACCAAAAATTAAAATGGACCAATGAGTTAAAACAATTTACCAGTTTTCAATCAACATAAAAGCAGCTTTAGAAGTGGATTTAACTGGCTCTGTTTTGTTGACACCACGGCTAATTGCTAAAAATTCCTTAAAAGAGATAAACTTCACTAAAGTTCAAGCTGAGATTTCCATTATCAACTGGTAGGGTAAAAATTAACTGAGGCCAATCAATTTTTTTATATATATATAATTAATTTTTACGGCACATAAACAAAAGTAACAACTTCTTTCTTTCGTTCTTTCAGTTATTTGCCCACCACTGAGGATAACTGCAGCCTCATATGCCTTCCAGCCCATGCAGCACATGGACAATTAAGCACAAAGGGGTGACAATGTGGCTGCTGTCCATCTCCTGAGAGCCTTTAACAGCTGCCACGCTCCATTTCAGCTCCACAAACACACAGCAATGTTTTACTGATTAAAGGCCTGATAGCGGGGCTGCGGATGAACAGCGGCTGCTCAGTCAGACAGGGTCACTGATACTGTGGGAGTCGGGACAGAAAGATGAGACAAAGACTACTTCAACAAGATAACTTATAATTTAATTAAATGTCACAATCAAAAGTATTAAAACGCCCTTCAGTGTATGCACTTAATGTCATTTTAAAGGTTCAGTTTTTTCTTAATAGGCAAGCTGTCAGAGAGATTCGACACAAGCTTCACTAATTCTAAGCAGCCCTGATAGAGTGTGTAATCTAGTTTTGGACTATTTCTGCTCAGGGCTCATATAGGACAGATACACAGCTGCTCAAAAGAGACTAAAAAGTATATAAACACAGATTTGAACAGAGAAAAGATCTCCATTAGCATCCGAAAATTTCTTGTTTCAAGTCAGTGGGTTCATGCAAACTTTTAAAAATCATTTAAATATTATTTACTGATTATTTGGTCTACCATTATATGTAGAGGTTGCATGGCAAATACCACTTTTACCATGGTGGCCTTTTAACTCTTCTGTCTTGTATTAAAGCCCAATGTCTGCAAGATAACTGCACAACATTCGTCTTCATAATGGAGCCTGGCTGGATTTGTCCCCCGTAAAGAGCCCAACTTAGTTTGGTTAAAGGAAAGCATTACAGCCAGCAGGCATGTGACCGCGTAATTTCAGCCAGAGAGGCCTACGCTTCCTCTGTTTGCTGTCATTATGCCCTCAGTAAGCCACATAAAGGCCCAGCCATCCTGTGGAGATCACTGCACTCGCCGCTCCGCCTGATTGGCTATTATCTAAATGAACCAATGTTCTATATCAGGGCTTTTGACTACATAACTACCCTGTTAATATTCAGAGGAAGTGCTGGAGGTCAGGGAGCTCTCAGCCGCTTGACCTCGAGGTCACAGGAACCTGAGCCTCAGAGTGGCACATGGCAATGAATGAGCCCTAATGATTTAGATGGTATCTGTTACACAGCTTGGGGAAAGCCAATCTCTTTGGGCAATCTAGCTGTGGAGAAAAAGCAGAGGTTCAAAAATAAACCCCACTTGTTCCAGAGAGGGGACTTGTTTCAGAGAGGGGTAATGCTGCCTCACCAGTGCAGCACGTCATTGGAATTCCCGATGAATAATTACAGACAGATGACCATACTGCAGCTTTTGATGCACCGCATGTAGATGCATTGTGCATGTAGTTGTTTAGCAAGCTGTGTCCAGGAAATGCAGCATATGATTTGGACTGTTTGTTTGTTTACTTGGTGCTTAAGTGACTTCAGCACCTTGTTAAAGAGGCCTTTGACTACGGGGGCCCATCACAGGAGCCTCTCCAGAGGATTAGTGAGCATTTGCTTCAAGCAGGCTAAAAACAGGCCCTTTGTGCAGTCGTTTAAGACACTTGTTGATGCGTGGCGCAGCTTTGAATTTCCTTAAAATACTCTGGTAAACATTGGGCTTTTGCACAGCAACAAAACCATGACCTTAAAGAGTGCTTTCAAAAGCAATTTCCCTCCCCTACTACTGCATGTAAACAGAGTAATTGTACTTGGGAGACTCCCAGTGCCAGCTGAGTGTAATTTATTTCCACGTCATCCACAATGAAATCAGAGCTACTATAACTGTTATGACAGCAGTTTAAGTAATTCTCAATAATACTCTTAATTTTAATAACTCTGATTATCATTACTACTAAACGCACTGCTAAGCTATTATTATTATTACAGCCTGACTCATTTTCTTAGACTAGTTTTAAAAAATTAACACTTTTGTAATAAGTAATTAGCCAGCTTTTTTCAATTTTTTGAGCAATCTTAATATAACATAGTATGGAATTTTGTTGGGAATTTTTTTAATGTATATATATATGTGTGTGTATGTGTCCGTGTGCTTGAGTGTGTGTGTATGTGTGCGTGTGCTTGTGTGTGTGTGTATGTGTGTTTATGTTTGTATATATGTATTTCTATAGCATATATTAAGCTACCCTCTGCCGTGAATTTCACAATCATTACTTTAAGCTGGTTGAACTCCAGTGATAAAGCAAAATAAAAATAAATAAATGTTTAAAATATAATACAAAGGCTTTCATGAGAAAATGTCTTCTCTGCATGTCACTTTCTTGTTAGATACTGACTAACATTATCACAGATCATGATATAGCTATGAAAAGTTAAAATGAGCTCTGCCAATGTGTTATTTAGGCTTTAACTTAATTACTACCACTTCTTTCATTTACTCACACCACCATAATTATTTTACCAATATCACTATTGCTACTTCTGCTACAAGTCAAACAACCACTGAGGATAATAACAATAATGTCAGTACTAACGTATTTACTGTTACCAATCTACTGAATTCTGCTTGAGCTGGTTCTTATAAACAAGATCCTCTAAAAATATCTGCTGAACTATGCTAACAGATGTTTGCATTTGTGTGTTGCAGAGTTAAATATGTTGCATATGTTGTTTGGCTTCTCTGTTTACAGAGATCTATCACAAAGTGCAGATTATAGATGTTTATGTCAGGAGGTCTTGGTGCAATGACAGTGTAAAACAGTTCACTCACTCATTTTTTCTCTTTTCTCTGAGTAATACACACTCTCTTAAACTATGTTCAACTCTTAGACACTCACATTTATTTACTGTGCGCTGCTACATGTGTCCTGATGTTGAGCCAGCAATTGGAGCTTGATACTGAAATACAAATAAAGTAAAATGAAAAAGATTTAGGAGGTCAATTAATTAGAAAAGGACAGGAAATGGAAGAGTAATTTACTTTCAAGGTTCTGTGGAGAGATGTTAATGTGCTGCAGCTATAAAAATATGTAAGCGTATTACAAAAAGCATGCTGAAAAAACTCCTCAGAGAATGCTACAAATGTGTTCATGTCTTTTTCCCCTTAAAGTAGTTAAAAACTACTAAGATAAAAACTAACATGAATCAAATGTCCTTTGTTTTACTCTATATGTCTATCTGTATGTCAGTTTGTAATACTTAAAGTTACTCTGAAATAATATAAGTGAATGTCAAAGATAAAACATTTTAATATGCATACTAAATTACATAAGGGTCAGAGTGACATTGCAGTTACTGCCGTTCTACTATGCTAACTAATAGTACTTAAAGAATTGCTAGTTGTTACTATGTCACAAGGTACTTTGCTGACCACTTAACTGTCTCTTTGCAGGGACTGTCTATCGCTCAGTCAGTAACTACGAGCATCACATTTAGAGGGAAATGTTCTCTGCTAACAAGTTGTGACTACAAGTTAATGATATAAGAACTCTGACAAGGGAAGCTCTTTAGACTTGGTGGAAAGAACTAAAGAAGTGACAAAAAATTGCTTCACAGCCAGTTAAACTAGCCATTGTGTCAAAATATAACACTAAATGACATTTTATTTGGCTTTATAATGGTGGATAACAGTGGGTGTAACCAACTTAAACATGAATTTGAAGTCTCATATGTAAAACTTTACTGTTACAATATCTAAAAATAAATGAGACTGATGATAAATATTTTGCTTAGCTGTGCACTCTAACGTACACAGCTAATGTACACAAAAACCCAGCAAAATTAATAGTTTTATTTAACGTCTGAATTTGTGCATCTGTGATGCCACCAGAGATTTCTGAAAACCATTAAGGCTTAATGTGGTGGTGTCACCGTCTTGGTAGTGCTTACTTTTTGCCTAACTCCAAGCTAGTCCTCAATTGGGCAAAGATAAGGAGCATAAATGACAGACGAGCTGATTGAAGCCCATTTACTGAGAATTGCCCAAAATAGTTGAGGCTAAAAAGCTAAACTAACCCTTAACTTTGGCAAACCCCGTGGCCTTGCTGCTTCATGTTGGTACCCAGTTGTCTCAGCTAACATAATTTAAGTTAAGGTCATCTTTACAAACAAACTTGGTATAATGATTTATCTGTAATAAGAGCTAAGCTTACAAGTTAGGTATGGAGGTTGAGACTTCCTTGAATCACAGAATGCACCTTTCCAGGTGTCGCCAGCCAGCTAGCCGGAGTCACAGTCACAGACATGCTATAAGCTAGCTGTAACTCCCAATAAATCAGTCTCATATTTCTCTGTTGACAAATGGTTTGCCTACACCACAACACAAATTTCCATTGTAAAATTATCAGGAAGCTGTGGTTATCTGCCTTGTTCTCACGTGCATGTGTGTGCTTTTTTTCCCCTTTTTTTTAAGTGAATGGTCATTGTTGTTGTTGTATTGGAGTCACTGATGTATTGGAGGGTCAGAGAAGGGAACTGTCTACTTTCTAGTTTACAGCGCTGGTTAGCATCAAAGGTTTGCAAACCTTAGAATTTGGCTAATGCCTGGGAAGTTTATAGTCAATGCTGCCCAGCGGACAGCTAGCTATTGTTATTCAAAGTTTCCACCCCTTTAGTAGTGCATAATTCAATGCCTTGACATGACTTAAACCTATTAGTTTTGTAAAAATGTATCCTCAAAGATTTTCATTAACAGTGATATTAGCAATAGAGCCAAAATTGTGGTTAGACTTAGTTTTTATTTCTGCTTTTAGTTACTGCAATGTTTACATCTTATTTTTCATTTAAATAATGCATTTATATGCTGTAAATAATACCAAAAAGTTAAAATAGATTCAATTTTAGCATGACCATGAACTATAGTTAAACATGTGTCTAACCTTAACAAGTAGTATGTTTTAGCATAAGAGCAAAATTGTTTTCCTTTGTTTGCCATAGTGTACATTTAACCTTCTAATAAATAACTCTGGTGTCCTATTTTGATGTATATATTAAGAAAAAATCATGTCATGCTACTGCGGCTTTTCCTGTGAGCCGTCAGTGAATAAAACAACCTTTCCACTGAGGCCTTGATCACGTTCACATTAATAATACTCTCATTTGGGTGGGCTCTCACTTCACTCATGACAGTCATTTCCTTGATGGGCGTCAAAAATTAACGGTGAAGTGTTGTTTTCCAGTTCCAAAATTTCAGGCCTGCCAAAGGTTAAGGAAACACACCACCATAAAATAGAGCCTCTATGTTTTTCTTGAAGCCGGCAACGTTTACTTTCACTTTTCAAACTGTCAGACATTCAATTTTATGCTGAGGCAACACTGTTTTATTTGACAATGGTTCTTAAGCTTTAGCTTCCTTTCTCCTTATTACTGAATGATCTTTAAGCCATTAAATAGGAAACTTTATTGATAACCCTCTATTGACTTATTGGAACTGCAGTGTGTCTTAGAAATGAAATAGGCTGGCAAATAAGTCTGAAGCCTGATCATAGTACAAGTTGCCTGTTCAGGCAAAATGACAACCTAATCAAATCTGCTGTCTCAAATGTATATATACTAGGTCAAAAATTATTAGAAGCCCTTTAAGAGTAATTTCAGTGATATATTTTGAGAGGAAAACCAAAACACACAGGAAAAAATGTGTTTGTGTAAATTCCCACTGAAGCAGCAGGAAAAGAGTTCTTGTGGGCTGACGGAGCAGCTAATCCATACAGATAGAAGCAGCTCTCATAGCTGCAGAGAAGCACAAGTTTGAAGTCTGAAACTTTCCATCACTGCTACAAAAAAGGGCAAACTTAGACTCATTGTGAGGAGATTGCTCCAGGGTCGCACACAGATGCAGAGCTCTATAGCTTTACCAGGGTGTAGGCATTGTAAGCATCAGGCGTTAATACTAATGACAGCCCTTAACTCAGGAGAATGGATGAATAAAAGGCAGAGCAGTGGTGGGGGTCTTTTAGCAACTTGCATCATTGCACGGCCACACAAAGGCAAAGCTTAACCTGACATTCCTGTCTAATTAAGACATCTCTCACATGGCACGTTTCTCTTGACCACTTGGGACTCTCATATAGGACCAGAGGGTTTTCAAAGCAACCGAGGGCAGCCTATTCACATCTGTAATCACTAAGCAAGTGCAGCATGGCCATGAATGCAGTTAGACTGTAACACTCTGCAGGCATTGTTTTTAATTCACTGACATTTAAATTGTGATCCCACTTGCCCTTTCCTGGGGACCGACTGCATGGCTGGAGCTGACAAAGAAACAGAGAGATTGGAGAATGTTTATGAGAATGTGATTTTGAGGTACCTATATTGATTTGTCGAGATTTATCTCCCAAAAATCTTCTTTTTCTCAAGTGAAAAAAAAATCTCAAGTGCAGAGAGATTATTTTAATTTGTTTCTTACAAAATCCAATTCCAATCATTTTGTTTAAAGTTTTTACTAAAAATCAACAGCCAAACTTTTCCTCATTCTGTAGCAGCAGCATGTTAATTTCTGGAAAATTCTTCAGACAAATGCATTTGCGTTTAAAGAAAATTGACATAATCCTCCTGGCTATTTTGTTAATTTGTTTTCTTTGACTTTCAAATAGAATTAGAAATTACTAAACCGACTTTTGTTTACTTTTGTGTATAACATTTACATTTTTCCCTAATAATCTTTGTAACTGCTTACGTTTTTAAATAAAATATGTATTAAAGCATTATAGCTTACAAACTGTCTTTGCCTGCTATTTAGATTTTTCCTAAAACTCAACTGAAAGTAGTTCCATTGTAAATGCATGTAACCAAGTCTGCCGTGCTTTTTTCCCACTTTCACTGCAGTGTGAGCTTTGTTTTTTGTCAGTTTGTGAAAATTATCCTGGGAGGACAAATTATGTGATTGTTTCATTTGCTGATGTCCGAGCACTTCAAGTTCTTGTGTTAACAATTAACTAACAATAACAACTCACTTTGATGCTAACCAGGGTGGAAACGGGGTCATGACTTTTAACAGTCATGCAGCTTCACTGCACCCCAAGATCTCAGTCACACAAACAGATCTGATTGAGAAATTAAATAAAAGATCACTGTGGGGAAATGCAGGTTCCCATACAGGTCACAGCTCATTTTATTTTTTAGGAAATTAACTGTGTTCAGATGTGTTATTAAGACAGGATTAAAACAGTGAAAAAAAAACACAAGCCACATAATGTATGCAGGCTTCACATAACTTCCCTCTGTCTGTAATCACTCTTTAATTGCACAAAGTAAGAGTTAATTGACTTATTTTTGTTAGGGACTAATTTCAAATGAGCTGATGCAGTTTTCTTTATAATCTTCTCACTGAAGTACACATTTTTGTTCTGAACTAGTTTCCTTTCTATTTTGTAGTAATAATGACAGAGTCTGGATGTAATTGAGATGAAAAAAATGGGCAGAATCAAAACATGTACTAAAAGCTGCAAATCAAACTAAAACACAACTTCATGGATGTATCCTGCTTTTATGGTGTACTTAAACAATATTGTATTAAGTTGATTTAAAACATCCATTAGTTTTTTGATTCATATATTTTTTAACTCCATCTAGTGGCAAAGACTTGCAGTTACTTTAGAGTTTGACATTAATGCTGGCTGTCTTGCCACAAATTGAAGAACAAAATTAAATCTTATGAGGCTGCAAGAATAAAGAGAAAGACATATTTTTCTTGACTAAGCAGATTTTGCATGAATTTCTGTGTACATTGTATTTCAACACTGCAACACTTGCTCAGGATGGGGGTTAATAGGGTAAAAAGAGTCTGACTACTTGAGAGCATTTCTACATTAATACATTTTTAATGGTATTGACTTTGGCTTGCTTTTGATTGATGACCTGGCTAAAACAGTTGTTGAAGTTCCAGAAGACAAAATCCTAAACTGAGCCCAGAAACTGAAAGCTGGGGAAGATTTTTTGCTTAACAGAGCCATACTCGTTTGTGATCAGTGTGATGCTGAGCTTGATGCAATACAAAGCATGACAATGAGATGCAGGACGAGATGAGTCGTCACCACAGAAGCCGTCGCATTGCAAGTGCAAGAGGAACACATTACAAAGTAGGTTTTCCACAGTAACTGTATTGCAAAAGTAAACAAGGCTGACAATCATATCATTCAACAACAATATGTTTGTTCCTCGGAATTAGCCATTTCTCGATGTCTTAAAAAAGTGAGCCATGATCTCAAACAGAATTGTCTACATACAGAAAAATATAGATTCAGGTCAAAAAGGATTGTAAATACTTACTAGTACTGTAAATAACAGTAAGGGAAGACAGCTACAACAGGTATCATTCACTGTCCTGGCACAGTGGATGCATTTAATAGTTCGGACATACAAAAATAAACCACAACAAAGCAACACACGAATTGTACAAATTAAAAACCTGAAAAAATGTCCCATTGACAAGGTTTGATCGGAGCGCATCTCATATTGTATATGTGTGGACGCATGGTTTACATTTG
Source organism: Acanthurus lineatus (assembly GCA_029814665.1). Classification (NCBI taxonomy): domain Eukaryota; kingdom Metazoa; phylum Chordata; class Actinopteri; order Acanthuriformes; family Acanthuridae; genus Acanthurus; species Acanthurus lineatus. The sequence continues at coordinate 27,130,859 of JAPZDV010000012.1, forward strand.
TAAATTAAACACTGCTGCTATCAAGTATAGCACATTAAACTGTGTCCGAAATTTCCTGACCAAAACAAAAACGGTGTGATGGAGGCGTGAATGCATGTTGTTTATAATTTTAATATTAACAATAATAATAACAATAACATGTCACATTGAAAACGTGACCATGATATCATGATAACATTGACATTGAGTGAATACAGGATGGAAATAGAAATTGTTTGCTAACGTTGATTCTAATGTGTAAAATGTCCGTGATGCTCCCCAAACACACATACATCCCCAAAGAAAAAAGGAAAACAAAAATTGTCTGCTAAAGGTAATTTCACACGCTGATGAAATATTCAAAAACAAAACCTCTTAAGAATTGTACAAGTATAAAAAAGCTACAAACATTAATAAATTACATCACTGACACATAAACACTTCACAAGGTGCTAGTAAAATAATTCCGAAACCCTTCAGGATACTAGAACTCGAACAAGAGGCTGGTCATAGAAACTTTAAGTTTTTTTTTTTTTTTTTTTTTTGTTTTATGCAATTTTTTTTAAAAAAA
>JAPZDV010000012.1:27131508-27142888 GCA_029814665.1 Acanthurus lineatus
AAATAATTCCTAAACCCTTATGTATACTTTAACTCTAAAACTCGGGTGGTAATTTAAAATTTAATTTTTTTTTTTTTTTTTTTTTGCTTTTATGCAATTTTTTTTCCCTCAAAGCTTCGTCTCTTGTTCAAACAGAATCACAATACAATTAGCTTTGTGTATGTAAGGCCATATGACAATAAAATGTATTATTTCTTCAGTTGTTTTCCAGGCAACACCTTCAAATTTAACCAAATAAAAAAAAGTTAAAAATGAATCTCTGCCATTAAAGAAAAACAGAAAAAAAAAATTAAAGTTCAAAAATTAGGACTATACTGTATATTCATATATATATTTTTATTCATTTATTTAATAATTAGCAAAACCGGTAAAAATGTAGAATTAAGCCTTAAGGGAAAAAGTATACAAAAAGTAGTAATTTAAAAGGCTATGTACAAGCTACATTCTATATACTGTACTGTGTGAAGCCATAAAAAGCAGAGATGAGTCGAGGTTGTCGGTGCTGCCTGTGAAAGCAAAAGAAGAGAGAAAGTATCCCCATGTAACTGCAGACCTGACATGGATGAGGCTTATCATTAGCTACAGGTCCCACTTAGTGTCAGAAATCCTATGCTCTTCAAACACAATAAATCCGGTACAGCAGGCCTCTGTGACCATTTAATCCTACAGTAAGTTGTCCTGTTTAAGCTTTAGAAACATCCTGCTGCTGTTTGATACACCTTGTGCTTAAAAGTTGTTCCATGAAATCCCACTTCCTATCTATGACTTGACACAAATAAATAAATATCACCGCTGATAGTGCTCTGCAAAAGTAAGTGTTAACATAAAGAGATAAATGCTTAAGTTGACTCCAATTAAAACCATGCACTGTGAAACACAGAGAATCTCGGCTGGAAGGAAAAAAGGAGGTAATTTTTTCTATTTCTACCCATCCATCATCAGTGTGGCAATGATAAGCTGCATCCATCTAGTAGGAATTATTGTGTAAAATCCCCAAACCCTGACCCAAGCGCACATGCAACTGAATACATGCAAGGGATACTTTCAAAAATCTTGGAATGACTGCAATGTACTTCTACTTCATGTTTAAGCAACCCCTGATAAACTGACAGCTGTAGTAAAATGAGACATGTTCTCTTAAAAAATATTTATAGTAGGTTCTGTACACTTTAATATCTGAAAGTTATAAAGTATAAGTAGAGGCAAAAACCTATTTGAGTGATGTTCTTCTTAGAAATTGAAAAATGCATGTTTTTTTTCTTTTTCCATTGTTGGCTTTAATCAGTGAACAGGGGGTGAGGTTGGGATGGGACCCAGCTCATGAATTCCCAGTCCTACAGCAGTCTGCTGCATGCTACAGGAGGAGCTTTCCATTTCGATGGATCTTTAAAATCTTTCCGAGTCTCTGTTTGGCTGTTGCCATGCCTTTCTTTAGCCGCTTCGCTGTGAAAAGAGGAAGAAATTACAAGAGATAAGTGATGACATCCAGCCTCAGTGTAAGTACAACTGCTACTGTAAAAACTTGGAGCTAACATTTTTTCATTGATAAAAAATTTTAGTCCCTTACGAAACAGTATCATATTTTCTGTCATTATTGTTGCTATCTAAGAGTCGTTTTTTCCCTCGTATGTTTCTTAACCTATTTGCCACTATCAGTTGATTAATAATAATGTCAAACTACTGACAGGAACATGTATTGCATCTTTTGCCTGCTTATATGGAATCACTCATAAAAACATTGCTCCGTCGTGCCACACACTCAACAAAATACCTACATGATTCAACATAAAGACGGTAATTTGTGTAATTCTTCTATATGGCCAATAGAGGTCCATAATTCTCAAAAATTAATAAACCTGCCTCGACAGAATGGAGGGAGTTATTTTATGTCATTTCAGTTTTGGTTAAAAAAAACTGATTATCACATGAAGAATGTGGATGGATTTCTTGGATCAAAATAAGTTGGTGGAACACATACAGGTTCAAAGACCTTCCCAAAGGCTTTCTCAAGAGTACCCTGAAAACCTTAAACAGAAGATGAGAAAGTAGCACTGTTGCTGGTCTGCATTCTTCTGCAGGACCAATTACTTTCACATGACTAAACACATCTACAATTAATATAACTCTCTAACAAGATAAATATACTTTGCATGCATAAAAGGCAGCAGCTGCCAAACAAAACTGTTTATTGTTAGTAATGACTAATAACCCATTCCACTCCAATTGGGCTTTATGATCCATGCTTTATCATTTCCAAAGTGTTTTCCAGAGGATTCCTGAAAAGAAATGTATCATGTTGTTCCTATTATAGGGAAAAATCTATGAACTTCCTTGGAAGAACTGCTTGAATTTAACCCAAGTAGAAAACCTTGCCCTGCCTCCACCTGCTGGTCTGTAGAGTTATCTTCTCTGCAGGTGCAGAATTTACGTGCTGGTTTGCTCTTGCCATAGCCCCTGCTGTGTGTTTAAGTGCAACTTTTTGGCAAGACAAAGCCAACATGATACAACACACAGTGTGGCTGCTTGTTCTTTGATGTCAGTTTGGTGTGTCTTGGGCTTAAGAGAGGGCACCATCCCCTAGTGTTTTCACCATTTTTTGTGGACCCTTTGGGTGAGCCTTTGAAATTGGAAGGCAGAAGATAACTGCAAATTAGTAGCCCCAAACTTTCTGCCTAAACCTGGACAACTAAACTGCATGTGCATGTAACAAGAGTAGTACAAGTCATTTCCTTCTACCCAAAGCCACTGACTTATCAATCACATCTTTTTTATTGAAATATTTCTTGTACATACTGTACATTTCTGCTGACCTGTTCTACACTTTCAGATTTTCTAAACAATGCAAACAATTATTTAGAATCAGTTAACTAAAAGGATACAAATTAAGCATAATCATTTTAAAGAAACCTAATGATAAATTACTGGGAGAATCCTATAGGTATTAAAAAAAATCTTATCAGTTTAAAATGCTGTGTCAGAGAACACAACCAGGAGCCTATTCCCTGTGAGGCCACACTTAGGCAAAGCTAAATACTCATGTTAGCATGCTACATTTGCTAACTGGAGCTGAACATTAAGTGCAGTCAAGGCTGATGGGAATGTTGATGGTTTTATGTTTTTTTCATCTTAATGTTGTTTCTTTGATTACAACTAACCTTTGGCATCTGCTGACCCCACACGATCCCCCTTTGCCATGCTGCTGCTGTTGGTGCTCGTGGAATTGGTGCTGTTGTTGGGAGAAGACATGGACGGTCGCCTCTGGCTGAGAAATACCCCTGGCGCCATGGGCTGTGGCCCTCCTGGCGATTTTACTGTCCCAGTGTTGAACTCATGGTCTGTCAGGCTGCCATCTTGGGAGTCCAGATTGTGCTCTGGCGAGCTACTGTCCTGAGAGATTTTCGGGGGCTCCTCAATTACTATTGCCTTCTTTTTGGTGCTTTTTTTCTTTTTCTTGGTTTTCTGTTGTTCCTCCTGTTGGCACATATTTATTTGTTAGGAAAATCTTACAGTAATAGTTGGTATCATTCTGCAGAAATACTGTCACAGCATACCTGATGAGAAAGCTTTGCTGCAGCTGCAGCCAGTCCTGTTTCTATGGAGGCCACTCGAGCTCCGTCCCTTGCCGGCCGCTCCTGTCGAGGAACTGAGGGTCCTACACGTGCTGTGATTACATGAATACAAAGATTTATAACACAATCACAACATAACACATTAAGTGTTAATGAGTGTAACATTATAAAGTGTGGAACTTTCATATGTATTATGAGTATTTACCTGTCGGGCTGTATGGAGTGTCATCGCTGCTTTTTCGCTTTTTCGATCTGGATTTGAAAACAGGATTGTCCTCTTCAGATTCCAACGAGGGGTAAACTAAAAATTGAAGGAAATGGCTTATGAACATTGTCATGCATGTAGATTCTAAGTAAGGTGATGCAGAAAATGTAAATTAACCAACCAATAATCCTCATATTAAGGAAAGAATGCAGCTAAACAAACAAATTTCTACTCTCTGTGCATCTACACTGGGTGAAGTTTACAGTGACAGCATGCAGGACAGCTGTGAGACAGCTGTTAACTGCCCCCTTCTCTCATCCTGCTCACAGCACAACCATTCCAGTCTAGGTCTGTTAATATCTGATAAATCAATGATCAAGTTAAAAAATTGATTGTTTATAAAAGAGAAAAAATGTGCCAGTGTGTAAGGAAAGCATCATGCAGGCTCAAGTTTTCAGAGCGAGAATTTTCTTGCATGAGCAACTAATTAGACACTAATTAGAAGTTCAAAAAGCATGTTAAATAACAATTTGGAACCGGTGCTAATGGCTTATTAACAAGCTGGGAGGGTCCAAACAGCTGTGTTTGGATGAGGTTCACAAAGACTATGTTTCCAAGGGAAAAAAAAAACACAAACTGGAGCATCACGAAAGGGCAGATTTGGAAGGGCCACATGAAAAATAAACCAAAACCCTATCATCTACTCATTCTGAGCATTTCCAGGCCAAATTTGGAATTGGAACCACAAGTTGATTCATTGGGGTCCATACATTCTAAACAGCACCTGTTAGCAGCAGTGACAATCAAATAATATTTTCTTATTTTTTGTCTCAATAGATAACCCCATAGCAGCAGCCTGACCTCTGTTAACTCCAGTTACCTGGGAAGTTTTTAAAATTCAAATGAAATAGGAAAAAGTTAAATGAGTCAGGTTTCAGCACTTACCATAATCTGAATCCTTGAAGCATGCGTCCATGTGATCCTGGTCATCATCATAGTCCAGACTCTCAATACTGCTGCTTTTCCTGGGTTTCTTTGGGAGCCGTTTGGAGGGCTGCTTGCCATTGTTGCTGCCGCCTCCAGTTCCTCCGCCGGCCTTCTTGCTGGCCTGCATACTGTGTGAGTTGCTCTTCGACTGGCTATTGTTTTTGGACTGGCTGTTGCTCCACGGCTGCTGCAAGCTCTCTGATGACGACAGGTTGGCCATGGACAGCATGCCCTGAATGGCCTCCTGTGTGCTGGGAGATGCAGGTGGCTGACTGTAAGTACGTCAATAAAAAATACACAACAACACAGCCATTACACAGCAGTCAACATGCTGGCAGAGGTGAAGAGTGACTGAGAGAAATAACTGACTAAGGCTTTCAGGTCAATCTAAAAGTCAGTTATGCTTTAAATATTATGATTATCATTTGACACCAGCAAAATATCAGAATTTAGAGCAAAGTAAATCTGTCAAATTTAAATGTTTTCCACAGACCAGTGATTCTTTAAAAATCAGCTATGAAATTATAACCACACACCTATTAAGCTGTTAGTTATTAAGCTAAAAACAACGAGTAAAGTGACTATCAAACACCGCTGTAATAGACAGCGGTCACTTCATTTCCTGCACTCCAAGACTTCCCTCTTCAAAGCACCAAAACAATTTGGGCAATTAACATATTTTAGCCGATGTTTTCTTTCTTTCTTTCATTGCTCATTTGTAGCTTTCAATGTGGTGGAAATAGACCATCAAGAGCTGAACAAAACAGCAAACAGCAAAAAGCAAAGGGAAGAGCCTGGAGCCAGGCAGTGTTTGATAGATTAAGGCGAGATGAAACAAACACTGACTTAACACAAACTGCTGACAAAAGCTGCGTAAATTGTTGCTCCAGTCACTAGTTGATTTTTCAGCTCCAAACAAAGTTATAAAAGTCACGTTTTTCATTCAATTATATTGTCATTTGGGAGGACCATTTGTTTGTCAGTGGGTTGTGCCATTAAGGAGCAAGAGTCCTAAAATTCATTTACCGAAAGAAAAAAAGGTCCACTGGGAGCCATTTAGAGAGTAATGCTGTACATGTACACATGTACTGTAACCCAAGTGTGTTTAGATGTAAAAATTTGATTGGTGTTGAGGGAAATAAAGTGAAGAAGTAGAAAATAATGACATCCGGAGAGGCCAGTCTACCTGTTGGTGCTGTAGTCAATCCCACCCACTTGCTTGCTCGCCTGCAGTAGGTCAAGGATCCCTGCAGCACTGCCGCCCTTTTTCTTGACCTTAGAGTTACGACTTTTGACCTCAGGCTTGACCTCTGTGTCTATGTGCAGAGTCTCTTCATCTGAGGAGTCAACACTCTGATATAGGAATAAGTGGACAGAAAGAAAGAGAGCATGAGAGACCCAGCAACAGAGGAATGTAGTGTTGCTTCAGAGTTGATACATTTGCAGTCAGTTTTCTTGTTTTGGATGTAATTTCTCTGAATTTGAGCTATTTTGGTCCCCATTTACGAACTTATTATTTCTAATGACTGTTTTCCTGCTGTTCTATTTTCTAGTGTGTGACCTTGGCCAGTAAAACCCACTGGGGGGCCTGGGAAAAAAGAGCTTTGAACCACAACTAGGATCCTTTTTGTTGGTTTTTACTTTAATACAAATAAGTTAAGATATATGCATCACATAAAATTTTGACAGGTTTAGACAAAACAGATAATTATAAGGACCTGCAAGATGACTCTGTGTTTTTTATTCTTGAAATTAATAAGCATTTTAAGGAAATTACCACAAAACCAACCAACAAACAAACAAAGAATCTTTGTCTTCTGAAACCTCAGAGGATCTAGTTCACTGTGTTTAGTTCACGGGTTTCTCCCCTACGGATTTATTAATCCAGCCTGGAACCTGACTGAGGTGAACCATAAGATATAGATATAGATATATAGATATATATATGAGAATATGCTATGATATGGTCTTAGTGACATCTAAGCAGCAAACACAATTACATCTGTTGTAAGTCTGTTTTCTCTTCTTCATTTGCCACAACAGAATATTTTTCCCAAAAGGTTTTTTTATGATCATTGTCTTTTTTTTTTGAACATCTATGCCTTAAGGAAGCATTGTGACATGTTCCTGAAATGCTTGAACTCCCCTGGAACATATCTGGTTCTAAGTAATTTCAGATGAAGAGCACAGAGTTTAAGCAAGAGAATGTAGCTTGCTGTGTTATCAGCTGTTAGTGTTAGCTTCTTAGCATTGCAAAATTGGATTCTTGTCAGGGTCATTAGTCAAAGTGAGGTCATGCAGTTCGTACCTTAGTCACCAGGGGTTGGAACTTTGGTTTCTTGGCTGGCTGAATGGGTTCTCTGATGTCTGACAAAACTGTGAAAAAATGAACTCATCATTAAGCAACAGCTAAAACGCATCTGTGTATTATTTCTAAACAGTGCAATACTGATGTCAAAAAGCTGGGACTCTGTAGCAGTGAACCTGTGATAGCTGATTAAGCTTTTCACTGTGATGAAAGACTTATGTGGATAAAAAAGTTGTTTCTGTAAGTAAACAAGTTGTGCAGCTTTTGTCACACCCATTAGCTATAATGTGGCCATTTTCCCAGCGCCATTTTTCATGTCTGTCACTAGCTAGCTATATAAGAAGATGGCATCTCAATTCTTTATCCTGCCTACATACCAGTTTTTACATACCTGATTGGTCAGCTTTTCCAATCGGGGAAAATGGTCCTTATTGAGCAGATAATTTACAGGTCAGGCCAATTCAACCCTTTTTATACACTTAATGATACCACAATGCTAAATTCATCATCAAAAACAGTGGAATTATGTTTAAAATACAGAAAACAAATTATCTGATACAGACAAGGAGATACTGGTTTCAAAAGTCTGATAAAGCATTTCATGTCAATTTTGCACATTTTCAATTCTCAGTGCTCATTTATGTTGACCCTAAAAAGGCGTTGAAGCTTGATCCCCCACCAAGTTGATAGTTCAAATAAACTGAAACACAACACAGACTAAGTCCTAAATACTCACAGGAATGATCTCTCTTAACCGTGTTCTTTTTCCGCCTGATGGGGAATTCGTCAATCTTCAGCTCCCCCTCATCTGAGACGTACTCATACTCGTCTCTCACTGGCTTGGTTTTGTCCTCTTTTAGGTTTTGTAATGATCCAAAAACACTTGAGTTGGTTTGAGGTTTCAGCGTCTTGGAGCTGAAAAGGAAACCACAGGACAATGAGGCAGTGATACGAGGCTCAGCCAGGCACTCACAGTGAGAAGTCCTTGAATTAGCTCTAATGGATTATAGTGCTGATAGCCCCGTAGCTCTATTATCATCATAATACACCACATGAGACGGTTCACAAGCTCTCCTCCTCTCCAAAGATCTTTCACAAAACTATTATGAAGCAATCACATTCATTCCATGCTTACCCGAGCATTTTTTTGTGAGACATAGTAAAGCTGAATTTGTCTTTATTGCCTGACAGCGGTATTCTGTCAAATTTGCATTCCTCTTCCATTTTCAGCAGGGAATCTGGTTTACTATTCTGTTAAGTAAGAAAGGAAACAATGTCAAGTAAGTGCACAAGCAATTAAATCACCATATTGTTCATTACAGACACACCGATCTGACCTGTATTGACTAATCTTAACTTATCACAAATATATTTGTATTGTAATTTCAAGAAACAGGACTTAAGGATTAACACTGAAAAATTAATGTAAAGCTACCCTTACAATAATTTTATATTTTAAGTGGCTTAAAAGACCAATTATAATGTAAACAGGGATGAACCACAGAGATTCTCATCAGATTCTCTGCAGAGATTCTCTGTGGCTTCCCTCAGCTCTACAGAGCCTAAGATGTTCTTTTGGCTCTTTGTTTTGGTTTTTCCACCTCCAAAACTCTGCTCTCATAAAGAGAAAACTGCTCTGTTAGTGAACATAGTGACACATCTGGCAGCTAAACAGACAGATATTTTTTCTCAAGGCTCTGTGGAGACAAAAACACATCTAAGTGTGAGTGAATAATGTACTCATATTTGCCAAACATGACTCTAAATTCATGACTCTAACATTGCTCTGTGTTACGTGTTTCCAGTGAAGTTCAGTCTTCCTGTCTCATTTGCTGTTAGTGTTATCAACAAGTTTATTTTTCTGTCAGATTTCCTGTTCAGTCAAATCTTAAAATCTCTTACAGTTGTAGTGTAAAATAGAACATTTCATGTGGCCTTTCCTTTTGACTTTTCATTCTTGCAATTTTAATTGAGTATGTCCTGACCTCTACTTTATTTCAGAGAAGTGCAAATAATGAATTGTCTTTTTGCCCTAAATGAACGCAATTTGCCGTAGTCTCTGTTTCTCAAATGGTACTGCAGACCATTTAAATTTAACAAACAGCTGCTTGAGAATTTACTTCAATCACATGGTAAATAACCAGATACGATCCTACACATTCCCTTCTTGTTTAAGTATGTTGACTCCTTGTAAGGAATATGAAAAAATACTGAAGCTGTCATCAAATGGCTGCTGCAATTAGCTGAAATTCAAGACCATAAATCTACTTATGTAGCATATCAAGTTAACACACCCAGGTCACTTTGTTTGGATTGAACGTCTGTTATTAGACTCCATAATGAAATGGCTGGAACTTGAAAACATGTCATCTGTGCCTCCGTAAATACAACTCACTTTAAGACACACATCACAATTACTATTCTATAATCACTATTCTGTAATCACTTAGAATTTTGTAAAATAGAAGAAGAGAGTCAGAAAATGCTGTCATAAACACTGACATCATCATGACGTTAATCAGAGCAGATCTTATTCACTTATGACATTTTCTGACCCAATTTAAACTAAACCAAAACTACTGAGAGGAATGCAATATGGCTGCCATAAAAATCACCACTGAGCAAACTATGCAATTAACTGAAATTGAAGAATATACATTTTCAAAAACTCACTCCTCCACAATTTGGATTCTTAAATTAAAGGCATGTAACGGTGCAGTGTAACCCGAAACTGACATTTTACATTGTCTAATGTATGATTTCAAATTAACATTATTGACCTTTTTTGCCCTGCACACAACACGGAGGAGCTGTGAACTTTAACATTAATCGACAGTGATCACAAGCGAAGATGAGGTCCCCAGAGACCGCAGTAAACATCCAACAGGTTCTTTGCTCCATCTGTAAATGTTTGGCCTGATGTGAAGGAGCAGTTGGATGAAGATCCTTGGAGGGACTGAAAACATTCCACAGCAGTTTGGCATTGAATTTTCCATGAAACTAAACCCCCTTGAATGTCTTCTTCCCTTCAGCACTCGAAAGAGCCTCCCTCTGTTGTTCAGCAATAATGATACAACAAACTTTTTTGTAAAAGATGAAGGCATATGTAAATACTTAGATGGATCTGGACATGGCGTCGCTCCATTAGTTAAACTGTGGGAGGCTGGATGTTTCTGAGGCAGCTCTGATGAGCTGCAGGCCTCAAATGTGCGACTTAGGCCACATCATTATTTTTGCTGATTGCTTTGAAGTGAAGTGTGCAAATCAATTTTGGATGATCCCACATCTTTTTCTGTTCGGCTGCTCATCTTGTTACCTTTACAACTGCCTTTGTCTTCTTCTCTTTTAAAGGTCGCCAAGCCTTTAGTTTATTTAACATTTAAATTATTGTGATATTATTTGCTTTGGCTTATAAAAATCGGGCATTAGTTTAAATCATGATACCTTACCTTGTACTTCCATTTAGCCTCAGTCTTGTTTTTATTCTGCTCTCTGATATCAAACTTCTCCACATTGTTCTGCTTTGATATTTCCTTCTCGGACATACTCAGGACATTCTTAACAGCCTGTAGAATAGACATATTTAAATAAAGACATAATTATTAACAGGAAAAACTCATCCAGCTTTGCCATTGTGCATATATAGAAAATTTGACAAGCAAAGATGTAAAATGGCTAAAATAAATGTAATAAGCCCAAGGATAAAACCAGTCTATTCACAAAGTAAGCACAGGTAATATTCACTCATACATTACCATCTGCTCACCTTTGTCTTTTTTGGCTGATCCATTTTACTCAAGATGTCTTTTGCATGGGACTCAAGAGCTGCAAAGCTAGAGGGTTTGGGAGGCGGTGATGACTCTTTTGCCTTCTTCGCTTTCTTCTTTCCTCCTTCCTTGACCTTCGGCACCTTTGGAGGCTTAGGGGCCTTGGGCATCTTTGGGGGTTTTGGTGGCTTGGGAGGTTTGGGGGGTTTGGAAGCTTTCTTTCTGGCTTTTTCTCTGCTGGGCGAGGGAACATGGGCAGGAGAGATGGGCTCTTCAGGCTCTGAGTGGGTTGATGGGGGTTCCTCCACAGGTACCTTAATGTTGGGCTCACAACTCTTGATGGCTTTTGTTGCATTCTGGAAAAATTGTGACGTGAGCCATAATTTAATAATTGGCATTAAAAAACCCATCAAAACAACTGAGGTCCCAATGAAGAAGACTGAAATGATTAACTGATTGATCAATTGTGACTATCTATCTATCTATCTATCTATCTATCTATCTATCTATCTATCTATCTATCTATCTATCTATCTATCTATCT
>JAPZDV010000012.1:27142988-27163196 GCA_029814665.1 Acanthurus lineatus
CTATCTATCTATCTATCTATCTATCTATCTATCTATCTATCTATCTATCTATCTATCTATCTATCTATCTATCTAGCTGCTAACTTTCCCAATTTAAGTTGCTGTGACAAACAGGGATCACGGTCTGGTTATGGCTATTCTCTTCTAATTCAACTGTTGTTGACAACTATTTTTCTGTCCTGGTCAGGGTTGAGGTGGATAACATTAACATAATGTTTTGGTCAAGTCTACAGCCTTGCCCAAAAACCATCTACATAGTGTCTCTTGAAGTCTTTCTGGTGTGAAAGAAATACCAGCTTAATACAAGGCTGACTTGGCTGACATTATGTAAGGTGCATATGTTGCCAGTTGACTTAAGAAGCAAACACTGATTTAGTACAAGACTATAATGCCACATGTCAGAGATTATGCTATGATATATCCATTTGAAACAAAACAGAAAAAATACATCAGTTTTATGTTGTTGATGAAATTTTCAACAAGGATTATAAATATCAAATGTTAATTTTTTTTCTTTTTATATAGTTTCTTAGAATCCTTTTCACTGTAACTTTGAGAGCAAACACATTACTCTCTGACATACAGCTAGCCTTTTAGCAGTACATTTATCAATTTATTTTAACACAAATTTTGATCCTATACACAGAAGACTGAAAGTTATATAGGGGACTTGCTTTCTCAGAGAATATTTTGATAATTTTTACATAAAAGTTACAGCATTGCTTACTTTTAGTGCTGAGTGAAAAAGTTCAAGGCAAAGAATGATTGGCCTGTTTGCATCTATACATTTGTAAGAAAGTGGCACACCTCATACCTATGGACCTACTCTTGTCACATGGAACAAAACAAGGAGCATAAACATGCAATGTTTTAAGTTTTCCTAAGTTTATCCTGTAAGTGGCTGAAAAAGAAAGAGAGGCAGTAGGATCATTAAAATGAAAAGGGTTCATACTCTGCAGAACCTGCATGTTCTTGCAAATATCATGGTATTCTTCTGTTGGGTTAGGTGATATTAAACCTGCCATGCTGACACATTGACCTAAGGCTGGCACATAGGAATGTTCATGCAGTGTCCAAAAAAAGGGCTCATACTCTGAAAACTATGGTAATCCGCAGAAAGTAGTTTACACATGTATCTAAACATGAACCAGTGTCAAGAAAATGTTTTGACTTGTCTTTGGTGACCATCCAAAGTTGGTTATTTTGCAGTTTGAGGCCACCAAAGTGTAAAACTACATGGAACATTTAGAGAATGATTGATCATATCTGACAATTCTGACAAAATAAAATCAAAATACCTCTGAAAGTCTGATCTCTTTTGCAAGATCCTTAATGAGCTGTGATGGTTTCATGTTCTCTGGAAGCTCATCTTCATGTTCCAACAGTGCCTGTTATGGGGAAAACAGACAAGACTGTTATCTCTTTTTACAATATCTTAAAATGACAACTGACACATATATAATAAGGTAACAAACCTGTTTTTTAGTCCAAGCTCTGAAGGCTCCATTGATGATTTTGGCACCATGTATCAGGTATGGGGCTGGTTGCTTATTTGCTTTATGTAAACCTGCAGGACAAAAATAAAAATGCTATCATTAAAAAAGTCATGACTTTAACTTGCACTTTCAGCAGAAATATTCAAGGTCTAACTGAATAAGCCTCTAGCAAACACAAGAACAAATGAGCCGACACCTCAGTCTGTAATGTTATAAAGAGACACCTTGTGAAGTTATTGCACTCATCAGTGAACATGAGAGGGATTCTTTCAACAAGTTGACTGCGTGTTTGGACAAACTGTCCTGTTACCAAAATAAACCAGAGCTCTGAAGCAGCCAAGTGACACGTTAAAGTTCTCCAGGTACACAATCAACATCACCCTGCTAACTCACACTGAACATCTGTCAACTAGAACTACTGTGTGTTCATTCTGTGGCTAGACCCATGCTGATTCTTTGCAAAATCTGTTCCATGGAAAAGAACTTATTGAAAAAACTACGTAATATTAACTGCTATTATACCATACATCTAGAGTCTAAGCGGAATATATAAATGAGCATATACATCAGTGGTTTCAAGGTTTATGTCAAACTTGCAGCATCTCCTTAGTAATAATGGTGCCATCATTTAACATCACTTGTACTGTCTTATAACACAATGACAAAGTAACTATGTTAGTTTTCAGTGTAATCTACTACACAATAACAGTTTGTTTAGAGTCTTCTTTTACATTTTTGCATCAACAGATAATCATTAATGGAAACCAATAGCTGTTTGATACTGGAAAAGAAATAGATCAGTCTGACCTCCGCTACTCTCTGTATTTATTTGTCCTTGGTTTTTATGAAATACCGTGTCTATAGTGCTTCTTACGAACATATTTGGACCTGAGGAGCTGAAATAGTGAACTGCATGTCCAAACGAACTTGCATTACAAAGCAACAACATGCATTTACACCGAGCATTTATTTGAGAAATCCACAAAAATATTAGCAAACACAATTTGTATTTTAAAAAAACTGAAAAAACTATGTACATGAACAACAATACATTTGCCTTTTTTTAAACATACATCTATTACATTTACATATTTGATAAGGATAATTTTCTATAAGGTTTTTTAGAATTGTGTGTTTAAGAATTGGGTTAAAATCTGTATTGAACAGGATGTTTTACAGTTATAAAATAAAATGTGGTAAAAACTTTAAAATGGCATTTCTACACTGCCAAACATATATCTCTGTATTGAGATTGTATATTTGTTAGCCAACATATTCAATTACAGATATATAACAAGGCTCTGTTATAGATTCTCTGATACGGTCCTTTAAATAAACCAAGACAAAGTCAGTTACTTATTGTGAGTAACCTCCAGATATTATCATTGATTAATTGATAACATACTTAACTTGACTATTTTAGTTCTGACTTTTGGCAAGGACTCACCAGTTTATATAAAATTGTGACAAATACTGTCTGGATTAATGTGAAATTATGCAAACTTATCATAAAGTGAATTTCCTCTCTAATTTCAGTTTAACAGCAGAAAAGCATTGTTCCATTTTCTTCTATCAACTGAAGTGGATTAACAACCAAAACAGGAAATAATTAATAACATCATGGCAAAATACCAGCAGCAGTGAAGTGTGTCTTTTTCCTGCACTGAAAGGGCTGACCTTGAAGTTAAAAAGAATAATGGTATATTAATGGCAAGGCCTTGTGGGTTAGAAGTAGTGTGCACCACACACAATACTCACAGAGAAAATGGTGGAAACATAAACAATTGGCCCAGGCCAGCTGAGGGGAGTTTAAACACAGGCTTGTAATGGAGCAAGTGATTCTAGCTGGGCCAAACCTTTTGAAGCTAATCATCTGTGAACTCAGCGATTCACTGATTTAATGACTGAAATAATATAAGAGCATCCAGCTCCTCATCTGTGCAGCAGACATGTCGGCTGACAGTAAATGTGAGGCTTGGAAAAAGGCATTTCTGACAATGTTTGTGTTTTCTCTGCTTTCATGCATTCTTCTGGAAAAATGGCGAGTTAAATGAGGATATACGTTTACATTAGCATACCACACATTAGAGCAAAAATTAAATTTTTAAAAACATCAAACTGATTTAAGAGTTTACCTTTGAATCGCTCGAGAAGATGACGTCCCACATACCAGCACGCTGTCTCAAAGTTGGGGAAAGGGGTAAGAGTTTTGACCTTTAGCCGTTTCTCGATCTCATATGCTCTAAAAGAGGAAACCGAGATGTTTCAGCTCAACATCATCTTACATTACCGACAGCTTTATTGCAACAAACTATGCAATTCGTAAGATGTTTCCAAATGTGGAGAATTCATAAACAGATTGTTGGAATTTAGAGCTAAGAACAAGAACTGAATGAGGCCCATTGGAAACTAATGTGTCAGATCAGCCAAGATCCAATATGCAAAGTCTTCAAGTTACACAGTCTGAGGTCATGAGGCATGGAGGATCACAACAACTGCAAGGCAGCATCCAGGCTGTAGGAGTGTGTAATAAATGAAGTGAACAAACCTCATCTGCATCTCCACACTCAGGTTGTGAACGAAGTGTCCAGAGAAGGCCAGGCAGTCGACTGGGGTCAGTATTGCATTGATCCAACCTGAGGAAAAAAAAAACAAAGAACAACATCCACTGTTTGTAAACAATATAGATAATCATTCACTACTTATTTAATAAGACTAAATCATTAGTTTTTACTATGTTGAGGCTATCCACCTTTCTTCATCCTTTATATTATATTATATCAGAATTTACCATTTCCTTTCTCATTAACATAATTTACTTTATCAAATATTTTTTTCAGTTTTTTTTTAATGATTGATAAATTGTTCAGTACCCTCTACCACATGGGACATGGAACATTACGAGTTGGCAATATGAAACTAAAAGATGGCATCATTTTGTCTACTGTGTGAGATCACACATCATTTATACTGTGGTGGCACTTTCTTCAGTAAAACTGGGTGTATGAGACCATTGCAGACAATGTAGCAAATCTTTAGTAGCGGTTATTTATGTAAATTAATTTAAAAAAAAAACATATAATCTATATTATTATTTTTCAGAAAAATGCATATCAAAATCCACCATATAGACCTGATGAACACTTCCAAGTATATGATGAGAAAATAGGCATTAACCCAGATATGTTATTTACATATTTTAACTAATTTTGTTTGCCTTGTCTGTCAAAGCACTTTGTAAACTTTTGTTTTCAAAGTGTTATATAAATAAAGTTGTTGTTGTTGTTGTTGTTGTTCTTCTTCTTATTATTATTATTATTATTATTATTATTTTATTATCTTTTATTCTTTTATTATCTTCTTTTGTTCTTCTTATTATTATTAGTATTATCATTATAAAGGGAAAAGCTGTAAAACTGCATCTACAAGAAGTGCTTTTTTTTCCCTTAACATTGCTTTTTTCAATTAATGAATTACTTTATAAAGGTCAGAATAATGTAAAAAAAAAAAGTCTATCATGATCCCAGTTCCCAAGTGACATCTTTAAGGTTCTTCATTTGTACAATGTTTTATGAGATCAGTTTTTATCCCACAAGTGCAGGCTGCCTGAAACACCAAGTAAAACATGTTTAAAAATTTTTCACATCATCATCTCGCTAACTATGTACTAACTAGCACCCGCAGCCAGAGCAGCTACTGAGGAGAACAGAGAAGCTGAGATTAGAGCTTACAGAGTGGAATTATGACCTCTTGCTCTGCTCAGGAACCAATAATTCTACTATACCGTATGTGTACCTAGCAAATAGTCGTGTACTGCTATTAATAGTCAAATTTCTTGAAAAGAACCTTTAAATTTATAGTCTCTCCCAACTAACCAAATTGACCAAAGGTTAAGAGCAGCTCAAAAAAACATTGTATGTTTACCATTTTGCTTTAAAAATTGCTTCATCTAGTAAACAACAAAGATCATGAAATCAGCAAATACTTTCAGTATCAAACAATAAAATATTGTGTAAATTGAAGTGGAAGTAATCTAGATATTTTTTTCCCATTATTTGGTACACATGTGGTATCTCTGAAAACTAGTAGAATGAAATATAAAGTTTTGTAGGTTTTAACACTGCTGGGCAAGGGTTTGTTAAAACATCTTCAGCTGCAGAGGTTTTAGTACATTTTTAAGATGAGACATTGTAATTAATATAAATTATGTTTTCTTTCAAATAATATTTAGCTACATTCATGACCTGAGTGCAGCTCTGACCTGATGGGATGAATAGGGTCTGCCCTTGCTTCAGAGTACATTTGTAACACTTGTCCACCTGGTCGGCAAAGAACATCTCGCTGTGATTGGACGATGATCTCCAGCGCTCATACAGAGACAGGTTGGCAGAGGTGGGTTTGATGAGGAAGAAGATTTTTTCGCCCTGCAAACACAAACACAATGATAATATTATTACTGGAGGAATGAAATTATGTGCATTTCACAATTCCTCTTGATGACTCTATAAGAATCATTTCAGAGTAAAAGAAAATCAGTTCTGTGGAAACTGGTTTCTCATCATACTAGGGCAGAGGATGCTGACTGTCTCATACCTATTTTTGTTACAAGGCCAATCCTGACTCAACATACTGATCTAACCTTGAGCGTGACAGACCTTTAGCACGTGGTACCAGACGGAGGCGCCACCGCACTCAATATGGAAGTCTGTGTAACTGTCTTTGACACAGATGAGACAGTATTTGGTGACTTTTGGCTTCCCAAGAAGAGCGTCATCAGGCCAGTAGTTTTCTACCCAAGACAACCGCCGCACAATCTGTGGACTCTCTACTATACTGTTCATCCTGTTCCAGAAAAACACACATAGAAATTAGTGGCAGGAGTTTTCCAGACTGAAGAACCTTTATGAGCAATCTCACTTTAAATACTCTTTAGTGTTTACCTTGTGTCTGAGAACTCCAGGTTGATGACATTTAACACTTTCTTTCTGTTTGTGCTGTAGTAATAATCGACAAACTCTTTGAGCTTCATCTTGCTGTCAGTCTGTTTGGTAACGTCAACGACGTCCACACTGACATCAGGACCTGAGACAATAACAGAGGCCACAGAGGACACGGTCAAACAATCTGCAGAAAAACTAACCGCTTACAAGTTAAACATTTTCTTTAAACAGGAAACTGGTTTACAAAATATGTCTGGAGCAGTATACTGTTGATATGTAAAAAGTGATCTCATCACTGAGCACCAGTGCACAGAAAAGATTGAACAGATGCGCCCCCTACTGGAAGCAAAATAGACACATTATAGTACATTTTTTATTATGGCAGTCCTTTAAAGGTGGAAATGAAAAGCATTTCAGGTCAACAATTTAAACTCAAACATCAATAGTAGTACTATTAATGGGGCAGAGGCAACTTTTAATAAAAGCACTTAAGAGCTACATAAAAGCTTAACAGCAGTAACAGTAACAACAGCAGAAGTAAGGGTAGTGTTTTTAGTAGAGGTGGTCACACAATCTAAACATATTATTACATTATTTGAATAGTGGTTCAAATAAGTCACAGTATCAGTAGTACTAGACAGAAGAGTAGTAGTAATAGAAGTAACAGCATCAGTAGTTTGGCTACAGTCATTGAGTTTCTCACCGACATAATTTTCCACATCACTGATGTAGAAGGTGGGGGCAGGCATGGACATGCCCAGGCCATCTTTCTTCTGAGCCAGGATTGGCTCGTTGAAGCCGTTCTCCTCCAGGTAATCCATGGTCAGCTGAGTGCCACTTAGCTTCACCACTACATCATCAGCACTGGAAGCCCCAGACAGAGTGAGTGAGTGATCAATGTATGAAATAATTTGTGTTGAAACATATGTCAAGTTTTTAAAGAGGATAAAACAATTAAATAAGTCCTGATAACTACACCAGCGACATGAAACGTATCTGAAGGAAGATCTTGAAAAGTAATAAGACAGTGCCCCCAAGTGGAGATCTGAATAAAGGGAGGAATAATATTGACCGCAGGATAATATTTTAAGGTCCCTTATGACATTTCCAGAGACTTAATCAATAATAGGAACCGTTCATTGTAATAATCATTATATTTTATCGAATGTGAAGCCAATTACAGAGTGCTGAGTCTGACTATTTCAATTATATGGAAGGTTTAATTGACATCATTTCATGTCACGTTATCATCCCTATTGTGGTACTGACAGTTGTACAGTCGAATGATGAGAAAAAAAGTGAATGTGTCTACAGTGGTTTACCTGGGGAATGTCCTACTGCGAAGCTCCTTTATGAAAACCTGACTGCCATTCTGAACAGCTTTGATATCTGTGCTTTGCCCCGTGTCATGTTTGCTCCAGTTCTTTTTCTTTTTCACTGAAACACAGATAAAACATAAACATAAAATCACTTTCCCCCATCAAGTGTGCAGTACCAAACTGCAGAAAGTTATATTCATATGCACAGCTTGTTTTCCTGAAAGAATCCACCCAGTGAAAGTACATTTTTAGCCTTGTTAATGAACATTAGTAGTCCATGCCATAACTATGCATTTTATACCTTGGAACTGCAGTGTAAGAATAACAGTATAGATGAGCTAAGATAAGAATAACTCACAAACTCATTTTGAGACAGAATGGGTTTAATATGTCACATATTTAAGGAACCTATCCCATCAACTGGCAGGGTGGAGCTAGAGTGAACAGAGGTGTGTCAAAGAGAAGCCAGGTGTAGCTACTTGACTGTATTTTTAAAGCTCAGTTTTAATATTTTAAAAATGAGGGCAGAGTTGTGTTCTGTTTTCAGTTGAAGGTTGCAAAAGGAGAAATAGCATGCTGTCATGTTCTACCAAAGATCTGAAAATGCAAGAAACAAAACTGCAACCTGAAGCAACCTTCCTTATGAGCCTGATGCTACTTATATAGCTCAGAGCAGTTGACATTGAAATTTAATGCAAACTTTTCTCAAAAAAGTTTGTTGGATAGCGAAGCAGCTGCTGAGTGTGCATACTACATGACGGCACAGGTTTAGATTTACATTTAGGCCAGTATAACTAATGAAGGGATTTTGTTTTTTCTTTTTGCCTTCAGTTTCTGGAGAGAATTGTTAAAAACGCGATTTTTCAACATAACCTGATATGTTTTAAAAACTCTGAATCACACAACAAAAAACTGAGAAGAATCACAATGATCACATCACCAAGGCAGTTTTGCTTTTTCTTTGACCATACAAAAAAACATTTCAGGCATCAACAGTCAATGCAATTCCCCTATAGAGGTTCTACTTACATGTAGATTTGCCATGGGTCTTCTCGCAGTTTGGACAGTGATATATGTCAATATCTGGAGCATCATCTTCATCCACTCCAACACAGCTGAAAACAACATGAGAGAGGTATTTAATGTTTAGGAATGTGACCTTATCCAAAATTATTTCTCTCCACTTCCAAAGATGTCAAAGAGTCTTAAAACTTGATTAAACTTGATAACCAGTCACATGACAACATGTTTGCTTTTTGTTCAAAGTTACAAAGTTATCACTGACAGCAGGGCTGCAAATAATGATCACTTTCATGAACAATTAATATGAAGATCATTTCCTGGTTAAGATATTAGGTTTACAGTAGGGCTGTGTGATATGTTAATGTAATATCAATACGATATGAGACTAGATATGGCGTTAGTTTTTGGATAAAGTGATAATAAAGACATAGCAAATCTTTTTCTGGTTTTAAAAATATTTTTGAACTGCAGAGACATGAAAAGAAACCATCAACAGGCTGGAAGACAAAATAATCTCTCTGAAACACATTATAACCTTGAGCAGCTTTAAGAGTTTATTATTCGTAGTGAAATAAAACATGAACCCCTAATACACTAGAATGTCCTTTAAAATGGTTCACAGTCCACAGCAGAAGGGCATCAGGCCCAACTGTACAGTACAGTGCAGGACAAAGGGACAGGACAGCACAACATGTACATCAGGTTATAAATACCCCTTTACACACTGTATATTCATAAGTGGTCTGTATTTTAGCACTGTGGTTTGCAGCATGGCAGCTGTGAAAGGAAGTGTTGGCTGAATTAGCACGAGGCAGTTTGCCTCTGTTTGAGCCTTTCATGTGATAATACTTTCTCCCCTTGACAGTTTACACCTTTGCAGTATTATCAGAAACATTTTAAAAGCTTTACTACAATCTTTATTTTGAAAACTTTTTCTTTGGAAACTTTTTGTAACTTAAATGAAATCAGTGCACAAGTCAATGCACATAAATGACAACTGCATGAGATATTAGAGGCTAGAGGTCCTTGAGTGAGGAGAAAGTGATAATGGAACTAAAATGTAGAGCTTCAAGTGGTAGGCTTCAGCAGTGATGCAAAAAGACACAGCAACACTGCAGATGAAAGATAAAAACACAGTGAATGGCCAGCTCGTGTCATTGTGTCAAACAGCAGCTGTCATGGTCTTTTTGCACAAGCAAATTCCTCCCATTTGGAGCCGCTGCTCCCAAACTCAAATGAAGTGGGAGTTTCCTAAATGTTTCCTTTTTTTCCCTCAAACTTTACTACATGACCTTCTGCTACAAATGCATTGAGTGGATGGGTGTGTGGATACAGTGGAAATGCCTTTTCATGACGTCCTTCACTTGGTGCCTTGAAGAAAAACTCTGACAAACAGATGTTTAGACGCTTTCACTGACAGCTTTAATGTGGTACCAACAAATTCACTACGAGTCCAGTGACTATAACAGTGTGTTTGATTCAGTTTCTTATGAGGAGAACTTTTCAGATCAAAAGTGTGGAACTGAGAAAATGTGTCATCTTACAGTGTTCTGCCATCAAACATTAAAGTACTTGTACTTGGCTGAGACCTGTTTTTTTTTTTTTTTCTTAAACAACTAAAGAGTAGGATGGAGGTGGTTTTGTCTTTCAGTAACGCTGAGAATTACATAAACGTGTCACCGGGACTACAGTGAAGCTGCGACAAAGCTCCAGACCAATTCAGCTGACAAGTTTCTGGGTGAAACTTAACATCACAGAATCTGATAACCTCCAATGCTACTTCCCTTCATTGCTGCTGTGTTGAATTGATTTTGAGTACA
Source organism: Acanthurus lineatus (assembly GCA_029814665.1). NCBI lineage: Eukaryota > Metazoa > Chordata > Actinopteri > Acanthuriformes > Acanthuridae > Acanthurus > Acanthurus lineatus. Next base: position 27,153,587 of record JAPZDV010000012.1, read on the forward strand.
TGAATGGATTTATTTTTAAACATGGACCAGGTATACACCACATCTGAGTTCCTTCATCACTGCATGAGCTGCAGTGAAGCAACATCTTTAAACGCTTCTGAAACTGCCTTGTACCTTTTACTTTCTTCTGTGGGCTGCAAGAGCAATGATGATCAATCTACAGAGCGCTCCACACAGTGCTACTCCATCTAAGATGTATATTAATCACCAATTTATCTTCAGATTTATAGATTATGTTATAATGTATGAAAACAGTTTGCTGTAGATTATCAAAATTAAGTTTGAAGTAAATAGGAAATGAAAACACAATCCATTTTAATTAATTCTAATATGCCCACCATAGCCCAAGCATTTGAATTTACGTTCATGAAAGTGACATTTGCAGAGCCTTAGCTGGCTCATTCAGTGATCAAGCTAACATTACTGTAAGGCCTCAGATAATTTTCCCTGTATCCAAATATTGATGCAAATTTGTTGGCAGTTTTTGAGTAACTACTTAAAGTATCTTGCACCTGATATTATGCAAACTGGAAAAATTATATATTGGAATTTAATTTTTTTTAAAAAGTCATCCTAACTTTGTTTGGACAACAACCAATTGACAAGACTGTTTCAACAACCATACTTATTAACATAGGTACCATCAGAGACACACTGATGCATGACATTCCAATTGTGCAGACACAATGTCTGACAGCTCCATTAAACTTATTTTCCTCATAGCTGAAACACACACTAAAAATGGGATAAATGCACTTTTCACAACAAGTGTGGGGTATGGATTACAACCAGCAGATTTTTGAGATGATCACTGCCCACAGCACCTTCTGACCACAGAGACCAGCCTATCTGTTTGGATACGAGTCATAAGCCAAGCTGGCTACCAACCAGTCACAGGAAAATAAAATAGACAATATGGGACTCTTGCTGGTCAAGCAGCCACAAATCAGAGACTGTTGTGTTCACATCTTTGCAGAGACCCCTGTCCACCACAACATCCTGGTTGTTGTTGCACTCAAAGGGCTACTGTGTTCTGAGCCGACAGAGCATGTTAGAACTACTCAATATGTGAAGGCAGTTTTGTCATGTTTTGTAGCTCTGAGTGTTTTTCAAAGTGAAAAATGAAAATAGTGACCATGTCTTCAGGTCCATCTATATGTGTTAATGTCTCAGCCACAGGATCAAAGTGGCTATGTTTGAAGATACAATGGGGGACTTATTGAATGCAAGTGGCTGAATCTTTGACAACAAAGTTGTGAGCTAATTAGACCCGCAAGGTGTTCAAACAAATAATTGATTACAAATTCTAAGAAAGAGTTTGCAAGGACTTATATGTAAAATGAGTCACAACAAGGCTTTGTACAGAAAGATAACCAATTACTCTGAATCTAATTAAAGCCTGCCTCATATAAAGGCCCAATGCTCTCTGCACCAGTAAATAGCCAGTCAAAATTATTCCTTCTAAGGACAAAATTGGGAAAAATTAAATCTATACATAGGGCAGTTCTTGTCATTTTTGGCACACTCTTTTTTGGCGAGCTAACGTTGCAACTCAAAGAGGTCACCATGACACGTTCCTGCATTTGGTTTTTAGACTATCATTAATTTTGAAGACGAGATTGCAGTGATTATGTTTTCCAAAATGATCATCAGCTTATAAAGATGAGGTAGCCGAGGTTCTGAACCCGGTAAGCTGCTGCTCTGAGTATAGCCTGTACCTCAATATCACACAAAATATGGAGCTAATCATTGACTTCAGGAGATCATTAAATAATGAGTACGCCTCAGTCTGTATTACTGGAGATGGAGTGGATTGTATCCACCTTCAAGTTCCTGGTTATTCACATCTCAAAGGACCTTATATGGTCCACTATCACCCTGCCAGGAAGCACAGCAATGGTTGTTTTTCTTAAGGATGCTGAAGAGGCTGGTCTGCCTTAACAGCTGCTGATGACCATCTATCACTTCATCACACACAGCACCTTAACACACTGTATATAGCTGTGTGATGCATATCTCAGAAGAATCTTCAGCTTCAGCAGCTCATCTACAGCTAACTTTTAATCATGGGAAACAGTTACCTACTCTGGAGGACATCATCCTCTGTACAATGTCATAAAAAAGTTGTACTGTGCATTTTGCACTTTGCCTTTAAAATACACTATACTGTACATTTCTTGTGACTCCACCATTAGAGCTGTAAAGTTATACAAGGCTCCAGTCCCCTTCAGTATGCACTGCTGTTTGGCTATTGTAATAATAAATAAATATATAAAAAATCTTTATAAGTCAAATAGTTTGGTTTTGCCTTGCCTGGTCAGAGACAAACCAAACTATTTGACTTATGAAGTAATTTTTTTTTTTTTTATGAAAAAAACTACAAAAATGGGCATTTATTATGAAATACTTGTTTATTAGCAAAGTTTGTCACTAATAAACATGTGAGAAATAGTGAAATGTAGACAATGGAGGTGAGATGATGAGGACACCTGGCTAGCTAAGCTACAAATTCAAATCAATACAAGTTTTTTACAAATTACATGCAACAAAGGCAAAGACCTTTCTGCTGGACTCCAAAGGGCTGTCATTAAGACCAATGCACTTGTCAAGGTAAAGGTTCTTTTCAAAGATACAAACAGGAATAGTTTATGAACATGAAAGCATAAGTGCTCAATTTGTCTGAATGTGCTACATGTATTAAATGTGTTGCGTAGCTGTTATGATTTTTTTTTTTGGCAGTAACAATCCACAGTGGATTATCAAACAAACTCATGTTCTCATAAATTGCAGGAAAGAGAAATGTGCATGTTTGTATAGATCAGGAGTTTGTGTACTGGTTTGGAATTCTTTTTAATCAGGTTCCTTTGGTTTTATTTTTAAAACTGTATTTACTAGACCTGCAGAGCATAATTTTATTGTCTCACATGCTTAAAGATCTCTTGTTTATTGAAGATAAGTATCAATCCTGTAAATTAAGTTCAAAGACTCCTGCATATAATTTTTCTTAATAAGGTGGTGTTTGGAGTGATTTTTGATACATTACACGCTGAAGAATAAGTGCAAATTATGTTTTCTATGACTTAATCTAGTGTTAAAATTAAAGGTTACAGCATGACCAAATTGTTTTGCTCCTGGCAACAGAGTGGGTTTCTCATGAGGCCCTGACAGGAAAAATAATTGCCCACCTCAGCTTCAGACTCTCACTGTGACTTTCTGAAAGTTGGTTTGCATTTATCTACTAATAAGGCATGTGAATCATTTATATTGTACATAATTTCATAATGAGCAATCTAGGTAAGGAGATGTTGTTTTAAAATATACACGACATTATAACAGTCAATATGCACAATACTAAGCTATTTTTTTAGTTGTTGGGGCCAGGAACTTTGATGTCCAACAGAGCCAATAGAACATGTTATGTCAGCTCAATTGTTTCTACTAAGTCGTAACTTGAAGTTTAAAGAATAACTGGTCTGACTGTGTCTCAGTAAAGACATTTTACTTTTGGATTTTCAAATGTAAACTTTCACAGCCAAAGTCTTACAACTAATAACATTTCATTTACCTCTACTGTATTGTAAGGCAGAAGAAATCTCAGAAAGAGATCTCAAAACCGCAGCAAATAAAAGCAGAGCTTCTTTCCTTGATACCACTAGGCTGTGACCATTAACACTTTTTTTAATGCAGTAGCCGAGCCAAATCACTGAGAAGTCAGTGATAAAAGCCTTGAGCTAATCCACTGACAGTCAGGCATTTTGGACTTCAAGTCAAGACAGATTCAGGAGTGCTTTTGAAAAACAGGAATTAGATTAAGGAAAGGTAGAGAGTTTTTTTTCTGCCAACATATCATTATAAATCAATGTAGATAAGCTGTAATAGTTGTGTTAACAATTTATATCATTTTTCGATTAAAATTTTGACTCCAGTGTTTCCTTATATGCATTGGGTGTGATTTGTGGATCTGAAGTATCCACCTTTTTACTAGTAGTTGATAGAGGTGAAGTAGAAAAATGAGTTAGCTTGTATATTGAGAAAAAAGTTTGGTCATAGGCTACACTGAAAATGAGAGTTTTATTTGGATTGAAATACTGCAGAGTAGTATTAAGACCTTCATAGATGGAAGGATCTTCTAGAACAAGGTCCAAGTAGGGCCCTTGGTCTAAAGATGTACCATAATAATCTTCAATATAATTAACCAGCTATTAATAAGGTAAAATCAACACACTTTATCAGTCTTTGCTTATTCCTCTCTGCTATAAGTGGAAGGGGAGTATCTCCCATCATCTATATTTGCAAATCCATACTTATTTTAAACCCCTCAAAAGTTGCCCCAGTAAAAGGCTCAGAATATAAGAATTCAACTCAAAAAGTGAAACCAGGTTTTTTTGTACTGCTGTATCGTCTATGTGAGAATGGATTCATTACTGCTCCTCATCTACAATCTAGACATGAGCACGCTCAATGTTTGAGGCATGTGACCAAATCGCAAATATGCAAAATTCTACTGGCAGCAGAGTGGCATATTTTACAAATGAAGAGCAAACTATATAATATTAAACAAATATGAAAAAGGAAAACATGCTGCTAGGTGAGACCAAGCTCTTCCTTAAACTGCTACTATATCTTATATCAGTGCCCAATGAGAAGATCCAACTTTCACATTTGTGTATTCTGCTATTCCTTTATTCATCTTTAGAAATATTTATTTCAGATGAAGGCTTGAATAAAAGACAGAGCATAAAGGAAACACTGAAACACAATAAGCAAAGGTTTAAAAAAGAAAAAAAAGTCTTACAAAGAGACAAATGTACCAATGTCTTCACAGCAGGTATTGTTAGTGTCTTTGTTTGATAAACCCAAGATGATTTCAAAGGTTGTAAATTGTCAGTGAGCCAGCTAATAATTTTAAACATGAGATTTCCTGACAGTTTAAAACATATTTACTCATCGCTCAGCCACAAACATTTCACAAACACTACACCATTTATGTCTTTCAAGTAATATTCTCACAGCAGAATGAGTTACTTGTTGTGCTGATATACTCACTAGGGATGAGTGACTTCTGAGTTTTCAAATAGTTATTTAATTTATAAAAATCAAACATTCATGCACCATCCTTTTGTCTCATAAAATATATTTTCCCCCTGATTTCAACAGCGCCTGGTTACAAGTCGATACTATGTAGTAGCCTATCTGAATAGTCAATTATTATTATCAAATTATTGCAGTAGTACATAGCATTGTGTTATTACCAGGCACTTGTATAACGTGTTTGGCATGTCTTTTTACGGAATAAGTGCAACAGTTCACTAGTTGGTACAACGCAGTGAGGACGGCTGGATGCCAGTTCACAAACAGGAGAGACATGCAGAGACAAAATGTTCTGTGTGGAACTACAACAGCCCTCAATAATGCCCATGTTGTATGTGTAAGCGCATGCGTGTGTTTGTGTGTGTGTGAGTGGGGTCAGTGACTTTTGAATAATGCTCAAATTATTCCTAGTGACTACTGACTAGTATTTTGGCTTGAATTGCTAATCCTTAATACTAATTTATGGGAATCTAATTAAATAATGTATTGCTTTTTGGTGGCACATATGACAATGTCAGACTTATTCTTTCAGCTGCAACTCCGGTGGTGACTTTATAGCCAACAAAACATAAATTTTTAATTTAAATCAAAGCAGTAATTAGGCTTTACCTTTATAACTTATTTCAAATATTACAAGGCCTTTGTGACTCATTCAGTTTCTCCAACACACGGCTCAAAAGCTGACACAGTTAATTCATTTCCTCCAACAGTATCTTTCATCCCTCTCATGAACACAGCTGAGCTGTCTGTAAATAGCTCCTCCTCTCTGCACACACTGAACCAAGAGATAATCATACCCGCAGTGTTGTCAACTAGGCAGTTTTTTTCACAAGATTTAGTGACTTTTAAACCCTTAAAGCAAGTTTACTTCTAAAAAGTGACTAGCTAAGATGCAGTGCACAAATCTAACAGTGCCATCTCTCTCCTCCTCTCACATGCTGCGAACAGACAGAGAGAACATTAGACAAAATATACAGTTGACAGCTTTTGATTTATCACGTGTCTTATCGACTTATGATGAGTGTAACAGAGCAACGATGAGATTATTAGGGCCAGTTACTTTACTTTCAGTCTTTTTAGTAAAATTCTGAGAATGTCTTTGTGTCAAGGTAAGTTTTTACGTAGCATTAAATGATAAAAATGCAATAAACAGTAAAGCACAAAATGTTAAGCAAACTGCCAAAATACAATGCAAATTTATATAAATAAGGGTTTTCCCTGATCTCTCTGCCACAAGCATTTTTTCCAGTGCCTCCTTCTTCTTTTTTAAAACACAGAAGTTATACATATATATACAAATACACACACACGCACGCACACGCACCCACACCCACACCCACACACACACATATTTATATAAAAGTAACCTCAGGGAGAAAAAGAAGACCATATGTCAAAGGGCCCTTGTCATTTTTCAGTGAGAATTTGTGAAGGCTGTAAACAACACTTAACATTGCAATGCAGTACGATGAATCCTCAACTATTTTTAATTTTTAATTTTCTGTCTTGGCCTGTCTCTAGAAACAGTTTAGAGACCGTTTACTTTTGAAAATCAAATGGCAATTGAAAAGCATTGCTTAGTCTTAAGTGATGGAAGAATGATTTAACAAAAAGCAAGTTGAGAAAGTAAAGTCAGACATTTATGCAGACTGATGTACATTGTGTGTTGATAATAGCACTGTTACCACTATAGCCTAATTAATAATAACAATTATCTAGAGATCACAGTTATTAATCACAATTATTAACATTTTACCTTACTTTTACACTTTCACATTTAAATGAAGCACTGCTCTCACTCCAGTGTTGTCCTACATTCCTGCGAAGGTGCAAATCTATGCATTAAAATAAGACTCTTTTTTATTCACTCTCCAAAAAGCAAAATATAAATAAAATTGTACCAAAACTTTAAAAAAGCATTAATTTCACTTTGCCACCTTAAAGTGTTGCTGTTGAGGATGCTTGAGTTGATGCTTGAGAAAGACATGGATTAAGTCAGTCACATTAGGCCCCAAAAGACCTTTTTTCTGACCTTCATGCATTAAACGTGCAGCACTTTTTTCTTTTTTTAAGGTTGTGGGTAACAAAGTGTGTTGCTTTTCAGTACAAACACGTTTAAACAAGTTTAATTTGTTCTTGTGTTAACTCATTTGCCCTAAATCTCAGGTGCTTCTATGCAAGAGATGATGAACCGTTTTGATGGATGAGCTTTTTGTCTCCTGCTCCATTTGACACTTGATTTTCATTTTTATTGCCTGCTCTCTAACTGTGACTCTTCTACTCTGACCTGCTGATGCAGGGCACACGCACAGCTGCATGACTCCAAATGTTTAACAAATTGTGGGAAACTAACACCATCTTTGCAGTTAAAATGTGATTAACTGTGCAGTTCCAGGTTTCAGTAGTTTGGTGGCTCCTGTACTGTAGTGAGCAGTGCATGATGGTTGAACTTCTCCCTTTCCTCTTCCAAAATTCACCCTGTATATGGTGACCAGCTCCTCTATTCTGTGCTATCAGAGCTGCAACGAAGTCTCAATATCCTGTTATTGCACACTCAGCACTTCCTGGGGTTCCTTTCTCCAGTGAACCACCACAAGGCTTTTATTGTGAATCAGTTGCAGGAAGGGTTGACCTGGGTTATTTTTGTGCTTAGTATCTCAACAGTATTTGACAGACTCTGATGATCAAATCTCAACAGATGACACTGTGTCAATCCCTTTGGCCTCTCTTAGCTCACCTTTTTGATATTACAGCCCATGTACTGTTTGGGCAAAGCTGTGATATGCTTACAGTACACTAACAGCCCAGCACCAGCTGCGGTCAGAATGGGCTTCCCCCTGTGGCCAACATGGGAAAACACCCACTGCAACTGTGGTACAAAGCAATGACCACAGCCAAACATGGTTACAGCCAGTGTTCCTCTATCAGCCATGAGGGGCAGTAATGAATCCATTCTCACATAGACGATACAGCACTACAAAATATGCTTGAACAAGCTTGGAGAGCAGATTGGTTCATTGGAAGCATTTTCAAACGGTATGACTCATAATAGAGGAGCAAATGCCTTCAATGCAAGAAATAACTGATCAGTTTTGCAAAACTGCATCGGGTAAATGCCCCGCCTCTAATTAGAGCATGCACAGGTGCTTTTGTAAATTTTACAGTGAAATGCATTTGGGACTGCCCTCAACAAAACGGATCAGACACTCTAAAATAGGCTAAGCTGTCAGCAAATTGCCATAGGGTAGGCAGGATATTTGAACAAGACAAAGCTGAAAGGAAGTAGTAAGACCTGCTTTCACTCCTGGGACTGGTTATCTGGACTGAAATTACAGCCATTTAAAAAAGACGTATTAATGTGAAGCTGACTGTGGTCTGTGAAAAGTCCTGTGTGTGACAGTAAAAGTAAACTGAACAAATAGGAGACAGTAAGTATTTGCTATGTGGTAATGATAACTGGGTAATCATCAAGCAATTTCTTGCCATGAATTTGTCAATTTTTTCAAAGCTACCAGATAATTACTTAAGTCATAATATAGTTGTAATATCAAGCTGCAATATGTACTGGTATCAGTGCAAGTGCAGTAATACGAACACTGTGTGGTCACACTAGATTTACACTTGTGTGGTTTAAATAAGTGATGATATTAATAACCAGACTGCATTATCGTTGCAGTAACCTGACTGACTTACTGGTGCAATGGTTTTCTTACTTTGAGAGCTATAGTATTGTGTTCAGATGTATGTTCAGACCAGTGTGTAGTATCTGTGTGCTTTGTTGTACCAAATAACAAGGCACCATGCCAATCAATTTTTAATGGCATACACATATTATAGTGACTTTAAAAAAGAAATGGTAAGATCCAGCAATGGCACATTATTTAACATGGACAACACATCCAGTCATGGCCTGATGAACTGAAAGAAAGAAAAACTAGCATACAAGGGTTATTTACAATGTTGCAAGGTTAGGGCCACTGATAGTCCCTAACACTGCAATATGTCACCATTGCATTTTGTAGTCATAGATATTGTTACAGACATGACAGAAATAGTGCAAAATAATGAAAAAAAAAGCTCTTCCCCAGAGAAAGATTACAAGATCTTTATCACTGTGCTCTGTACGAAGTTATACTTTCAGGTGTGTTTAGCCTTGCTTAGCCAACGACTGGAAGCCATTCACCATTAGGGTGCAAATGAATACAAAAACTTACTGAGGCTCCAAGACACTCTGGTCCTTCATCATTAAAAATCATTAAATATAGATATTTTTTCCCTCTGGCGTCTTATGCAGGTTGACAAGGTACCCTTTTAGCTTTAGCACTGGTGTGCAACATGCAAACCCATCCTGCCATATAATTGAGTCACTAAAACTACTTGGATAGGTTTACAATGCAAAACTGCTTTGCACATTAGGTTTGGACGATACGTACTAAACTGGCCATTATCGATGTCCACAGTGAAACAACATGATGGGCGATTACATGGGGGGGGGGGCAAAAAAGACAAATAAACTGAC
>JAPZDV010000012.1:27163206-27234632 GCA_029814665.1 Acanthurus lineatus
CCCCCCCCCCCCCCCCCCCCCCCCCCCCCCCCCCCCCCCCCCCAAAAAAGACAAATAAACTGACTGACATGAACTGTGACACTGTTTACAAGATCAAATGCGGGAAATTTAAGAATGATTATTCTTAACCTACTTCACCTAATAAAATAATAGTAATTAATTATTCAAAGCAGCTGACATTCAGCCAGGCACTTATCTTGAATGGTTCCAATGTGAGGAAAAAATGGTTATAATGAAAAATAAGGTTCATTTGTGCTATCGTTTTTTTATAGCTCAGTGACAGAAGGCTAGTAATCCCTTTGTGCTACCTTCAAACAAAATAATAAATATGAATGGCAAAATGAATAGTGAAATTCATCTATTTTAATATTTGAGAGTAGATGTTGTACCTTGACAGAGTTCTGAGTTTTGATGGTACAAATAAGGCTCGCCTCTGATTTACTTAAGCCGGTGCAAACAAAGTAGACTTCAAAACAATTTCATGTTAAGCTGCAAAAGCTCGATGATTTCTTATATGTTGAACAAAGGCATCTTTCAGGAGCAAGATTTAATTCCAAACGGAAACTCTACCCACATCTGGCGGAGAGGGGAGGGGAGGGGCGCTTTTTAAATCACGATGTGACGATGTTCAGGCCTCAAGGGGTCGATGGCTGTCAGCCATCGTTGCATTGGCACAACCTTGGCACACAACAGTTCTTTGCAAAGTCTGCAAAGATAAGGTTTGCATGTCAGATGGCAACACGAAAAACTACTCAAAACACAAAGCAGTTAATGGGATCCCAAGTGAGTGCATCAGCTAAGACCAGTATACAGAGGCGTCAAGGCCAAAATAGACCCCTCTGACAAAGACATTTGAGAAAGGCACTGTGTATGACAGAACAAGTAGTCACTGCAAAGAAGTAAGTAATACACTGACATTTAACCTGGCCCAAGGTATGATTTACAAAAACATTTCATGTTCATTAGAAAGTTACGTATTGCTACCTCACAATGCAGAAAGTGAATAGAATGATTTTAGTGAGGCTCTTTTTCCAATAAGCCTTTTAAGTGTTACAACTCCAATAGAAATTAGGTTTCGTATTGGAAAAAACTTTGTAACCATACTACAGTGTAACCATGTTATAATAGCAACATTTCTAAATTACCAAATACATATCCTCGCTATTTCCATACACAACACACAGGTGTTTTGCATCTTGTTAGTAGCCATACATGCACATATTTAAATATCTATTGTTAGCTAATATTGGCCAATAATATGACTTGGCTGGTTTATCTGTGGAATATTCCCTCACTTTTTGCTGAGGCTGTCCCTTAAATGCAAGTTATTTTACTTTCTTCATAAGCTAGCATAGCCGCTAACTGCATTTAGTGGTTTATCAACACTTGTGTGCTAAAAGCAGCTGCTTGCTGCCTTTGTAAAAAGGTTTGATGAGACTGGTGTAAGTGGACCCTGTGGTAAATTGGCAGCGATCAAATAAAAAATTAAGCGTAAAGTTGGTAAAAAGCTCAGTGGAGTTGCAGAGCTGGGCGATAACCCTCAGTGGGTTTGTTATTACAAGTGTCTCCTTTTACTTGTCACACATTCATTTGTACATTCACTGTATGTAATACAGTGCTTACATAAAAATTTTGACTAACACAGCTTCAGAAATCCAACTCCAGAGCTGATATATGTGTAAGTTGCATTGTTAATTTAACATGGGATATTTTAAAAATGTACAGTAGACAGAAGATACTGTGGTATAAGGAGCAGTTAGCGTTCAAACTATTTCCTGATCAACAACAGCTGGGTACAATAACTGCAGGCAGCATCTGAAAACACTCTCCTGAGCAATGTGGTGACTCAAATGTGGACCAAACAAAGATGACTTTTGAATGTCAGTAAGACAGTTCAGAGGATGTAAAAAAATGTCATTTTACAGTTTCGATGGAGCAGTTTCCCATGGCTGTGTGTCTTTGTAAAGTTACCACACCTCTGACCAGTACTTTATACAAAGAGTAACTGATACTACATTGCTTTTTGGACAACATGACAGTACATAAGAATCTTTTCCACAGTACTGGATTTTTCCTAATCCTTTCATTGATTTAACATAAATTCTTCATACTCATTACTACCTATTTGTGCTGTTACTGGTGTTATTACATATTCCTTTATCTACTCATCACCTTAATCATATTGTAACACCACAGAAACAGTACACATGGTACTTTTTATAGTTCAATAATATAATTATTACCTCACCTATTCAATTATTGGTTCACTGTTTTTCAGTTTGCTCATAATGCCATCATCTGTTGACACCATGACATCCATAACATCCTCTACAGTGACTACCTCAAAAATGAGTCCTACACTTAAAATTGTACAATACAGGACATAAACATGAGTGCTAATTTCACTCTATATTTACACAAGTGTTATATTGCTGTTTTTATCAGTTATTTGTAGTGTATATCAGTTTCAGCTGTCACTTTTAGAATGTTTTCTGGGATTTATTAAAACGGAGTTACAATTATGCTCGCACACACATATCTATATATAAATGACTAACTGATGTACGGTATGCTCTCATTAAAATAAAAACCTGGGCCATATCGTCTTTTTTATGCTTTTTCTGAAGAAAAAACGATTTTGTTTTATTAAACTGTAACGGTTGCTGGGCTTGTGTTGATGCGTTACCGGAGATCATGGTTTATCCCTCGCATTTATTTCACCACTTCATAATGTGATAAGGCTCCACACAGCGCAGGCAGCCAGGGGAGCATTAAAGGGTTAACGTTCAGGCGCGTAAATACTGTTCATTGCTCTCTGAAGGGCTTGTTCACCAAACGAAACACGATTAACAAATGATCTATTCCCAAAAAGACACACAGAGTGCAGCCGAACAGCATGAAACATGCCAACACAAAGACGAGCACAGAGACAGAGCAGTGCGGCAACAACTACAACAACAGGAGTGAAATATAACATGATTATAACAGGGATTTGGCCGAGATCGTTGCAGCTTATGCACGGCGGGGAAAGTGATGAGCTGCGCTGGACGATACGTCTCCATTCGCAGTGAAACTAAATAGCAGAGAGCTATGGCTGAAAGTACTGACAAACCAACACAGTGGATGTTGACAATGTTTTTCTGTTCCCCCGCTAAAGCTTAAGGGCATCCAATACGGGCTATTGTCAGCCATAGCTGCTGCCTGGCAGGAAGGCTGTACGGCGCTGAGCCCAGACTCGGGTCGTGATTTTCAACCGTGCTCTGTAAAAACAGCCAGTGAAAGATAGAGGAACGGGTGTAATGTGACAACATTTACAGACAATATAAGCGAAAATATAAGCCCCAGAGCGGCCAAGAAGAGGGGCAATGTGAGAGAAATGAGCAGCGAGTCTACCGAGGCTTCCCCCGCTGCCTCAGCCGCCCGCTCATTGCAACGGGAACGGTTCAGTCTGGGGCTATGCGGGGATGTTAAATAGCCATTAAGTGCAATTAATAGACTAAGCCCACACCGAAACCACTCTATAAACCACCGTAACTTTTTATAAGGGGAATCTGTTTAGCGTTATTCGCGAAAAATTGTCACAACCCCGATCGGCTATATTTAACTCCGCCTTCTTCTTCTTCTCCAAGCGGCCTCTCTTCAGATGTAGACGGGCGACTGAGAGCCACAAAGCTGTCAAACGCACGGAGACCTCGCCATTTTTGTTTGTTTTTCACAAATGCAAACCGCCAAAAAAACACCACGGTGAACAATCTGGCCTTACCTGCCGTGGAACCAGTCCTTGCAAGCATCGCACTCGATCATAAACTGGGTCACGTCGTAAGGTAATCTGCAGATGCAATATACTGGTACAGTCGCCATGTTCAATTCACAACTACGTCGGGATAGACTGGGGGGGCTGCAGGAGGAACAACGTCCTGCAAACAATATGATCCAATATGATCTTCCCCAGAAAAAAAGCCAGGGGCAGACCCGCCGGACACATGAACCTAAACGCACATCTCCATCACACCACGGCCGTGTGGTGGAAACGGTGGCGGCTTGTCGTAACTGGCTTTCCTGAAATGCATTATTATTATTATTACTATGTGCATGCCCCCTGGTGACTGTACAGCACCGAGGCGGCCAGAGCCAGAAGAAAATATAGCCTCGATGTCGTTGCGAAATAAATAAATAAATAAATAAATGTGAAAGTTACGTCAGGGAGCTGGTTTAAATCAGCGGAGCTCAAATCAGATGAATGAATGTCCGGATCAGTCAATATTGAAGCCATGTCAGGATTTATTTTTTTAATTTTTTTTTAAATGCAGAAGCCACAACGTATGGAGCTAAGAAAAAACAAATATCTTTTTGTTTTGTTTCATGCGATTTTGTTTTGTTAATTGAATATAAATGTGCCGATAAAGTGCCAATATATTCTTAAACAAAAAACATTACATAATTACCTAATAGACCTGATTACCAAAAACAACGGGGGAAAAACACATTTAAAAAGTTAAATAAATAAATAAATAAAAGGTTTGATTATTATTATTATAGCCGATTATGTCTTTTATTCACAATATAATATTATTTTTTCTGGTCCTTTCGTCAAATATAATGTTGTCCTACATACAAGTTTGTTTTTTTTAACTATTGCACATTTATGGGTTACCCTACAATTAAATATAGTATACTTTTTTGTATCATGTTCAAGCCATTCCGAGCCTGAGATTGTAAAGAGCTCAAATACCAGAAACAAACTGTCATTATTTTGATTTTATATAAATTTTTATGAAGGGTAGAAGAAGCCCACTTTCACTGCTATGAGTAGCATTCTGTACCTTTATCAAAAAATGGCATTACCTTTATGGAGACTACTTTTACCTTAATAAAAGGTCATTTATTGAGCTAAATGTAAAAGGTACAAGCTTAAAATTCAGTGTGATGCAGATGTACATCAGTCATTAAAAGTTCATTCTTGTCCTTGTTCTATTCAAGGTCGACTTACAAGTTTTAAGAGTATTTTAACTGTATCACACATTAGCCAATGAAGACCATGTGCTGTGTTGTCAAAAGTCTAATCTGACTTTATAAAGTTTTTCTAAAATTATAATTTCAACTGTCACGCTGTTTATTGTTTATTATTTTGCTTTGTTTTAATTTTAGAATGAAAGGATTCGCTTTTATATACTTTACATTTCCATGAAAAAAAACTTCATTTTGTAATTTTGCTCATTTTCATTCAGAGTACAATTGTTCAATCTACTGCTTTTGAAAATAAATTCAGAGATTTGAATGTGCAGAAAGTCAGTAAGTGAGCATGAAAAAGTGAAAAATAAATGACTGCCGGTTGTTATAGTATACTGAGGGATAAATAAACAAACAACAACTTGTACTAAAAGAATATAGTTTTATTAAGCATTGTTGCTAAGTTGCCTTCAAATACACCACACCACATTCCATCAACATTCAATCCAACCCAACAGCAGTTTATACTTTTACAATCCATGAGTTAGGAAGAAACTGATCAACTCACATAGAAGGTAACCTATTTAGCTCTTGCAGGAGGACTGAGGGAATACACCGTTTCTCTGATCACTAATGAAAGATGAGAAGGAGAATTGAGGGGAATGAAGCTGAAATGTTAAATGATGGTTCTGGTGCAGAAGTAGTACGATTGTAAAAATAACACTGAAGTAAATCTCAAAACTGATTACTGGCTGACAGCTAAAGTCTTAATTGGAAAGCCAAGCACATTGCTTTTAGCTACAAAAGGGGAGGTTATGATCAAAGCTCTTTATGGGATTTTTTTAGGTATTTGAGTAATGCAGAAAACAGCAAGAGAGAACAATATAGTGTGAATACACTATTTCAAAGTGGCTAGATAACTTCTTGTGTTTTTAATTAAATGCAACACAGGTCAGTATCACAAAATCAAGGTCAGAACAAATCTGTTACTAACAGTTAACACCTCTTATGGGCTATCAATGATATTAGCCATTTGTTGAATAGCAAATGGGCACAGTACTTGTAAAGATGGAGGAAAAAGACAACATGCATAATAACTACACACCTGTTTAACTGTGAACCATGCAAAAGGTTTTCTGTTGAAGCAGTAATACTACAGCTCTACATTTGATTCAAGAAACCAAGTTGAGAATCAGATTTTGGCAACATCCTTTCAGTCTAAATTTTAGAGTCATTTCTTGAAATGTTACTTACAGCTAAATGACTGAAATTATATGGAGCTCATCTGAACTAATGGACACAATTATTTAAAAAGACAAACCAAACCCAGAGTGACCAAGGTAGTTAGGTTGCATTTTGCTTTCTCCTTATGCTTGGTTTTCATTAAGTAGTTACCATGAAAACACAAAATTGTTAAACTTACTATGGCAAACATATGGTGCCAAGTACTGGAAGAGTATCACTCAATAAAACTAAAATACTTCAAAATCAGAGCTTCTTGAAGCCTAAATATTCTAATGAAAAGAAAAAGCATTGTTTTCATAAGCATGTAGAAATCGTGGTGATGAGAGAGAGTGAACGCCACCTTTAACAAGCAGTGTGTCATACATCTCGTATGTTTACTGAGAGGGCTCCGAATTTCAGCTGACTTTTTCTGACAGGTAAAATGTACATTGACTGTAGGCTTTCTGAATTTCCTGATATCCCAACACTGTTCCACCATACATCCTTCACCCTCTCTAGAAAAATAGGCTTACTCTTCTTTTTTTAAGACAGCAGCCTCCAGACCTTCATCTCTATGGCAGCTGCTGTCTACAGTTAGTGCATTTACGTGAGGATTAGAATTGCACATCTTGGAGTCACTACTTAAGGCACTTTCAGGTTGGATGAGGGCTCTGCACTCCTCTTTTTCTCCATTCAGCTGGTCTGACTCTTTGTCCGCTACGCCGTTTTCTGTGGTTGAGCCGTCGCACAGTGCAGGGCAGGATTTCCTCTCCTCTGACATGGCCTTCTTTCTCTCCTTCCCTGCATCGTGTCCACATGTATGAGCAAGCTTATGAGCAGGCTTACTCTGGTACAAAAGAACAGACAAAAAGGATTTTACACTGATGCCAAAGACTGTTACACTGCAACAGTGACTGGAGAGTTTTTTTTTTTTTTTAATAATATGTAACATGGAGAAAATACAGATGTGGGCTGAAAGTCCTGGTAACAAACAAAAAGACTGGAGAGCAATTTAGAAGCTAATTAGCAGTAAAATTAAAGGGTTTTAAACAGCACAAAGACCTGCTGAGCGGCTGTTTAGTTCCCACTCATCACATGTTGAAAGCTTTAACAATGATCGTGCATTCTGTTGTTGCTCTGTAATTAAACAGTGAGAACAGCAACAGCTGTATTTTGATCTTTGTTAAGTACATAGACTGTATGGTGAAGCTTAACAAAAAATAATATGATTATTTCACATTCCCAAAAGGTTGAAAAGAGGTTGTTTCTCCAGTTTGGGAGAAATTCATATCTGTCTTATAGTGGCCCAGCAGGTATGTCTTCTGTGTTCAGTGTTTTCCCTACCATTCATGCAGAACTTGTTTGTTGGCACCAGCCAGGCGTCCACCTCAGGATAGGATTGAATAGCCACATGATTCATAGATGGTTTCTTTCTTGGCTTCTACTAACGCTATCTAGCTAACTAGCATGGAGGGTGACTACCATTTGTTTTGTTAAATGAGTTTTTTGAAATTATAGGCAGCACTGATATTAACCTATTTTGAGCAGACCAGTCCTTCACACAGTGTTAATGATTTTATTGAATTTATAGAGTAACACAACCTTCAGAAGGAGCACCGTGTTAACTGTACCTGTGCACACAAGCCTGTGCCTTGTGGATGCACTCTGGTACTAATAAAAATAGCACTACAGCCCTCATTGACAGTAACCTGAGCTGGAGTCAGAGACGTTCAGCACAACACCAAAACCCAATGAGCAAAAATTGACTTTTAGTGAGCAGTCAGCTAAGAAAGACTAAATCAATACAGTAGAGGTAGCACTTAGAAGCTGGCTGCTGCAATGGGTCAAGTGACAATAAATCCACTTCTTAATCGCAAAAGTTTGAAAAAGAAATACACTCTTCTGTCATTTGTAGACAGTTCCAATTCACAGCAGAATCCGATGTGACTCTGGTTTTTATTTCTCCAGAAGCTCCAGTCTGCCCTGGACTCTCCCTTAAAGAACTCCCCAGCATCAGCAGATGGGATGTGATGTTGATTTAGAATTCCAATGCCAAAATTAAGAACAAAGGCTCAGAAGAGCCCTCCCTGTGTCTATGTTTGTTTCCCTGATTTTTGCCTTAAAACATTCAAATGTGGAAGATACATATCAGTGGATTTAATGACATGAAGGCATAGAGATCATTAAACTCCAAATCTGTGTGTAACTAACTGTATGCACTAAGTGTTATTACTGCATCATGAATGCCATACAAAGAGTGTCTCCTCACTGACTTACCAGGTACACTCCTGGACTCTTGTATGCTCGGACATGGTACTTGCCTCCTCGACCAAACGTCCTAATGACAGGTGTGGAAATCACACCTCTGGGACGACTACAGAAGACACAAACAAGTTCATATGGTTCGAAAATATAGAAAATAAAAAACAAATAAATCATAAAATCTGCACTTACCCTCTACTTGGTCCACCAACAGACACCACTTGGACAGGGAAGCCTCCTCTTCCTCTGCAGCGTCGAGCTCCGGCCCACTGACCCACCACAGTGCCAGCTATCTCCAGCTTCCCACCCTGTGATGAGATCCCTTGAAGTCCTCATAGGGGCAAAAGAAAAAAGCTGTCAATCTGTGCAAGCACAATATTATTCTTTTGTATGCTGGAACTGGTTTAGTTCAAATATAGGTACCTGCTCAAAAATAAAGCACAAATACACAATCTCTCAGTCTTTCAGAGGGAATTTGCTTGGGTTTGGTGTCAGGCCAGATGTCACAAGTTCAAAATTCCAAAGCAGAAGAATGGCAAATGTATTAAATTACTTAAAGGCAAACAATTTCAAAGACCATATAAGAACTAAATGACTTGTAAGCACTAGTGACTGGACTCACCAGGCATCCCTCTGCCTCTTCCCTGAGGAGGCATCATAGGAGGTGGGGGATAGAAGGAGCCAGTGGTAGGGTAGAAAGGCATCCCGTGAGGAGCTGGAAGTGGTGGTGGCGGTAGTGGAAATGGAGGAGGATGAAGTGGCCGAGTGAGGTTGAGACCTTCCAGAATGCTCTGACGCATCTTCTCCACCTTGGCAACCAACTCAGCCTGAAGAGAGAGAAACTAATCAAAACAACTGTGACGAACAGATGATTCTGTTTATTGACCCCTGCATTTCAACAGCCAACAATAGCATGTTGAAGAGCTGACATGATTTTTCTTGTTGCCCAAAAGAGGTTGTGCCAATTTAAGAGCTGTCGCTAGAGTTTACTTATATTTAAATTTATTTGGCCAACAATTACATTGAGTTTGTTTGCTTCTAAAAAGGCTATTTGTTTTCATTATAAATACCAACATTGCCAAAAATTCATTAGGTTTTCTGGAGGGAAAAGACCAGAGAACAAGTACTGAACTGAACTAAGGAGCTAGATCCCACTTCTCCATGGACCACAGCCTGACCTATGAGCATGCCACGCAGCCAACATACAAAAGCAACTGAACAATCAATAAGTCTTTGTGTCTTTGGGCAGAGTACACACACACACGCATGCACGTGCACACACACAAAATTGTTAATAAACTCTTTATCAAACATTTCTACAATGTACTGCTTAATTTCTTTGTGTTTCTATTGTTTTTTATCATTCAGATTCATGTGTGCTCCTAAAGAAAGAGGTGAGCAAGAGCCCTGTATACTGAAGACTTTAAATAAAATAAATGAAAAGATCTGAGGTGTATTTTTTGAAGAAATGGAATTTATTCCTTTTCTGACAAATATGATTCTAGATAATGTCATTCTTAGCATATAAATTCCAAAAAACATGTTTTGCAAGGTAACAGTAACCTTTGACCATTAACTTATCAGTTCATCCATGACTCCAAGTGCAAGTTTGTACCAAGTTTGTGAAAATTCCCTCAGAAATATCTGACATATGGTGTTTACAACAATTTGACTGATGAATGGACGGATGAAAGGAAAACCTAACAACATAATGCCACTGGCCATGGAGTCAACTGATGTGGAGGCATAAAAACTATTTTTAGGTAAATCAGTCCCAAGTGTCTAATAAATAATAGTCTTTGTTCTTGTCTCTATTCAAATGTATCTTTCATTGGAAGGCACAGTTGGCGATCAGTGCACTGATAATGGGATTATTAGGGCCTGCTGTAGCTCAGGAGGCAGAGCAGGTGGTGGTAGCTGGAGGTAGGTAGTTGAATCCCCAGCTCCTGCAGTTGCACAGATTTAACTTCATTGTTATTGCTGTAAAAAGGTTATTTATTTTATTGTATTTTTATATTTTAAAAAGTCTGATGGAGTCCCAGTCTGATGGAGCAATCTAGTTTAATTTATAGTTTTTTGTCCCAACAAAATGACTGCAAATTCTATTTGATCTCCTTATTTTTCTTTTTTTGAAAGAAAAAAAACTGTTTGATGAAGCAAGTGACAAAATGTCACAAAAACTAGTTTACAAAGTTGAAATGGAAGTTGTTTTTTATTTGCACAACAAATTACCCAAAGAAAGGTGAAAGAATGGCCATGATCTTGATGTTTTAAAAGAAGTTAAACATGACTAGTTTTGATGCAATTATGTTGAGGAGCAGGGTGGGCTTGAAATTTGTCTTCCTCCAGAAAGAGGCACAACAGAAAAAGCTTGAGAATTGCTGCATAAGTGTTTGAACGTATGAATGGGTAAATTCTGACTTGTGTTGTAAGGTCATGTGCAATATGCAACCTAACCACTAGATGTCCCTGAAATTAAACTTTCTCAGTCCTGTTTGTCTGGGTAAAGTCTAAAATAAAAAACTATTTTAATTCTAATTAAGATTATTTAAAACTAATTAAATGGATTAAAACTATTCTAAAACTAGACTAACTAAGCAAGACCATATAATAGAAGAAAGGCAGCAAAAACATATCCTGCTTATACTGCAGTGTTAAATAAGGTTTTGTAAAACAATTTTCAAAGATTTTCATCTGCTTGCTGGTGCTTGTTGGATCATGGATACTAGTTGTGTGGTGTTGTAAAACTTATATTAAGTAGGCTGTGTAAACTTAGTAAGACAGAGACTTTAAAGAGTGAAAAACAGAAAATCTAGCTAATAAAAAAATGGAGTGGGAGAAAAGTAAGTAAAGTAAAGATACAAAAAGAGGAAAAAAATTCTTAGGAATGAATTCAGGGAGGCACTAGGCCAAATGATAGGCTCGTTATGCTCAAAACATGTACAGACTGGACCACATGGTTGGATAATATTTTTGCTGTGTGTGGTGTGGATGAAGCTACCTGACCATCACAGAGGTCAATGAGCTGGGCCTTCTCCCTGCTGGCCTTGATGAGTTTACTCTGCAGCAGCTTGCCGTCAAAATACATCCAGGGACAGCAGTGCTCCCAGGGAATAGGCTGTCCACACGCATCGTTGGCAAACAGAGCCATGTCCACTCCACTCATGAAAAGAGCGGCCAGCTGGACTCCTCGAGGGTCCAGGTTGTTGATCTGTAGAGGGGAAACATAAAGTCTTATAAAATGTCCAAATGAAAAAAAAAGGCAGTACAATCCTCTAAGAGCCCCACTGAGCATTCAGATTAATGGAGTGCAAAGCAAAGCACAGAGCAAGCGTAAGCAGCCCATTCACCCCTGGCTGCCAAAATACAGCAGTACACAACCTAATCCAGCCAACACACAAAGCCAGCAGACACAACCTAGATGTCCTGGCACAGCGGAGAGCAGACAGGCCGACAGAGTTACACACAGACAGACCACATGGACTAAAGCGCACAGCTCGTATGGATGGTTTACACTGACAGAGGTTTAATTAAGAGTCAAATTAGAAAGGAGTTCCCGCTTTTTTACAACTCAGCCTGAAACACGGAGTTGATAAACCATCCACACATGACACAAGAACCCCTCTGCGTCACTCAGGACTCTACTTAAATACATCTTTTTAGTGCAAAGCTATGGCTTCAGAGGCAACATGCTCGTACGAAACAGTATTGTTGTCGAGCATGTTGCTTTGTCTGCAGAATATGAGGAGTGTCAGGAGAAACAGAAGAACATGAAATCTGACATGAGTCAGCCAAGTCACTCATCAGTCAAACAGCAGTTAAACTGAGCAAGCACACAATTGACGGGTTGGTGGGTTACTGCTCGGACTTTTATGACTTCTGTGTGTTTCTGTGACACTCCTCATACAATAAACACTACAAATTCACCTTCAGTTCCTGCAGCTGGTCAGGCTCATAAAGTTTAGGTGAAAGTGCTTGGGCTAGGAAAGCGTCAAGTTCGTTACGACGCAAAATTCTTAATCCTGGCCAATGTAACATAAACCTGAAGCAAAACACAGAAGGTTAACAGGGTTACAAATACCAGGAACTGATCAACTCTGTCTAAGTAGATCCTCACTCCCTGTCTTAATGTCTTAATTTATTTATTTATTTTTTTTTTTTAATTGAGTCACATACGCAGAGAAATCTACAAACTTAATCTGTGTGTAAGGCTACAGTGTGTGCTGAAGGTCAGAAGTCTACTCACCGCAGGACACAACAGAGCACCAAGAGGGGAGTGGGAACGTTGGCAGGGTTCAGCATAGCCGGTGTGTCAGAGCGCATGCAGGCCAGGAACGCTCTCATCCTGCGGTTCTTGTCCTCCACAGCCTTCCCAAGCCACAGCTTCTTCAAGTTAGGACAGGTCCACTCCCTGAAGGGCAGAGCCTCCACCAGCTCTGGGGTGTGGGGAGACTTGCCTTTGTAAGCGGCCCACTCTTTGACCATGACATGTGCATCTGGGAAAAAAACGTTTGACAGGGATTAAGGTTGTATCCATCGAGTGCCTCAGGTTCAGCAAGGTAAAAGACTGCTGAAAAACAAAAAATCAGGAGAAGATGGGAAACCCCACACCAGAGCACAGACAACAAGTGACTCTTGTTTCTCTAAATCGCCACAGACTGCTGTTTATCTAACTTCAACTTCAAGCACTGGATCAGGAAACTGGTATGGGTGGGTGATTTTTTTTAATGTGCAATTCATCTTTACAAAAGACAGCGGTTGCAATGATGTTTTGATTTCATGTTTAAATATGACCTTTGCAGTATCAATGTCATGAGTAGTACACTGCAAATACCTTCTATACTGCAGGGATCATCTGTAATAATCGAGACCAACAAATTTAAATGAGATTCCAACCTTAGAGAGACAGTTATGCTGCTTTTTTGCCACACTCAGCTGCAAAACTGAAAATATGACAATATGTTTTAACTGTTGTTATTAAACTGTGGTAAAATTCTAAATTCATAAAATTAGAGATGTATATTAAAAGGCATATCATGCAAAAAAAATACATAGACTCATGCAAAAGTTCTCTCTTAATCAGGACTTATGACCCACTAATAGTGTGGGGTTTCTGTATCTGCTGAGACACTACCCCCTGCCTGTGTTTTCTTATATTCTCCTTTTATTTTGCTGTATTTAGGATTTTTTCGGGCATTAGCATTTGGGCAGTAGTGTAGCACCCAGCCAATAACGATGCAAAGTTGGGACTCTATAAACACATAGGGAATAAACAGGTTAAATTGCTGTCTCTGTCTCACTCTCTCTTATGAGCTGCAGATCTGTGTTGTGACAGATCTGCAGCATCTTCGCTGTTTTGTGTGTGTCTGTGTGTGTTGGAGTTGACAGCACAGTGAAAGGACAGTGATAAGCTCTTCCTCACAGTATGAATGTATTTGAAATGAACAAATAGTCATAAATTCAGTGTTGGAAACCAACAAAGTAAGAATTTGACAAATTTCTTTTTGGATTCAGTCAGACTTTGATTTTTTTTTTTTCAAATATGATGACACATTGCTCTGCTTGATCATCTCTCCTTTTATCCCGTCACTCTGCAGTGACAGTGGTGCTCTCCTGTCACATCTACTGAAGAGAGCTCGATGTACCCAGTAGTTTAAGTGCATGTAAACGCACTGACAGTCTCAATGAATCTCTCCCCTACTGAAATGTTGCTGCCTAACATCACCTCATGGTGACAGGTTAGGACACCTCTGGAGCTCTCCAAATATTAACAGAGATGATGACTGATTTCCTTTGTTTAAAAAAAGCTGCTAGGAGTCTGAGACTCCTAAAGGTAGGACCACAATGCTTTACTGAGAATCTTAGGCCTCATTACCTCCACTGAGACTCTAGATAAGAACCTTAGTAAGGGATGTGATACAGGCATAAAGAAAAAGACTTACACTCAGGGAGGCAGTTCTTCCTCATGGCAAGTCTCTCAGCCTTCTTCCTGGCCTCGGCCAGGCTGAAGAGAACTCCGTAAACATATTGACGGATAGGCCGAAACAGCTGCACTGCTGAAGGCAGGTCTTTGTTTGCTTCATCTTCGATGGTGACAGATAGCTTAATCTCTCCCTGCAGGGACACACTGTTACCTAAATGCTGCACAATGCTGCAAACAAGTCAGTAGGTACTTCAGATTCCACACAGGTATATGGTGACTCTGTATGCCTTGCATCACTATTGACAAGCATATAAATATCTGTGCTTTCTTTAATTTTCCTCAGTTTTACCTGAAAAAAGACTGACTTTCACAACAAAATAAAGCTTTAAGTCATCAGTCTTGAGTCCAACTGTCTGACCTTGGTGAGAACATGGTAGATGTAGGGGTACATAAGGCCCTTCTTGTGTCTGTGCTCGGCCACCCGCAGGACCTCGGGGGCCACAGCAGGAAGAGGTGGGATGGTGATGTCCATGTGGTTCCTGGTGGGCATGGAGAGGAGGGAGGGGATCTGGACATTCAGGCTGTGGAGACCCGGGGCTTGTGACCCTGGGCTCCCAGTAGAGGTCACACAGAGGTCAGCCTGAGGACAAAGAAGCGTTTCACTTAAGTGACATGGCAAGATGTCTGTTCAGATGTAATGTGTTCCTGATGTTTTACTCACTTTTGTTTGGTCCCCAAGATCTCCCTCTGGTGTGTTTTCAGAATGCTGAACATGTCCATTTTTCTCCCATGCTCCTTTGTCATTACTGACATGACTACAGAAACAGCATATGATTCAGTTCAGCAGAGTGATGATAAACCAACGATCACCTTTTGGCTGGCAGTGAGTGTACCATAAATGTACAATAAGCTAAGAGTCACTTGCTTGTATTGACAGGCAACGGCGCTTTGACAGTCTGAGAGCACACCAAATTCTCTCTAATTTGATAATTACCACCAGCTTAAAGCAGCATTTAGGCTGCTTTTCTGCATTACTCTAAATTTGCCAACAAACTAAAACACAAGGATGGACAGTCACACAAAATTCTTCCATTTACTCTGGCGTCTAAAGCCCTGCTTGCATGTCACCAATATTACCAGGGGACCTCATGTGATTTTGAAATTACACCCCACATCTGTGTCTCATGTAGTGCTTTTGCACAGGATAAGCTTAGTCTGTGTTTGATTTACTGACAATAATGTGAGTAAAAACACCTATTTCCTAATTGACAAAAGGAAAAAAAGACTTACAGAGGGCCAATTAATATGGGACTACTAATCGTATGAATTTTGTGTTTACAGAAATATGGTTGATCATTTGAAATGGAATTTTTACTTTACACATTCATGACCTCTGTCTGCCATCAGTTTCCTATTCTTCTCCCTCTAGTTTGCTTGCTTTCTACAATATAACTGACATGTGAGACACAGAAATCAAATCCTATGAACAGCTAAATGTCAGAAGAACTTTGATTATAACCAACTAGTTCAACAATTCAAAATGCTCTCTACTTCTTTTGTTCAGACTTGATTCAAACACAACCAAAGGTTCTTAGCATTTTAGAGTAAACAAACAAACACGCCAGCTGGAGGTCTGTGTTCACAGAGACAGTCTAAATCAAGCCTTTTTGGAAGGTCTAGCTGAAAATAGAAACTGCATACTGAGCAGTAAACAATGAGCATTCTCACCTTTAGAGACTGGATACAACACCACAGTCTAATTATTGTGTGCCAGATAACATTTCTAAGCCTAACACATTTTTGCTGAAAGAAGTACCCCTAACCTCACAAGCAATTTAACAAGTTAAAATCTCTGGAATTGTTTTCATGCCTGTTGCAAAGCATCATGTTTTTGTAAACAAATACAGGGCAAAATACAAACAAGAAAAATGAGAAAACAAAACTGTCTTGAAAACAAGTAACAATGTGCTGCAAACTCCTGATACACTTCTGCTGTACAGTAACAATAAAGCAGGTAAAACATTCACTGTTAAAGATGGGGAAATGGAGAATCTGCTGTAATAAAGCAGATTACGTGAACTGAAAGCGCTTTAAAAGATCCGTCATCATTGTTTACAAACTTCCTCTGTACTTCACCTTCAAATTTTGATAAACATGTGACAGCTTTCCTCTGAGGAACTTGTCCATGAATGGAGACAGTAACAGAGAGTAAGTGCTGTGTTGTACTCACTTGGCAGTTGTGCCTGAGCTCTCTTCATTCTCCGAGGAGGAGGATGTGGAGGAGGCGTTGAAGAAAGCAGGCTCTGTGTGGTTAGGGCTGCCGGCCTGACCCGGGCTGATGGGAGAGGACCTCTCATACAGTGGTGTGTGCTTCCCTTCATGAGGAATGTTGCTGAAGCTGTTCTGCTCTGGGGGGCCTCTTTCCACAGAGTCTGGAGCCAGGCTATGTTCCAGCAGAGAATCTGGGTAAGAATGCTGGACCTGGAGACAGTGAGAAAAAAAAACATGTGATTCTCATGAAATTAAACCCTCTGCTGTATCTCACTGATGGGCACTGTGGATTTTGCCCTCTTACCCCAGGTTTTACAGGCAGAGGCGCCTGTGGAATGTTGAGCATTTTTGGAGATGGCACTGCAGCAGGCACTCCCATGTGTTTTGGTCTGACTGTGAGACAGATACATGAACCATTTCAGTATACTGATGCGGGAGAAGCTGGACCTGCTGCACATGAGTTATCAATGCATACAAAAAGAACTATATTTAAGACTCAATACAGGTTAAGTACAGTTAAACTGCTACAAGAGTTCTGAGGCCAATGCCAATCATGATGTCTGGAAGTTTCAAACTGAATGAAAAAAATCATCTGCAAACTCAAATGTTTGTAGAAATCTTAAATATTCTTTAACCTGCAATACCCCATTTTGAGATCAAATAACAATTTTCCTTTCTAAAGCAACTGGCCACTGCAGGCAGTAGCATACCAATTTTACCGTTTGAACAAAGCATACCACCACCTTAAATATAGTTCAGAAATATGTACAGACATTTGTCCCACATTTACACACCTGACTTGTCATAGCAGGAAAAGAACATGTTTTAATTCCAACAAGGCCTAAGGTGCTTATGCACTACAATGCAGCAAAAACTGCATGAATTATATTCATTACACCCAGAGCTAGGTAATTCATCAAATTTCTTTTTAATTATGCTTTGTATTTCAACTATTTTGGAAATAAGATAATCAAGATAAAACACTTATTGTGCCAACCCCACTTTTATAAATTTCAGTTCTACAGTGGTAGCCATTTTTGCCTTTCCTAAAAGGCCAAACTCCCTCTCAGCCTGGCTGCAGTCAAGTGAGCAGTTGCTTACAAAATTTGGTCAAGCCAGTCACATGTAGACGGATATCTTTTAGATATCCTTTTCCACATTTTGAAGTCCAAACAAAAGCAAAAAATAACATGTATTACATAAACCTTAAAATCAATTTTATTAAATAATAATATTATGCAAAAAATATTTTTATTATTCAGTTGAATCACATGTAGAGTTCAGAGACAAATCCATTGTCAAAAAGCAATTTCTTTTCAGTTCAATAAATTCATGATATTTCCGAAGTCGATGAATAATCATGTAATTGTGTTAAATAATCATGATTAAGAATTCTCTCATGAAGCAGCTCAAATTATACATGTGTTTGAGAGGTCAAAATATATGTTTTCAGAGAGCTATTTATAGTTTGTTGTAGCTTTTTCATGTGGGCACGGTCATCATGGTAAAGCACCTGATGTCATTTAAGAAGCCCCAACCACTAGGAATCTGTAAATTATGAATCTGACTATGCTTCCAATTTCTGACATATTAGGTGACCAATTCAGAACAATCTAAAAGCCTCCAACACAAACACCACATAGTTTGATTAGGCAGAAACCCACCTAAGTGTGGAGGAAAGTGAGGGGGTTTGCTGGCCACTGAGTAGTACTCCACTGCCTTCTTCAAGCGGATGACTTTGTCATCAGTGCATGACTAAAAGAAAAACAAATGAAAAAGATTCATACACGCAGAGTGCAGACAGATAATAGGTGAACTAATTGACTTCTCAGTTAAGAATGATAACCTTTGGACAGAACTGCTCTTCTGTCCTGTCTACTCAACTCCTCTTTGGTTTAAAGAGTGAAAAGAGTTCCTCTGTTTAAGTTCAATGCTTTAGTGATAAAAGCATCTAACCATTTTCCTTTTCATTACTGGCTAAGTCAAAAAGTTAAAAGGTACCCAGACAATTGTCTTTTTCAATCCCAGCAAAATTTAAAAGACCTTGTACATATTGTAACACAACCTTTCCCTACTCATTAATGGTAATTTACTTTCCAGTAGAGATGTATTGATAAGAATTGATAATCTAGTACTAGATTGATGTCAAAATTCTGAGAGTATGACAGAAATCATTCTCCTTTAGTGTGGAAAAAAACAGAATTCCAAAAGAGCCAACAGGAGCAACATTTACATCTGCAAGCTTTTTAGTCTACTGTTAGATAAGCGTTTGCATAAGTGCTTTGTGTGCAGCCTTGGAATGTTCTTAACAGTCACTGAACTTTATCTGATAATTGAAATTTAATAATTTTCCTTTCACAGTTCAGCCAAAGAAGCATGATTCAATAGTTTGAAATTTTATATAATTTCTTTAATTTGTGTCAAGTGCTTTTCTTAATTAAAGGTTGTATGTCAGCACTGGACTTAATACTTAGAGTGAGGTTAGTGTTGTACTTTTCTGAACTATGTTTTTCCTACTTATTTTTTATGTCTTGGCAGGTTATTGTGACTGAAATGTAGCTGTAGCTTAAAAAGTTGGGTGAATGTATTTTAAGCACTTATGTTCAGTGAAAGACAGAACCAGGCTGCAGGTAGGGTAATCCAGTACCTGCACTCTGTAACTATCGATCAAAACAATTTGCAGAATGTGGCTTGGCACCGTAATCCACGCGTCATCTTTATGACAGCATATGTTGATCCAAACCTTTTTGTAACTTTCAGATGGCGCCTGTAAAGATGTGGCAGTTACCCATGCCATCTGACACACCCTCGTGACTAGTGCTGGGCAGTATGACCAAAAATGTATATCACAGTATTTTTCAAAATTATAACGGTTTCATGGTATGTGAAGGTATTTTCTTTTTTCATGCAGGTGTTAACCACATTTACTAATGATTTAGAGAAGAATTACTGCAGTAAATTGGCGTAAAATATCCTATTGTATGTATATGTATGTATGTATCTATGTCAGATTTTTTGAAGCCAAAGAACTTCCAAACAGCCGACACAGCTCCTCTTTTTGGTACAAGCTCTTCAGCTTCATTTTCTGCTTGTTCTCGAAATGCACTGACACTGCCTTGGTCCATTTTCTTCACTGCTCAACACTGCTCAATCGGGATTTACCTGTACCGGTGTCCCCGCGTGCTTACTTAGTGCAACTGCAAAAACAGTCCCCTCTTAAACGATGCCCAGCGGCGCTACGTTTGCCGCCTGCTGTTCCCAATGTTATGTACGCTAGACACACACCGATATTGGGGTATCTGAAAAATTCATATCATAAAAAAAAACACCGGAATTCGGTATGAACCGGTATACCACCCAGCACTACTCATAACATTGCTGACTTTTATACATTTTGCTTGCCTGACCTTTCTCCGTGGAAAGCACTGTGCTCTATCACGTGTCTGAGTTCAGTTAGAGCCATTCTCAATTTTAAGTGTTTCAACACAGCTGAGGACTTCTATGTTTTGTTTTCCTTTCCTTTAACAGCCAAGGTGAACTAAGGTGTTTCTTTTTCTGCTCTGAGAGAGAGGGATTTTTTTTAAACTAAAAATTATAAATGTAGTTAAAAAAATGTGCTGACAAATGTTTTTCTTTTCAGAGGTTGCTCTCACTGTTAGCCTACATTCAGAAAAAAACCCCAAACAAATACCCAAATGTTTGAGTTTTAAAGTCAAGCTTTTATCGGTTAATTAAATTCATGATATGGAAATGACCTTTAAAGTGCCTAAAACCTTGCATTTATTTTCTGTTTTTTAAGAAGAAATTGTTTAACTGGCAATCTCTAAAAAAAAAAAACAAAAAAAAAAACATTGCTACAAAACTATTCGATAAAGTATTCCTTCAAAAAGACGTATGTGATCAAAACCTTCAGCATTACCGACATAAAGATGAATGTTCGACTTTCAACATCAGCTCTACTTCTCATACCTGTGATTGCTTGAAGATGTCCTTAGCAATGGCCTCCAGGTCAGTGATGTCTGGGATGCTGCGGACATAGTCGGCCACAGCTTTGATTACAACATCACAGGGTGGGAGCACAAGCTGGTGGGCACGCACCTGAGGAATGATATCATTAAGTCCACAACAGGTCAATCATTCAAGCTTGAAATAAAACGATTGCCATGTGTCTGGCATATACAACACACTTTGTAATAATAAATAAATATGTTTAATAACTATACACAGCAAAAAC
Organism: Acanthurus lineatus; assembly: GCA_029814665.1. NCBI lineage: Eukaryota > Metazoa > Chordata > Actinopteri > Acanthuriformes > Acanthuridae > Acanthurus > Acanthurus lineatus. The sequence goes on from JAPZDV010000012.1 coordinate 27,184,071, forward strand.
AATTCTATACTGCAGTGCTAACGAGTTTGATATTTATAAGAGCAGCCGCAACAAGTCTGCAAACAGGTCTGGAAGTTTAATACTGGTTCCCAAAAGCAATTGACATTACCAGATGGGCCGATTACTGGTACTGAACCACGTCAAAGGCAGATCACTCTTTCAGTTGCTGGGAGGTGAAAATTAGGATAACAATGGTCCAAAATGGTTTATTGCGTTTATTGCAGAGTTCCACTGACTTACAGGATGAAACACAACTGTCACTGAAAATGACCATAGTCTTTTCATCTAAAGTTCACAGAATGAAGAATTATTTAATAAATGAATTCAAAGGCACCTTACAGACTCCTGCCTGAATGTTAATAACAAAATGAGGCCGGGGGGGGGTCCTGCCGGGTTATGAGCTAGCTCAGCACAGAGGTATTTCTTTCACCTCAGACTTGGTTTAAGTTGTTTAAGGCTGCACTGCCTGTTTGTCAGCAATCTTGTTTGTTTCTGCTGATCATTACTAAGATTATAATCAAGATTCTAATACAAACAGAACCAATATTTGCTGTTATATTATTGTTAAAATTGTTTAATACAGAACCTGTAAAGATACTTTTGTACTTTCTGCATACTTTTGAGAAAGTCGCTGAACAACTGTGGTTTTCTGAGAAATTCTTTCAGGAGGCCTACTGTAGGAGCAATGGGCATTAACTTGTTATTAACCAAAATGCTTGAGCACAGTATGAGCTGGACCGTTGTTCAACTCAGACTGCCATTCAAAAATAATATTCACAGCTCACTTTTATTACATGGTTTTACCAGTCCTGTGATCACAAAGAAACAATCATTAAAGACTTTACCTTCAAAGATGCTAATGGATGCTCTGGACCAAGTAAGCTCCAGTGAAAGGCAGCCAAGTCTTCATCAGGCAGTATGTGATTTCCTTTAAAACACAACACAGCATCATTGTGTAAGCCATCTTAACTATTAGTTCCATCTCTGTTCAGCTCAGTAGTATCACACCAACCTAAAAGAGATGCAAAAATGACAAAACGATTTGGGTTGAGATCAAGCTGCCGTGCCACTTCGTGCATCAGGTACTGGCTGGTGGTGAGGCTTTTGCCGTTGCGGCTCAGTTTGAGGGCGTGTGCGCTGAAGTAGTATGGGATGTTGCACAGAGCGTAGTCCGAGTCATAGGCGACCAGACCATGGAAGCCGTTCTCCCTACATAAGGCTATCACTTCCAGGTGGTGGTCCTCGATGCTCTGGACAACCTGAGGAATGGCCAGAATAAGAATTAGGCTTCAGATGCTAACGCCTTGAAGTAAACCTCTTACACTGAAACAATAGAAACAGGATTACAAACCAGGTGCAGCTTTGTTTGAGCTGTTCTTATTGAATAAGCCATACGCAGCTGATTGGATACTCAAAGAAGGAGAGGCAAATAATTGGCTATATATTTAATACGTTATCCAGAGTGTGTCAAAACAGCCTGCTCTTAGATCAGTATTATTATATAGATACGAACAACATAAACAGAATAACATCACTGTACAGTCAAAAGGATCATAACAGTAAGAGTAGAGTGAACTGACAGATCCTAATTTACACTTTTATTGGTCTGCACTGATTCATTCTCTCTCTTTCTCTCCAGCTTATGTTTATGACACCTTGGCTCAGAGAATCAAACACTGCTTCTTGATTTGATTCCAAATTCAAAATCTGCATACCAGACCGCATGGAATTGCAGAAAAAGAAAATAAATAATCGCAATTATAAATAATTGGCGTACAATACATACCTGTTTGGTCTAATCTAGAGTCTGCATGATACTAAATCCATTTATATGTAAGGTTTTGTCCCAAATTCAAAAACAGCTGATTGGAGAGTCCCAAATTTTTACGCACAAGTTGTGCAATAATGTGATGCCAGTGCTTAAGCTAGTGCAGTTGTTTGATAGCAGCTCTCCAATGTTGCCTGTCGAAAACAAAACCTGAATGAGAAATGGGATGCAGCTTTTCTGTTTTTGCATGATTAAGTACTTTCAATGTTCATCTAAAATGGGTATCTTGTTTTCCTGCTAGTTTTCCTTCGTTCTTGTTTGCTGCATTGAATTTTTTGCTGATTGTAGTTTTAATCAATTCGTAAAAATACATCAGAGATGAATAAACTAATAATGAAGTTTGAACTAAAGGGGACATTTTCCTGTTCATCATACCAACCTGAAGAAAGTCTTCACAGAATGCAAAGAATAAAAAACCCATCGAAGTTTTACATTGACAAACTGGAAGTTATGAATTTCATAGTTTATCAATATAGCATACAAGTAATATGTTGCCACCTGGCTTATCATTTCAGTGTTGGTAATTCTGACTGTGACTGAGACAGTACTGTGAGTACTGTGTACTGTAGGCCTTTTATTAATGATCAAACTTCATTCCAATGTTGCTCACATGCATTTATACACTGAGGTAATGTCACAAAACCACCATGAGTTAAGTATTAACAAGCAGGCCACAGACTTCACTGCAAAGCCTCCTAATGGCACACTGAATAACTTGGCCTGGTGTCATGGGTGAAGTTGGCAGTGAAGACATGGTGGGCAGCTAGCAGGCTAACCAGAGAGCCTGCTAATATCTGCCTGCGGTCGGTCCAGCCTGGCTCTGCTCAACAGGCACTGCCAGGCCGAGTTTTCACTCACCCCAATGTGAAACCTGAGGAGCGCCAGTCGGATGCAGTGTGCCATGCACACTGGAGGAAGAAACCAGACTTTGGGCGGCGGGGTGCCCTTGTTCTGAACGTGGCTGATGATCTGCTGAGCGGTCTGCCTCTCGTTCACCTGTCGTTTGACCCACTCGTGAAGACGGCCTTTCTCCAGGGCGCCATTGAAGCACACCAGGAGCTCAATGTTGCTGTTAAAGCAGGCCTTAGAGAGGGCGGCCAGGTAGCCCAGCATGTGGTTCCACTGGCCCCCGCTGACCCAGTCGGTGTAGAAGCCTCCGTACAGTCGGTGTAGGCAGTTCTCGGCGTCCACTAACAGTCTTAACGAACTCTGAGGGGGTCTCTGCCGGCCACCTCCAACCATACTCCCCCGGGCCAGCTTCTGGAGCTCCACCGGCACCACAGCGCTGGGACAGTGCTTTTCAATGTACTCTTGGAAACCTTGAACACCCATGTTGAGCGTCCGTTGTAGGAGACGGAAACTTAAAAAGTACTATTTAAATAAAGCTAAATCTCGCAGGAACATAAACCGAAGGGGGTTGCAGTGCGCCTCTCTCCCTGACAGTGACTGACAACCGGCTGCTAGCTGTGGATACTGGAGGTGGAATAATTTCGAATGAAAAAGAAATAAGGCTGCTATTTTGACATCTTCAGTTTTTGGTGAATTGTTTTTGGTTCATGGCTACTAGCTGCCATGTGTCGGTTCACGGAACCATATCTGAGGCTGAGTCTATCTGGAGTGAGAGGGAGACAGAGGAGAACACATGACGACAGGACGCACCGGCACGTACAGAGAGGAATGAGAGGAAACCAAGAGCGTCAACTGCTTCGTACTTCCATATTTGCTTTATGCAACTTAATCCTCAACCTCTGTGTTACATACTTCATAAGTAGCCATAGCTAAGTCGATGGAAAGGAGTTTCGTTTTTTGTTCTCCCCGTTTTTGTTTGCTGTTTTAATCTTTTGTTTTTAAGTTGTACACTGTATAGACAACCTCTTTAGCGGCTCAGACTGTTACATGCAGGTGGATGTCGATTTGTCTGTCAAACTTGTTTGAAAGCAATGAAACTGGATAAATTCTGTCAAACAGCGAAGTAACTACACTCGTCTACGAGCCGTTGAATGCGTATGTATGTATGTGTGTGCGTGTGTGTGTTCTTTACGGTTATTACCGTATATAACTTTTAAACGTGCGTTTATTACATAAACCATAACTTTTTTCCAGAGGCTGGGTATGAATTATCTTGGCAAGCCTAAATCTTTGAATAAGAGGGTTTGTTTCCTGCTTTATCTCCTGACTTTTAGTGCAAACCAGCCAATCAGAAAATTGCAGTTTTTCCTATTTGTTGTCGTAGCCTAAAAAATGTGAAGTCACTATTTTGTCTAACTCCGAATCTTAAAAAGCCCTCGTAGTCAGTTGTTTAGACTACAACAATTTTATGAGATTCCTCGTAGATAACTTTCTTTTCCTATTTTTTTTTAATTAAAAGTTAATAAAAGCAGACACTCCAACAGTATACCTTTGAAAAGACATGACTATGATTTTAACTTATGGAAAGTTATATATAAATGACTGTAAAGTTGTAAATAGTATGCTATTTTTTTCACGCCTGACTTAACGTGGAATGAAGTAGTGTTCAAATACCACGGCTAGAGGGCAGCATGTAGTAAGAAACTACGTGTGTGTGTGCAGAAGTCTTTCAATAAATCGAGACTTCTCGATTTATTAATTTATTTGCAAACGTTATGTTCTCAACATTTTGACAGTAAAGTGATCTAGTAGTGACAGAGAGCAACGTACTACCAACCCAAGTGGCACACTAGCGACCGGTTAAACTCAACCTGCTCAACTGTGTATATTGCCACTTAATAATAAAAACTTGGCAACCAGTTCTGACTTCCAGACTGGTACCATATTGTTTCCGTGCCTGCTCTTTTAAGTGCATAATCACATGTCTGTGACTTTTTCAAAAGAGTGGTGCTGAAACAGGGGCTGGACATTCACACATGAAGTAGAGCCATATGAGTACATGCCCTCCAAAACCCTGCATAAAAATACAAAGTGACTGACTTCAGCTCCATATAATTCTGTTCACACATTGTTGATGTATATCATATATAATCTGATAATGTTTATGTTATGGCAGGTATGAGGTTTTGGGTACCTTTTGTGGCCATTTTAATCTCATTCCTCCCCTTCTCTGAGCATTGTAATCAGTTATTTCTAAGATACTGCATACCTTCAGGCCAACTGTGTGGTAATTTGATTAAACACAAACAATGAATATACACCTCATTACAACAATTTCTCCTACAGTAATAACGACCTTAAAACTAGGTTTTAAAAAAGGCCCTCTTTTAAGATGTGGCCTTAAGATCAGGAAGTAGAGCAGGACTAGCCTAAAGGATCTTATTATGTCAGCCGATATTGTGTGTTATTTTTCTACTAATCACAGGGTTTGCAGTCTGGCTCCTTCTGTCCACTGTCATATGTCCTTTTATGGGAAAGACTCTGAACCTCAAATTGGTCCTGATGGTAAGGCCAGTGTCATGCATTGCAGCTCACTTCCATCAGGTACATGTGTATGGATGAGATAGAGGAAAACTGTAAAGTGCATTTGATGAATGCATTCAAAAAATGCAGGTTTGGATACACAGTGAACCTAGAGCTTTTGGAGGTACATTTTACCTGTTGTTAATCAAGCCTTGTGTTCATGCACCTACAGAAAAAGTCTTTTTTATGTGAGTATTTGTAGGTTTATTTGTAAAACATAAATCATCTCAACATAAATGTCTTATTGCATTGTATTGCATCGTAGGCTAGTTGTATTTATGTTTTCTTATTCTACCTTACTGTAATACAAGGTTCTTAACAAGTAGTAATCTGAAATTTTCCGCTAGGCCTATTCTTCTTCTTTTTTTTTAAATTTCTGGTGTGGCCAGGATTGTAATCAGAAAGACCAACCATCTGGTTTGTTTGCTGTAGCAGCTAGATTGTTAGATTGTGGATCCCTAAAATTGAACCTGCAAGACAAAAGATGTATTGTGTGTCACACAAAGAAGTGCATGTATACATTATGATTCATTAGATAAACTACATAATAAATATCAGATTCTTCTTATTTCATAATGTAGCCTAAAAACAGCCACAACAGACTATTGAATAAATATCAAAGTCAAAATAAAAAAAGTTTAATAACAGAAACATGATCAGAGAACCTCAATAGTTTTGAAGAAATTTTTAAGCTGTTTAACCCTTACCACCTTTCAGGAGTGGTATACTTACATTGCAATAAATTTGGACATAAAGCCATGTTGCCTCGAAGGTACAGACTGACCATACACCATGCTGTCATTATAGTTGGATAAACTAATGACAGAACTTCTTTTTTAATTAAAAGTAGCTAAAGGTAATTTTTGATACATATATCATGTGGTCTTATACATGCAGTTTTTCACAGTACAACTATGACTGAGAAAGTGTTGCACATAGTGCAGTTGCCCATAGGCATAAGTTGGTAAAAGGGTTTATTGTAGACATACATGTGGGTTATGCAAAACGCTGAAGCTCTATTAACCACAGTCTTCCTTTTCTGTATTGGCAGTTGTGTTACAGTGTATGTGTTACTGTAGGAATCAATAACAAATAAATTCAAGTTATTAACTACTGTCTGTTAACAAAGTGGGTGATTTTCATGACGTAGTAGGGTTAAAGCTTTGAGAGCAATGGATACTATATATCCCATAATGCAACCAATTGCACATATTAAACTCTCCCTTCATGTAGGCTAAACCCCCACATCCCCTCAACTCCATGCCTCTATTTTGTAATGCAGGCTTTCTATCATAAATATCCATTATAAATTTGTAGAAACTGAGCTCAAACTGGTAACTGTGACTGTGTAATCAGATTACCTGTTTCACAAGCTCAGCAGTACTCTCCACAACTTTAAACTGACCTTTTTGAGTGAAATACCTTTTAGTTTTTTATTATTTTGCAAAGACAGCTGTATAAATTATCCTACTGTCCTACTGTTCAAATTGTTGTGTGCCTCTAATTTACAGTAACAAAACAACATGAGGGGTTTTTGCTTTGTAATTTTATTATCAATAGAATTTCAACAGGTGTTTTTCTCAGTTTTTTCTAAGGTAAAGTTTGGGAATGCATAACAATTTTTGGAATATTTACATACATACTCACATAAAGTAGACTGTATCAAACATCTACCCTGGAGAGAATACAACTTACACAATAAAATACATAACTCATCCAAATAACAAACAAATCCAGAGCATATAAAATCATTGTAATTTATATAAACAAACTATATTATGTATTTTACATTTAAAATAGCAATTTAAAAACTTGCTTGAGTACTATATGCAAAATGTGCAATTTTTTCAAACTCCACTGTTTTAAAGTCTTGAAGTCCAATTTTAGTACAAATACAATTCAATATTTAGCCATTCTGTCATCCCATCAACTTGTTCTAACATCATTAACATTAATATCATAACAGCAAAAAGCAATGATCTTTTTGGCTAGTGAAGCTTGAACATAGTTGGATATGAAAAGAACAAAAAAAGAATTAGATACATAACTGATAAATGAACAAATGTCTTTCTCTGAACAAATAAACCAGTATGTTTAACAATGCACTCTCAGAGGTCAAGTGATATCCGAAAGTGCTGTGCTTTCTGGGCCAATTCTTTTGCAAACTCTTGAGCCTCATGCAGAGCTTCCTTATCTGGGAAGTGCAGTGCTGCCTTCTTGGTGGCCACAGCCAGCTGCTTCAGGAGAGCACACAGATGATTGCTTCTACACAGAAGGGTCTGGTTGGACCCTCCATGTTGGGCCTCCTTGTACAGAGTGTCCACCAGTCTCTGGCCTACCATGATCACAAGCTTACTCTTTGAGATGAATTTTTCTGGTGGCTGGCTGTCCTGGATGCTGCCTACAAATCCCCCAATGGCCTTTTGGAGGGCACCAAAGTAAAGCCGACAATGCTCTGTCTGGGAGATTGGTCGATGTTCTTCTGCACCACTCCTGGACTCAGAGGAGCTGCCCAAGTTATCAGCCTGAGCAGTGAAAGAACGAAACAAAGAACTTCAATGAAGCCACATATCATGTCTTCTAGACTACAGTGTTTTCTGTCTTTTTCTGACAAGAAGAAAACCTTTGATGTATCACAATCAAATTTCTGAGGAGACAAAGGCATTTTTGTTTTTATCATGCTAATTAAGTATGAACAAATTCCTTGTGTTCATAGGAGTTACTCACCTGAGCCTCATCAGAGACTGGTGTTACATATTCTTTCTGTTCCTTCTGCTCTTCCTTCTGCTGCTTTTCAAAGTCTGTTTTAGTCTAAAGAAAAGCAAATATTAAGATACTAGATTTGTAAATAGTCCTTTGGTTTTTCTCAGTTAAGCCCATCATTTTATCACCATAACATCCCTATATTTGATTATTTATGTGCTATTATTTTAGTCTTATTTATGATAGAAGACGCTTTTACCTGTAGCTCTACATAGTCATTGTCGTCCTCCACAAAGTCCCCTGCTTGTTCACTTTCATCGGGACTTTTCTTTGTCTCCGGCTGACTTATGGTGTTGAGAGACTCTGAATCTTTCTGAGGTTCTCTGAAAAGAAGCTTGCCATTGGCATTGATGATAGACACCAGACGCTTGACATCTTCTGGAACAGTACGAGCCACCATAACAAAGCGCTCCAGGTGGTCAGGTGGGTGGACCTGTCCCGGGTCCAGACAAAGTGAGTTGAGGGGCCAGCCAGCCATGTTCAGAACACTTACTGTTTGTTGCAAGATCACACCTGAGTCTTCTACAATGGACAACTGTTTATAGAGCCTTGTCTGAAGGTTGGCATCAGTCAAACGGCGGGCATTACCCTTAACGTCCAGGGCAAAGTTCAGAAAGGATGCCAGAGAGGATGCAATCCCCTCTGCTGCTTGTTTGATCTCCTTCAGATGTTTCTCAAGATGTTCTTTGCTCCTCCAGTTACTGCTGACAAATTCCATGAGACAGGGCACAGCCCTGTTAATGGGCTCTTGCAGGTCTAGAAGTTTGCGACAGGCCTTGTCCTGGCTAAGCATCACTTCTCGAAGCGGCTCAGGAGAGGAGGAGCTCAAAGCCAGAGAGTCGCAGGAGCTGGTGGAGGAACTGGAGGCCGTGCTTATTCTTTGACTGTCTGATGCTGAGGTACATAACGATCTACTTCGCTCATCCTCCTCCTGCATTAGTAACTCCCCATTTCCAGGAAAGCCACTAAAAGACGTACAGGCCAGGAAGTTTCTCATTCGCTGAAGACGCACCCTGTTAAGCTCATGAGCATTGCTTGAGTCGCCCCTGCACTCTAGGGGTATATGATCACTTGGGGGGTCACTGAGAACCTGGGTTAAAGGTTCCTCCTGGGGTGGAACTGCATAAACTAACTCCTCTGTGGGCTTTTGCATTGGGGGCTTGTCATAAATTGGGATCCTTGGCAGCACTTTGGGTGGACTCGAGATTTCAAGAGAACTGGGTTTTGGTACATCATAAAGGGATTTAGGTGGACTGCCTCTTTGAATGGGCCAAGCATGTGCTGGAAGAGTGTCATAGAGCTGCTTGCAAACAGCTTTAGAGGGCATGGTATCATAAGAACCTTTGGGAGGACTTTGTTTCTCAGGACCTACTGGCACGTCATAAATCCACTCAGGCTTTCGGGGGTTGGGAAGGGTGCTGTATCCACTAGTCATTTTGTGTTGGGCTTCTGTGGCTGAGGGAACGGGGACGTCATAATTTGGATCCTGAGACAAAGGTGGTGGAACTGCATACACCTGTGCACAAGAGCATTTTTTTTTAGAGCCACAACTATGCAGAAAGAAAAGACTTTTAGGATTAACAGTGATATTTATTTCCTACTAGTAATAAATGAGATAGTATGATTCAAACAAAGTACTTAGAGGAATGTCTAAGAGCCTCTAAATCCCTCGTGATCTCTCAAGCTTTCTTTTTTTATTGCTAACACAACTACTTTTGATTTCTAAATACAAGTTCAACATCATTAATGCCTTATATCAGTATTTCCCAAACTGTGGACTGCGGCCCCTTGGTGAGCTGTAGAGGCATTGCAGATGGGCCAGTGTGGACTTTAATAAATCTTCCCTGTTGAGAAATGATTAAACTATATTTTCTAGAAAAAAAACTCTCTGCATGGTATTCCTCTTTTTTACATTGCATTTTAAAGTAAACACATTATAAGTTCCTAGCTTCATTAATATCTCTAATGTCTGAAACTTACATAAGAGTCTCCTGGACTGCTACACCTTAAACTCTCAGGAGATTCAAATCTATTCTCCAGCTCAGAAACTGGAAGCAGGGAGTGTGTTCGTGGCGTATGTCTGGGAGTTGTTGATGCCTGCAAATAGAACATAGCAGTAAAGACATCAGGTTAATACCTACTCAGGTGGCAGAATGTTATCCCCTTTAAAGCATTTTGTAATTTATATTTTGAAGAGCTCACAGTGAAAAGAGAACCTCTTCTTGCTTGGTTTGGGATGTCGTAAACTTCCCCTTTTGGACTGGAAACCATGCTGACGAATGAGAGCTGCAGACAAGACAGACAGGCTGTAATATTTGGGTTGACTGGCAACACTTGTGCTGCTTTGATCAAAACTGCATATACTCCATTGACCTCTACACTGACGCTTTTATGGGGACAGTGTTTGCTCTGAAGCCTGTTGAGAATACTGGAGAACACCATTATGCATGTACTTTGCCAATTAACACAGCTCTATAATAGAAACCATGCTGCTCATTGAATATTAGGTGGCTACTGCAGAAGGGAACAGGACTCCCCTGGAGCAGGAGAGGAAATAATGAACATGTGGGATATTTCTCTCCACCTTCTGCTACACCGGTACACATACAGACACTTCTGTCTTTCTAGGGTCCCTGGCGGCATGGGCTGCTGTTTGCAGTTAAAAGTGTCTGAAGTCTGTGTCTGTTTGTCTTTTACAGTCCCATAAAGACCCCGGTGCTGCATGCCTGTCCCCATGGAGAGGCCCCTGGTCCCCATCTGTAAGCTCTTTTGCCAGCAGGGGTTTCACAGCGTTGCATTTCTTCAATAGTCTACCTCTCTAATCATGAGAGTGAACACTTCCTTTGAGAGAGAAGCAACTTTGACCTTAGACAAACACACACCCACCTTAAATAGATGATTTTGCTTTTTTCCATAATAAACTTAACAAAAATCATACTGTTGAACAAAACAGTTTCTGTTGTGTTTACCTCGGGTCCTTCTTTGCTCTGCTTAGGAGTTGATTGGACTGGACTTTTTGCAGCTGATAAAGGAGTGGATGGGACCTTGTAAATCATATCCATACGTTCATAAATCATGTTGTTGGAGGGTCGGGGTACACTCGGGATCTGGTAGATATTTTGTGTACTGTCATCAGTTTTAGCATCAATTAACTTTGGTTTTTCTGTGGCGAGGCTTGCGCAGCTTGTGCTGGGTCCGGTTTGTGGTAAAAGCTGCAATCTGTTTGCAGGGGCCAGGCCATGCCGTCCATAAAGTGAACACATCCACCATCCGCTGGTCCCAGCCACGTTCTGATTCATCACTGTGACGATGTCTCCTTTTCTGAAGGCCAGCTCATCTGCACACTCTGCAGTGTTGTCATACAGAGCCTTTGCAAGTTTGTTCTAAAATAAAAACAGTAGAAAAGGAAAATATATATTAGGAAGTAGAGCATTTCTGTGGGATGGTAGTGTGTGGTTGGTTGTAAATGACAAAAAGAAAAGCACTGCACACAATATTAAACATTGTTTTCATTATTCAACTTTTTCCTCATCCGTGTCTATATTGTAGTTAGAACAGTGCAGGTCCACATAGATGGAAGCACTTTATATGTAATACCATCTATTTCACATGTCCTGACTGTAAAGCATGTTGTCTTTTTGCTGTTGTAGGCCTATGACAACATTTCCTCTTGCAAAATGTTGCTGCAAATTGCACATCTGAGTTGGCGTCAGATTCACGAGATTGCACAAAGCAATTTTTAAACCTCAATTAACATAACTAGTTGCAGCACAGTCACTCGTTCTCACCCTTGTTAGACTGTAAAACAACAATAATTTTTTTAAAAAACTAGGCAGAGCTCTTTGTGTTGAATGACATCTTTTTTTACTCAGTATGTCTTGCCTTTTTCACTTCCTATTTATGCTTCCAACTGAGAGGTAAATGAAAAAACAAGTTTCTCAAAGTTTCACCATGCAGCTTGCAATCTTCAAATCACATCTTTCCAAAAAATATTTAATCGTGCTTATAAAACTTAATTTCATGCTTCATATTCAGAATCTGAGAATGCTTGACTGTTAAAAATTGTGCAGCTCATAAACTGCCCTGCTCTTTCTCAGTATGTCATAAATAGAAATCTGATTGGACCACTTCCTCTTTCTTGCTGTGGGGGATTTTGTTGTGCAGAATGTCATTGTAAGAGACATGTAGTGAATAATGAAACATCCCCCCAAACCAAAACCACTTGGCAGAGCTAAATTTTACAGCGAACAGCTTGTGGTTTTACTTACTGTGTGGTTTTGCAGAAAAAAAATGTGTCAACGCTCACCTCATCAATTTATGTATCAAAAAAAAAATATCTGCTCATTCTCACGGGAAACATGTACCTTTAAATGAACAACAGGTCAACAAGACGGACTGTGTTAGTATGTCAAGATGTTGCTTATGTTGACTTGTTTATGTTGTGATATGTCTTTGTGTCTGGTAAAATCTGCTGTAAGTCAGTCACACTACAAAGTGGTGACTGACAGCACCCTGCAAAAATATAGGATATTTGTAATAAAATTTGGATTTAGACAAGTTCTAAATATTCTCTATTTGTTGTACTGATTACATATGCATACAAAATGTGTTTCGCTGAAAAATATAAGCTTTTATAGGCCATTAACCTTCCAGTGGATCAGACATTACAAACTGTTTTGTCCAGCCAACATTGTTCAATCCTGCAGACCTTTGTGGACTAAGGTTTGGAGGAAATTAGGGAAGCAGTCTAATTTGGAACGGACCTCCAAACAGCTAAACAACCCATAGTAAGGATGATGATTTTTCAACCTCAGAGCTACCAGACACCTCAGGTGTCATAAGTTCCCTTGTCAAGGAATAATGGCACAGGAGGACCCCCAACGAAACAAACACACCACACACGCCCTCACAGAGCCAACACGCCCAGACATAGACACCAGCCTCAGCTCAAGAGTGAGTTTGTGTGTGTGTGTGTGTGTGTGCGTGTGTGAGTTGGGGGGCTGTCTGCCAGCTCTGCTCTCTCTATAAGGATGAATCCTCTGCAACAAAGAGTCCATTCACTATTGGAGCCCAACACGCTCAGCACCTGTTGGGATGCAGGCCTGTGGAGCACACTGACCACAGCAGACTATGTCCCCCCCAGCATACACACACATACACACGTACACACACACACACACACACACAAACAACCAGCCTCAGCAAACTCCCTGCTTAATCCTTTGGGTCATGCTACAGACATGCAAGTGAAATACATAGGATCAGATGACAGCCAGAGACCATACCACCAAAAATAATATTGTTTCATTTTGTCTTCAGAATCATCAGTGCACACATTACTAAGACTGCAAATCCCTAATCCCAACTGCACTTTATACATTCAAGTCATGAAAATGTGTGTGTGTGTGTGTGTGTGTGTGTGTGTGAGTTTAAAAAGCCTACAAAATTTCAGTGCGTGTCATTTCGATCAGCCTCTAATACCATTCAAACCATAGCCAATCATGTGACCTGATTATTGTTTTTAAAAAAGTATTTGTGTATGTAATTTAATACATAGCAACTTCTTTCAAACCTCACCTCAACATTACATGATCAGGATTAAGATAACTTGTCTGAGCAGAAGCCTCCATTTTGTGCTTTGTTTCACTGGGGTTACTGATTCTGTGTCTACTGATTCTTCATGTTGATCACTGAGTACAGTATCAAAGTCAGATTCAGCTGCGACTCTTTTAGATTCCTGCACACGCCTGCTTGTGTAGATCAGGCCCCCTGACAGCTGGCCTTCAGCACTTTAACTCCACAGCTGTCTCTGTCTCTCCCTTGCTTCTCCCGTCTCTCTGCTCCATCCTGTTCACAAATTAACATCGGCCCGTCAGACACAACGCAAGAAATGCTTTTAAAAGTCCAAGACAGGAGCTTCTGTTTAGGCTTAGTGCCTGAACAGAAGCTCATAAAGCCAAATTATAAGCAACTTTAGCCCATCTCAGCTTTCAAAAATCAATACCAAGTCAGTGTGGAGAGAGCTATTGTTGACACGACACACTTTTTGCTTCAAGCCATAAAGACAACATATCTATTTTTAGCTCACATTGACATGATGTGAAAATGCTTCCTTTACATAAAAAACTCAAGTAGGGCTGCAAATGCAGTATTTTTCAATTATCAATTAATCTGTTTACTCATGTCTCAACTAAGTTATTAACTGTATATTTCACAATAAATTCCACGATTATCTTGACTAAAAGTTTTGTATTGTATGTATTTTTGTCAAAACAACATTAAAAAAAAATCAGATTAAAGTATTGAAAAGAGAGGAGCACAAAAACCAAACATTTAAGATGCTACAACCAGATAATTTTTGACTTTTTTGCCCAATGATTTATTTAAAATAGGACAATGAAAGTTTGCTGAACAATGATTTAATCGGTTATCAACATTGTTAGCCAGTTCAGAGTGGTTTTTAGTGACTGAGAGAAAGTAGATGTCATAAATTATACCCAGTGCATTTTTATTCAAACTGACCAAGCAGCTGTAGTGGTGCATATATCAAGTGTTTTTTATCTGTGCCAAAGACAGAAAATTCCTATTTTTAAAAAAGTGATACTGTTTCGGTAATTGCAAAATTTCCCCCATATAATCAGAGACACACTATTAAGTCATCACATAAGGGTGTCCATTCCTAGGTCGCTACATGAACAGGAACCAATCCAGGAAGTGGTTCCCAGTGTGGGAACGACACTGTCTTGGTTCACTCTGACCTTTTACCGTTTAACAACCTGAATGTGACCCCTGGGTCAGGTCAGCACCTCATCCATTAAACATTAAGACACATGCCAGGCCCAGCACAACACCCATGGTGGCAGTGCACAGATCTGTCACGCATGACCGAAAGTTCACGAAAATTTAGAAAAATGTCCATTTTCCCAGACAGGGTGGTGGGAGCAGGGTTTTCAAGATGAGGCAGAGCACATAGTTCAGATAATCTTTTTTCTTGAAATTGGGAAAGGAAGTCAGCTTGTAAATATGACATATTAGACTTTCCCACAGTATCTCAGATACAAAAATGGGGGCAGGGTGAGAGACGAGCAGGAGAAACAGAGTCAGACAGACAAACAAGGGGAAAAAACACTAAAAGAGAGATTTGGTATCCAAGTAAATCATTTTCTGGCATGTTTGGAATTTGCTCTTGGTCGATCATTTTATCAACACAAATGATCTTCAGATCAGAATCCTTGGAAAGTCACCTTTCTCAGTGCTACGACCAAAACAAATCCAAGAGGAGATTGTGGAGACTAATTCCGACGCTGTGGCAGTGACATTGACTCGCTTACAGCTTCCCTGGTATTTCCTGTACGGGAACTGGTGAGAACTCTGTCAAAATCTTATACAATAAAACACACACACACACACACACACACACACACACACACACACACAGCTGATGAAAACTGCCTTGGACCTTTTAGTGGACAATCAACATTCCACTTAGATCAGTGCTGTTAAAGGTAAAATATTTGAACTGGCAGTTCACTTTGACTTGAGAGTAGCTGAACACGTGAGATAAAGGAGAAGTGGTAAAGTGCTTTCCACAGTGCAGGGGATGCAGTGAAGTTTTACCAGGAAAAAACCAGGAAATGTATTATTTAATCAGCGAGTTTGCTTCATTTGAAGACTCTTTTGAGTTTTAAAGCAAGACTATGAAACTATTGGAAAACTTCAGTCTCATTGTTTCATATTAATTTTTTTTTTTTTTTTAAAGAGCACTATTTTTCAATTTCAAACAAAACAATAACCATTCATCCATTTAGTTTACTCAGTTGGTATTTTGCTACATCAGCACTTGGTCTTGTAGGACCAGGAGCTTACAGTAACCGATGTTAGCAGTAGCTCAGGTCAGTTACTGAGTCAGTTGGCTGAATCTGTGGTGCTTTGCTATTTTATATCATGTTTAAGGAATTTATGACAAAAAATAAAACAAGAAATGAAAACTCTGTTTTGTTCCTGCTCACTCTTAAGAGAATCTATAAAAAATAAAGAGACACTTGCTGAATTTCTCTGCTCAGCTGAACATGTGAATAAATGAAGCCTGTAAGATGTTGGTGAAAGCTCCATAATCCTGGAGGGAATCTTTGGGCTTAGCCTTAGCCAATAACTTCTGTAGTTGTGCTACATTGTACCATCGTATGGTACATTTTTGGCTGCCATGTTTATTAGTCTCAGTTTTGAGTACAATTTAGAGCAAAAAATTAACCACTTTTTGCAGACTTGCAACTAACAGTGAAGAAGATTTAAGAACTGATGCAGCTGTTTGAAGATTTTTTGAAAGTATCAAGGATGGCCAACAAAAAGCTGATTCACCTTCTTTTTAATGTTTGATTATGGCTTAAGTTTTGTATTATTATGGTTAACTTCCTTAACCATAGGCTTTATAACAACAGAATGAAAGAATAAACTCTAAGAGGCACTGTAGTGTGTTTTAATCATATACAGTGCAGTCTTTTGTCTCCCAGAGGTGCAGCAGTAACAGTGGGTGACAGGCTGGACAGTATGAGCAGGAGCAGATAACGGATAGATTGCAGGCTCACTATTTTGTGGCAGGAACTTATCTCCCCCCTCACACTGGTTTTATTTATATTTGCACTTCCTCAGTCTCATCTTCTGCCTACTGTCACAAAGAATGCAGTCACTCTGTGGCCACTTTGTTGCTTTTTTTTTTGTAGCTGTTTCACAGTTTAGCAGTGTGTTGTGTAGTTGAGATTGTCTGAACCAAATTTGGGCTATGGTCAGGATGAACCAACCCTTGTTCCATATCAGAGCAATGAGCACAAAACAATATCACAAAACAGTTTTAATCGTGTTTTTAACCAGTGACGATAATGTTCACTTGGTGACGATGTGGCGTCCTCATTCTTCTCCATGAAGCTTGCTTGAACTGATGTAGTTACATAGACCTGGTACATTTTATGTTTGATGAGCCTTATGCTGGACTCTGTTTAAAAAATGACTTTTAAATGAAACACTGGGTGTCAGAAACTGATCATATGGACACTTGGAGGACAATTTGGCTACATATGCACTAGTACTGAAGTTTATTAACACAAGAGTCATAATTTTGTTTTAGTAAGAATTCAACTCCTGTTTCCAATCAATGTAAAAAATGGTTTGTGTGGATTCAGGAAAGTAAGTCATAAATACTCTTTGGTCAGCCTACAAGGATGTAAGTAAATAAATTTTAAAGCATTTAAGTCAAGACTGAAAGAGATATCTTTCAATGACTTTATGGGATATAAGGTTTAGCATCACTGTTTGGTAGTGGCATGCACGAGTTTGGCTGATCATTGAAAGGAACAAGCTGCAAACACAACATTGAAATTATTACAATGATAAGATATAAGCAAAGTGTTAAATATTTATATATGTGGCTGACAAGAAGCAACATTAGCAAAGTCTGAAGTCATTCGTCATTTATTGGTTCATCTGCTGAATCAAAGCCCAACATTTACGCTTCTAACCGCTGACTCTTTAGCTGCCAAATGCCCCACTTCAGATTGTTGCTAACTTTGCCTGTCTGCTGCTTGGTGATGGCCTGGTATGGTACTGTGGGTTTCCTAGAACTTCTGTTTACTGAAAGTGATTGCCTGCTGTTGCTGGAAACAATGCAAATGAGGAAATTAAGAACTAAAGCTGTGCGTCATAAAACCTGAGAAAATTAGCTGAACTGCTGTAAAAGTCCTCAAGGCTGAAGATACTGCAGAGTGGAGTTAAGATTTTCTGTGGATTTGTCACTACGAGCAACATGTTTTATAGTCTTTTTTTATCAACCATTATTGAAAAATAAATTGATTAGAGCAGCTTTAAAAATAGTCTGATCTCAGCCCTGCAAACTCAACCTCCCACTAAAACCAAACCTGACACCCTCATCTCTGCTTCAAGTCATTGCTCTGTATCAATTACTCATTCAATTATGATTGCCTCACTTTTACTGATAATTAATCATTTTGTTTTCATATGCTGAGTTTATTGAGGAGTTTACAGCCCAGTTTGCATATATTCTCAGAGGTTTTGGCTGAAAAAAACAATGATGGCATAGATTAATAATCCTCAGCAGTTGGTTGCTGGATGAAAAAGACAGATGGTGAATTTGACCCCAGAGAAGAGAAATTTCAGCTTGGCTGTGTGGGATGTGAAGAGGATGCTACCACTTCTTGCCATGCCAGCCCCCATGCTGTGCGAGTCCTCATGACTCTACTGACTGCTGCTCTCAGATGATAAAAACAGAAAGCAGCATAGCACACGAGGCATCCCAAAATAGCTCTCTGTGAACTAAAACAGAATTATATTCCAATACAAAGCAACCTTATAGAACGGAAATGAGACTGCTCAAACTGACAGTTAGTCATCGGCCCAACCAGTCTGGTTTTTTTTAGGAACCAATGAGTAAGATGAGCTCAGTTGTTGCTTTTCTTGGGAAAATGTCAGTATGATGCACATCCTTTCCCTCTACTGTAAGCAACAGATAGGAACTGGGAATTAATGCTCTGCTATTACAATAATCATGCTTAGGCTCTGTAAACATTTTTAAAAAAAGATCCCAAAACTGAATAATGACAGGGTCTGTGGGCCTCTTTCACACAGAAAACTTCACAGAAGTGCAACAAGTGCAAAACTGTTCTGCACTTTTTTTCATCAGTGACATGAAATAACTAAGCTCTGGTCTTAAGTCTTACATTGTCTGATTCTCTTGCACTAAGTTGGATTGTGATTCATCTGCTTTTGACTATATTGCAGTCCATTTTTAATTACAATGATTGATTTACAAAGATTAAAAAAGTGCAAATACATCCACTGATAATTTCTTGGTGCAGCTGCAAACAGATCTGGAAAAGAAGTTTGCCAACTGTAATTAATCAAACTAAAAATTCCACACTGGTTTTTACAGCATCAGGGCCAATTAGTGTCAGGTCAGCAGTGAGGTTAAAGAGGCTGGACAGGAATGTGAGGTGAGGTGAGTTTATGGCGACTGAACCAGCCACGAAAGTTTCAGTCACCAAACACTGAACTCATCAAATCCAACAAATAAAAACTTTTCACAGTGAGCAACAACAAATGCATACAAGGTTATTGCGATGAAAACCAAACATTAGGGTAGTTTTAATGTAAAGATCTTGAGATGATGTTCAAGTGACACATTTAATTAAAATTCAGAAATCAGAGTAAAATTATTTAAATATATGAGGACGGGTTGAAATATTACTGGCAGATTATGGTAGATTTATATTATTGGCTTTTAAGAGTATCACTTATAAATAGAGCTGATTATAGCAGTCAAATTGCTTTTTGCCAAAACAGTAGGTGGCAATATGCAACTTAAATGTGTGATGGTGATCAACAGATAAAACACAGCTGAAGTAGGAGAAGAGCAAGTGCAGCACACTTTGACAACATATTCCACCTGGTTAAAGCCACACAATGTAGACAAGAAAGCCACACATAACATTTCCATTGCTGTCAGGAAGATTTTCAATGACAGGGGAAGATAACATGTATGGAAATTGCAAGTTTCAGAGAGGAAGGAAAAATAGTGATGTCAGATTTGTTTAGGTCAGAGCTTGGAGAATCAAATCATCTGTCTTTGCTCTTTACACCCTCTAACCATTAGATGTGCAATCACTACAGGTTATAAACTTTTTTAAAATACAAAAAATGTGAAAATATTGGTTATCTTAGCAGTTTTAGTCAAGAATTGCAGGTAAATATAAATTATTAGTAAAGGCTGAAAAAAATCCTCATCATGCATCCCTACAAACTTGGTAAGGGTACAGATTCACATGTGCAGCACAACATTCATGAAAAGAAACATCTGCCTAATTATGTCTCTGCACAGCCTGACTTAATAACCTCACTTCTAAAGGTTTGTGTGTTAATGAGGCTCATAAAGTTTCACTCTCAGCCTTGTGTCAGGATTGGCCCTCTCAGGTTACAACCTACAGTAGAGCAGGTCAGAGGGGGCTGTGAGTAGAAATAGGCAGTAGCTGACACCGCAAGTTTAAGTGAAATCCAAGCAGGTGGTCTACAGCGGCATTCCTCAGAATGGAGTAATCAGTACACAACAGAGTAGATACAAAAGACATCACAGTACACGCTGAAAACTGAAATTACCAGTCTTTCAAAATAAAAGTTGACTGACCTATATCAAAGTTTTAAAATGTGTAAATATAAAGTCAAAGGTAGCAGAGCAGCTGCAGGTACTCACCATGTTTATCAAGCAGCTGTGTTCAGTGTCCACACAGAGAAAAAGTCCGTCCACAAAGGGTCCGCTTTCAGTAAACCATCCCAACCATTAATGTGCGTGTGAAAACTCTTTGGGATTTGCTCCTCCTGTGTGTCTCACAAGCATATTGTTTGAGCTGTCACTGAGAGTCAGGCTGTTTTAAACACTGGGCGGGGACACTCACTTCCATGTCATTGACAGAGCTGCAGTCCTGCAGCCCCATTGGCCAAAGAGACACCCCCTTCTCCACAGCAGCCCCAACCCACCCCTGTTTTTTTATTTTTTCCGCTCAGCTTCATGCCACTCTACACTCTTTTTCTCTTCAATCTTGATGGTAAAGCAGAAGTATGTCCTTTGTCGTTTTGTCAACTTTTCTGACTAAGAGAGGGATTTTTTTTTCCTTACATTTTATTTAGCTTCCCCTTTCTCTTAAATTTGACATATTCCTCCCATATGTGACAGATTTACGAGGCAGGTTGGGGGGGGGTATTTAAACAGAAATTCTTGTGGCTTTATTCGTTGTTGTCTGGACAACACAGACAGCAGCGTCTGGAAGAGTTGGGTTGGGGGTTGGGGAATGCAGGGGTGTGATGGGGCAAGCTGACCTTTCAGTCTGAGGGTGCAGACTAGAGTAGACAAGCAAGAGCATTGATAAGATTTTCTGTTCCCCTTTTTTATGAGCACGTCACAACAAAAATAATAATTTTAAGTGTTGGATGTTTTTGCCAGCAGATAATTAATTCAACCCCTAAGGTTTGATTTCTTAAATAAATCAAGCTAGAGTACAAGAAAACCACAAGTAAAGTCAGATCTACAATGAGTGAAAGACTTGCATTGTGTGTGTGCGTGTGTTGTGGTACATCTTTGTCTATTCGGGCTCCCTGCAGGTTGCTCACTTTTTGCAGCAACATCTGTGGTTTTAAAATATCAACAGGATATCACAATTGCTGTGGTTATGAGCTTTGAGAGGGACTTTACACCCTCAAATTCATAGAAGAAGCTTGTTCCTACTAACTGTTTATTAAAAACCTGAATTACAACAATGGACAGCAACAAAATATAAAAGTGGAAAAAAACAAAAACACAACTTGGTTGTTATTTAACAAATAAGTCTGAGAAATGAAAAAGACATGAGGGGAATCACAACTGAGGTTTGAAGCAGTGAAAGAAATTTTAAAAATCAGATTTCAACTCAACGAGACAAAACTTTAGTCAAAAAAGTGATATAAAAAGAGAAGACTTCTAGAGAAATATTGCCCTCACTTTTTACTCAAGAGATGGTGGGAGTAAAACTCTTTCTTTTAGTTACAATTTCCACTGCTCGGTTACACATGAAATAAAAATGAAAGACACCACATATAAGAGGAAAGTGGCGAGTTTACTGATGTCATCTAGACAGCATCCTGTTTAGATCTCAGTGAGGGGAGATGAAACGATAGGGGAATAAGGCAGAGTAGAACCATGGGGGCTGGATGTCTCTCAGTCTGTGGTGGTGCGACGGTACCAGAAGCGGGCCCTGAAGTCGTCGCTGCAGGTCATGAATCCAGGATTGGTGGGCGAGTGGACGATGCAGCGGACTATGTTGTTATGTCCCAGAGACAGCAGATTTTTCCTTTCGGCCGTGCGTGAGTCCCAGCAGCACAGGCTGATGGTGCGTTCATCTGGCAGCAGCACGTAGTCTTCTGTGTGGTTAAAGACGCCCTGTGTACGATGCATCTGGCGGCCACTCAACCCCGCACCTACATCAAATAAGAGAAAAAAGTGACCAGGATGGTTCACTGCACCAATGAGACCAGATAGATTTAAATCAAATCAAAGCCAAATGCCAAAAGTTGTTGAGTGATGTGGTGTAAACTGTTCTTGTACTAATGAGGAACACAACAGAGTTGGAAATGTGTCTTGGGAGTAACTTTCATACACACAGCAATGCAGGAGCTACAGGATGGCAGGCTGTAAAACTTTGGGGTCACTAAATTCTAATCTTATAAAGTTCTACCAAAATGGTTAAGAGTAGGCCCTGGACTCGCTGTCAGCAGCTCTGTGGTACGCTAGTTTTACCATCTATGAGCAAGCTGCACACATTTACTTGACATGACTGTGAAATATTGTGTTTTTACATATCAAATAAGGAAGAAAGGCTGAATGGCATCGAAATGTGAGCTTTCAGGAATAACATTAGACTTGTAGGCTGAAGGGAGTTTAGTGTGACTTTAAACTGGGAATTAAAAAAGGAAGAAAAGAGAAAAATAACAGAATAAGCAAGTCCTCACATTGAACATCCACACTGAAAATTCTGTGTGGATTCATCCTGGATGTTTTCATAATGACTTTACTGTGTTTCTTCTGTTTGTTTACACATTTCTGTGAACTGTGTCAGTGATGCAAGCTGCATACCTACATGGAGTTTCCACTTCTTGCTGTTTTCCTATCATTTTTATTTTAAGAAAGCCAAAAAAAAATCCCTTTCTGTTCATTCAAAACAGACCCTAAAGAGGATGACGCCATCATTCACTGAACTTGGGAGGCTTTCTCGCAACAGCTGATAGAAGACGACAGCGGAAGCTGCAACACTTGGCATGTTCCTGATGTGGTCTGTGTGATGAAATGGTCTCTCCGTAATTATTTAAGAATTGTGGAAAAAAGAAAAACATGACATCCCTTGACTCACCATGCATCAGCATTGACATGTTCTTCCAAAACTTCAAACCTTTTGCAAATTTGAAAAATATTAAACTTTTTTTTCTGTTAGGTAAATTTCATTTAGGTCTAATCTATAAAATTTCAATATTCAGTCTATTTAGGTAAGTGTTTGTTGAAAGTAGTGGATATTGTTACAATGTTACTGAAAAAGCTGACAGGACCAGTTACTGCACTGAAGAATATTGACCTACAATATTAATACATAAATAAAGCATAATTCTATTTCATTTTCTTCTTATTATAATACTAGTAAATTATTAATTACCTTATGATGATTCTTCTGAGCAAACTCTGAACATACTCAGAACACTTAAAATGTAAGCACTTCTGCAATAGTTGGCTAGGGGGCACCACTTTCCAGTCTTAACAGGCCACAAACAAATGAACAAAACAGCCATTAACCCTCAAATGCCTCCATAAAATGCCATCTTAGTGAGTATTGATCAGCACAGTGGATAAGGGGGGTTGCCCAAATTGTATACCAAAAGTCTTAGCCTTTCTGACATGTCAGACTATTGTAGTTTGAAAATTTCAAACCACTGCTTTAGATGCCACAACTGTATACCATGCTGCAATACTGCCCCCTGCAGACACACACAGCATTTGATGTTTTCCTCATGATCATTTGTTCCATTTAATCATTTTGACCTCTGCATCTACTTACCCTGTTTAGACTTATGGACCTGACTGAATTTCCAAACAGTCAGAGAAAGAAAAAGGATTCATTCTCCACCATAGAATCTCTCTCGTGTCAGGCTGCTGACTGCACTGTCACCCAAGGAGTCAGTTTTATGTAATAATTATAATATGCCTTTTTGTTTTTTTTGTTGTTTTTTTTAAATATAGTATCAACATGTAAATTTATCATGGTATTCCACTGGTGTTGCTAATTTTCTGGTATTGTGACATCCCTGGTCTCAAATCTATGACTCTAAAGACTGCTGTAGGTTTGTGTTTTATGTATTTCAGTCAAATAACAATGCTGGATAGTGTATAAAACTAAGCTAACTTAAACAAGTTCTTTCTGCTTAGAACAGAGGCCTCAAACTCTTTTTGCTCACATAAAAAAATAATTATTAGTGTCTCTCTCTCTCTCTCTATTACTCAAACTAACTCTCCCTCTCTCAAACACTCTTGCTATCTTTCCCCCTTCTCTTTCTCTCTCTCCCTGTGTCTATTTCTCATCCTACCTCTTTCTCTCTCTTTCCCTCTTAACCCAACCAGTCCCATCAGACAGTCACCCACCTCTGAGTCTGGATCTGTACCAAGGTTTTTGCCTGTTAATAGGAGGTTTTCCTTCGCCACTGTCGCCAAGTGCTTCCTCATGTGGGAATTGCTTGCAATTGTCAGGTCTTCTTTAATAGAGTTATAGAGTGTGGTCTAGACCTACTCTATAATTAGTGTCTTGAGACAACTTAAGTAATGATTTGGCACTATATAAATAAAATTTGATTTGATAAATGATTGATTTTTTTTAATGAGTCTCATATTACTTACTATTTGATATAAATAAAAGCCCTAAGTCCAAAACCATAGGATTCTTAATATTTCTGCATGGACTTTTCATAGGATAAAAAAACCATGCAATAAGGTACAAACTGAATCAGAAAAAAACAGATTACACTCATTAAAGTGTGTCACTTTGACCATCACTGACTGCAATAAAACATAATCTGTTCAAGTCAATTTTAACACTCTGTATCCCTGCTTTATGAACATTGCCTGTGTCCAGCAAACTTAATCCTCCTTACCTGTGTACTTTACCAGTGTTCGGCCCGTGGAGATCTCCCACAGTTTGACCACAGAGTCTTTGCCACTGGAGAGAATGTACTTGGAGTTTTTAGAGAAGATAGCAGAGCAGACCTCAGCCCCATCATGAGCCTTCTCAAAGGTGGTCACGCAGCGGTTTGAGACGCCATCCCACAACTTGATGCTACCATCCTTGCTGCAGGTGACATAACTGTTTGCGGTGGGGTTGTAGCTGACGCCACTGATGGTGTCTGTGTGTTGGTCCAGCGGGTTGCAGGACACAAAGCACTGGAAGGTGTTGACGTCGTAAAGCCGGAGAGTGGGGTGCTGTGTTCCCACCAGAAGGAAGTCTCCTGAGGGATGGAAGGAGATTGAACGCAGCATTTCTGCCTCCTGTGGGAAAGAAGATCACGACAGAAAAAAGTACAACAGAACTGTAGTGACTAAAACAGTTTTAAAAGTTTTGAATACTGCAATCTTCTCAGTCGTCCATGCATTAACTGATTATTTATCTGCACATCTTGGCATCCATATCCACTCTGTGCCATTATAACTCTATACAGTTTTTAACATGTAAATATCATACACTGTTGCTGTCAATATGTTTTACTTACTCTACACAAATTTCAATATAAACACATAATGTACATAGACATGTAAAGTCAAATAATGTACATGATCTACCCATCTCATTGACACATATTTATTTAATATTTATTCTTGCTGTAATATGCACCACTGTTGCTTCTCTACACTACTTATACTGCTAGAAAACAACAGCAAAGTTAATCTGTGCACAGACTCTTATGGTGTTTACTTTAATGAAGTTGGCTAATGTTGGTTTTTATTGGACTGTATACATACTTACTATCTTTTCACTTACTTTTATAGTACAGTCCTGACCAGTCACAATTCCAACTACTTCACAATTCATTGACATAATTGTTAGTCTGATGAGTTTGTTATCTTTGTTCCTAGCTGTTGTGTATTTCTGTCTGGGTACACTGACAACATCGACAAATCATTTTGAAAAATATGCTTACAACACACAGTTACCTGAGACTACACTTAAGTTACAACAACTGGATGGGACTTTTGCATGCAGCATGCTACTAACATATTCCTTGTATGTACTTGGCCAATTCCAATTCCCAAACCTACCTGTATATATTTAAATGCTCGTTTTGCAGAGGGTTTTGAGTAGTCAAAGAGTTTGAGGGTATAATCTCTTGAGCCAGAAGCTAAAATCTGTTCAGTTGGATGGAATGCAAGGCAGGTGACTTCATCTACATGGTCATACAGTGTTCGAATCACAGGGTGATTCTCCATGTTTTGTTGTGCTGTCTCATTCATCATCACCTGAAATACAAAGACCACAACATTCAAAAACAAGTCTGCTACATGAAAAATGTGTTGTGTGCTCTGGTCTCAAATGTGCCTCACCTCAATAGGCATGGCACTTTTGGCCAGCATGCGTTCAGTATCCAGGATCTTGATGGAAGCGTCAGCTGAGCCAGTGGCAATCAGCTGACCATCACGACTGTATGAAGCAACGCGGCATGGACCTTTATGGGATGTTACATAGCAGGTCTCATACTCCGATGCCTCTGGAGACATAGTCTGGACATCAGCATCAAATTCCAGATCAATACCCACACCAGGTGCCACTGTATCTGAGCGCCCAATCGCATACTGAACTGCACTGTCATCATTTTCCATTCCTGAGAGAGAGAGTCGAAATTTAACAATTACGGCCTCATGAGCCCTCACAAAAGGTCATACATGCAGAAGTGGAAAAAAAACACGCTTACCTAGCTTTGCCAGCTGCATCAGCTGCTCGGACGGCGACACCACACTCTGTGGTTTGACCTCATTGATGAGACTGTTGGCGATGTTGGTGTATCCATCATACAGCAGCTGGCTTATAATAAGCTTGTACAGGTGCTGTCGGTCCTTGAGAGTTGGTTTAGGACGATACATGCTAAGTGATGCTGACCAGGAGCGGGCCGTCAACGATGACAACTTAACTGTCTGTGTCAAAAGATACAACGTCAACAATTTAACGAATTACTGCAAAAGCTTTTGTAAAGCTATAGGTGTTTCACAGAACGAAAATGTTATTCATAGCAGTATTATCGCAAACAGTATAATACCCACGATTACGACACCAAGTTAGCTAAGACTACGTAGATGTTACAGCAACAACAACTGAATGAAACTTGTGCCTGGCAGTGCTACAAACAACATTGGTTTGATGCCAGGGTTAATAAACAGTAAAAACAAAAGCAGGTTAAACGCTGATAAAACCCCGAAGAGGTAACGTTAGCTTGAGGCCATGCAACAACAGCACCGACTGAATATTATTGTTCGCTACTGATTCTCAAACACTTAGATCGTTTCCTCAGGCTGCACTAACGTTAATGCCAGCTACAACAAATGAATGGAATCTGTGCAAAGACATGCTGCTAACAGCGTTAGCTTTGTTGCTACAGTTAAGACGGAGCAAAACAGCACTCACGTTAGGCTTAGATAGAAAAAGACCTGAACTGGCTGGAAATTGAATATGCAACAAAAGCGTTATCTACCGTAAAGAGAATCAGCTGAATATTACTGCTAACAATTAATTTTAAAACACAAAATAATCCGACCCTCTTCAAACTTTCAATGGTGCTCCAAGACAAACGTGCGTTACGCTGTACGTTTTTGCGTAATACGTCAGGAGACGAAAATTCTGGCGCTTTTTTGATAATAGCCTCCAGATGGCGCTGCGGTGGATGCTAGATGCCACCACTTTTGACTGAAAACGCTTTTAGGACAACATTAATAATTTTGGTGACATCTGCACATAAATTACAGCGAATTATAAGAACTCAATAGTGAACACGTTCTGTAGTAACCATTCGTGATTGTTTCTGGTTTCAGTAAAATCAAATAGACTTTGACTGAAAGTGGAGAACGGAAAGAGCGCTGGCATAGAAGTTGACTTGACAGACCCAAGTACAAACGTTCAGTCAAGACCAATGGTCAAGACATAATGGTTATGTTTCAAAATGCAAGTGGCGCAGATGTGACATACCAGGTTGGTCAGCTGAACGCCCTTCACAGATGACCTGTTAATATTAAAACTTGACCTGTTCAGCCCTTCTCACCAAGAGTTTTGAACTCTAAAGCCATCTTTTTTTTGTCTGCATCTGAGAATGCAATATTTTACTATTGTATTGTTAATTTGACTCCTTTCAGATAAAAAAAAAGATTATTCAAATATGACTGATAGCTATCCAGCTGAAGAAGAAACAGATACAACAGCTCATTAATTTAATTTATTTTAACCTAAAGTGATGGTTTCCTTACCAAGACCCTGCACAACACCCTGGCTTTGAATTTAATAACCTTGTCTTTAACAGAATGCCAGTCTATGATACAAACACCTACTCACAGACCACACAGAATATCATGAACAAACACATAATTACACGCTAATATTGAAAAAAAAACAGATGACACACAGAATTATGTCTCCATAAAACCAGTAAAGGAACAACTTTTAATATTTTATCCTGTTTGTCAGATAGACAGATCATGCTCCAGAACTATTTTTAGGTAAACAAGAACAAAATTCTTTCAGCCCCTCCTAAATCCATCCCTACTTTATTGAAACATCTGTTAAAGATCAGGGGCCAGTTTCACAAAAAGCCTAATGTTTCCTCTTCAAGAATGACTTTAAAGGTTTCATTTTCTTTAGCTGAGGTATTTACCTAAAGGGCTTGAGCAGAATCCCTTTACAGTTTTCCTTAGCCAAGAAGAAATGGAATTTAACATTGGAAGAGATTTAACATTGTTTCAATTTAACTGGTTCCAGAGACATTTGCTTGCTTACATAGTGCTCAGGTTAGCCGACTGTTATTGCTTTACTTAGCTGACAGATGACCACACAAACCCTGGAGGAATTTAATAAAATGAAACCTGTAAAAGTAAATATAATCTGCAAATAAGAGCAATCAGAAAACAATGAATACAACCTTAATTACATCAGAAAATCTCTTTAAGAGATCAATCCAAGACATCAAAAACAACAAAAGGAAACAAAACAATATTTAAGCAATGTTTTTCCACTTTTCTGCCATAAATTAATATGTTAAATATCATTTTAATGGTGCTCTGACTTGTTACAGAGAGAATTTGTTCTCTGCTTCAGTCACGCTGTGTCCTGATTGCCTGCTACATTATAGGTAGGTGCAACAAGTAACAAAGGAGCAGACACAAAACCCCTCATATCGCTTTTCAGCTCTCCATCTTACACACCAACAACTGCTGCTGATTTGTTTTCAACTCACTGCCAACAGTGATACAGCCCATTTGAAGAGTTTTCATCAGTGAGTGTTATAGCCAGGTGTCATTAGTATATTGTAACTTTAGGTTTTTGTTTTTTTGGGATGTATCATGCACATTTTATTCCTTCACACACTCCATCCAATAGAATAATTTCTGGTCAGTGGTACATAACACTTAGGTCACCTGATCATATCCAGTCTAGTGTCCAGGTGTGTCAGAGCTGCTTTTTCTGCTCATCTGTTATAAGCAATTGTCAAACTCAAATTGCTGATCTCTATGGGCAAATATGTATATTATAAATATAATACATTTTTTTTTATTATTACATTTCCCTTATAAAAGTGATTGTGTGTCAAAACCATATGACCTAGAAACATACATTTCCAGGTAGGTTGTGAATTCCACACTCTACAGGCATCTATAATGATGTTCTTTGTTAACGTGATCTTGTGACCCCTGCTTTAACCCCATGTTATACCACTTGCAGCTCCATTTATTTCTATTGGTGTTTATAACTTACTTAGAATTCTCTTTCTTGACTAAAGCTTCAGCAGATTAGTCCCCCAGTCTTTGTTGATCCACAATGGGACCTATTTTAAGGGTTGTCAGTCATGCTAAAGTCAAGTCAAGTCAAATGTATTTATATAGCACATTTCACACGCCAGGTGTAGATTCAATTCAATTCAAGTCAATTTGAGGGCAAGTATCCATGGTTTCGGTTTCTTTAATCATTTATTTCACAACGGGGTGGGTGATTAGCCCAAGCTGCCATTTTTTGACTGTGTTTTGTCTGATCTCCCACCCAAGACCTGTCTGGTTTGGTAAACTTGCCAGGAGTTGCCTCTCACTGGCATCTCTTAATCTCCTCTGAGGGTTCACTGGGGTGCACAAGCTCTCTTACCACCTTAAGGTAACAGTCACAAGAGAGGGTTTATAAAGGTTCACATTATAATTAAACCTTTTTTCTTAAAGATTAAATTTGAATATAAATCAACACTCGATTGTAAATGCTTTTGTGTGTACCAGGGAGCTTTGAGTATTGTGTGGGTTGGATGGGCGTTGCAGAGAGACAGAAGCCAGCACACAGCTGCTGCTGCTGATGATGCCTTAGAGGGAGTTGGGGGCAGACCTAAGATTTCGGAAACACAACTAAAATGGCCAGCAGTAAAAAGCTAACATTAGGTAGGTTATAACCAAACAACACTACATATGTACAATTTTAACATCACCACCACCTATTGTTCTACTCCACTACACTATACACACATTATAGAGTACAAGTATAAATATAATAAAATGTGGACAAGTGAGAAGAAAAAGGTTCAAGAATCATGATTAAATTATTACCTAACATAAATTATACCACGGCATGATAGTTTGTGTGACACGTGACACAAACTCCTCTCCTCCTTAAAAGACTTACATTTTGATAGTGCCCAATTTGACAACTACCTACTGTTTAAATGGGACACCCTGATTCAAACTCAAGCTGAATCAAATATATTTTCCCTTAAATATATCATGAGCTAGTTTAACCAAGCCATGAAGAGCTAGCACAGCAGCTGTATTTTAGGAGGCCTACTTAAAAAATGTTTTTTTTAGTGTTAAATTGCATAACATTTTAAAGAAACAATGAATATATGAATATATCTCCGTAATAAATTGTAAAAAATCCATCAAAATTCAAGCATATTTTTAAAGTTGCTGGCAGGAAGAAAAGCACAAAGAAATAAAGGAGAGGGGAAACAAGAAAAAAGGCAATTTCTATATTTTTTGGCATCATTTTATGTATTGACTATGAATATGTCCAACTTTGCAAGCAGTGCCTGTAAAAATGTGATGTCAGAACATATAGTGTTGGAGATGAAGTCGTTTTTCTCTCTGTTTGATTAATATAGCAAGAGAGTTAAATTTTATGGAATTTGATCAAGTTAAGAGTGGAGGTTTTGGAATCAATATGTAAATCTAATAAGTATAGAAATTGTCAGGGTGACCCATTAACAATACACTCATTAGTTAATAGTCAGATTTTTCTATAAAATTTGCATAGTCGATGGAAGAGGGAAGAAGTGATTGTAACAAACTATGCTGTTAAATTTTACATTTAAGAGAAAAAAGCAGCTGCACAATGATGGAGTTAAAATAATAAACCTAACTACATCAAACATATACAGAATTGTTGTCTTCATGTTATTCTGTAGCATATAGTGGCCAACTACTTTTAAAACAAGTATGTTTTAAGGCCATAACATGCAAAAGCTCAAATATTTATCACCCTTTCTTCCACTCTTTCTTTCTTTCTTTACTTCTTTACTTCCTTCCTTCCTTCCATCCTGCTCATGAAAAACCATAGCCACAAGTAACTAACCGTTGGTTTAACTCTGAAACAGTTTGCTGCTTGACATAAAAAAATAAATATTATTGATAGCTCATATAGCATAGATTTTTTAAAATTTAGTTTTGAAGTAAAAATGCTAAATGTATGTTAGATAGAATTTTTAAAAGAATAATCCTTTGATTTTTCAGTGTTGCTTGGTCAATAAAAAGTGATATAGAAATACCAAAGGGATCTGATGAATAGTAACAATTTATAGACTAAAATAATTATAAAACAGAAAACAAAACATTAATAGATAACATAAAATAATGTTCATCAGTTTGGCTTCAAACTGTATGTATTTTGCCATGTTTCAGTAAATATAATATGATTTATTTTCTTTTTTGTAAAAGAAGAGTATGAATAGTATCTTACCTCATATGTAGGCCTACATGACACAGCAGAGGGTGTGCAATTACAGCTTTTCAGAGTCACAAAGACAGAAAAGCTGTGAGCTTCTGTTAGGCTTTAATTTCAGGATTGTTGCCATATGTAAGAACAGTCTTGACTTTGCATTTGTGAGCCATAAAATTGCAGTTTGCTTTGCTTCATGCAAAACACAGCAGCTGTGACTGTGTTGTAGTAGAACAGAGATGATAGCTGTGGCTTTCAGTTTAACACTTACGGGTATACTGAACACACCACTACCACTCTGACAGCTGGAAGTAGTAGTGTTATTGATAGTGGTGCTGAACACAAAAGTGGGGCATGAGACTGCTATTCTTTAGCCACAGAAAAGCATAAGTGAACATGTAGGTAGATATAGGCCTCCAGCACTTCAACACCCACCCACACACAGTCTCTCAGTTGCCACCTCCTGCATTGTGGCTCTATTTAACTGCTGGCCAAATAGACAGAAATGTACTGTGATACAAGGTGGAAAGCCTGTTAGAGAGACAGGCATACTCAAGTGATAGCCTGTTTTTCATCAATTCATGTGCAAAAATGAAGCATGGGAGCTATTCAAACACTAATGAAGTAAGCTGGATGTTTCCCGTGGGTGCCTTCAATCTGGGGACATACCTCTGTTGCACATGCCGAGGCAGCAAACTTCTCAGTCCTTACAAATAAGGTAAAAAACACAAAAGACTAAATAAATATTGTGTCTTTAGTGAGTAAAAATGTTCTTAAGTTGTAGTTTTTGCATGATGGCATTAGCTTTTTGAGCACTGTATTATAACATATTTATAACTACTAAGATAATGTCAGCATTGGTAATATTGAAATATAACTACATGTCTAATAATTCCACTCCATGGCTTTAAAGAGGAGTTTCCTTATGGATAAACATTTTAATAAAAGCAGAAAAAACAACAACTGGGAAACCAGGATGAGTAGCACAACACATTTTATTGGTCTCTGGTCTCTGCTGACTATCAGCTGTAAAACTTGACTCAACCTTGTCTCCTAGTAACATGACTAACATGGCCAAAATATTATCTATCCCCAACATTAGACATCTGCTGGCTGTTTTGGATAATACGCCTGCAATAATCCATGTAGACTGACATATACTGTGATTAAAAAACATCAAAATTGACTCAGTCTTAAAAAAAATAATGCAAACGTGCCTGAAACTATGCTTCCACCCTGCAGGACTGTGAGCTGTACGAGGACAGCAGAGAACATGCGTGGTAGGTGGTGTCTTGTTACCATGTCAACTCAAAGCATGCTCTCAGTGGACCAGCCTGCAGTTGCCTTGGAGACCAGCTAGAGTCTGAAGCAGTGAAATGATATGAAAACTATTTGTTTTCTTTCAGCAGATGTCATCTGATAATTGCACGGTCGATCCCACACGATGACATACTGTTCGGAAAATCTGAGCTTTGAAAACATTGCTTACATCTGAGGTTTTGAAAGTATAAATACTTTAGTCTTTACACTCTTCATTTGTTCACATTCAAGAACATAAAAACCTAAAGTGGCCATAGAGAATGACTTTGTAATAACAGTGGATTAACAATTTGGTCTTGATGCTCTCAGTTAATTTTTCATTTCCAATGGATGCTATTAACGGGCGCTTATCTAATTGCCTCTGGATGCAATTAGATAGACTTAAGATCAAACAGAACAAGGAAATGTGGCCAACAACCAATCAGAGCACAATATGTTTAATGTAGCATTGAGAAACACATCCTGATTTCCAGCAGGAAGAAATGCTTGTTCACAAACTATTTCAAATTACATCCGACCAGTACACTAAAGTTTGTCTCTGAAAAGATCTAAGGCAAGAATTAGTCAATGCAGAAACAGAATCTGGATTCATAATTAATTAGGAATTGCTAGTTTGACAGTTTTACCTCAGGTTTTTGTGAGCTTGTTGAGTTGCCCTGGTTCAGCCAAACTTAGCAGCCAAATCTATGACTATTCAGATCTAGACCTGTAAGGGACCCATAAATGACTCCATCAGTCATTGTATTCAACCTGTCTCATAGTAGATAAAATGGTTGTGTTCGTCTACACACAGTCCAGGTTCATACAGTAAAAAATGTTTGAAGTGAAACAGCTGTCCTCCCAATATATTCTGAAATAGTCTGGAGATCCTCCCTTCCTCTAGAGAGTTTCCTCTATCCTTTGAAGTTTATAAGTATAGTTTTTTTCCGTTACTACTTTAATGTTCCACAATTTATGCTGCAGTGACAATACTGTGCACATGGAAAGAGGTAAAATTACTGAGAGCAGCCTTCCAAATCAAATATGTAAATCAAAAAAGAAAATATTCTTACATTAACTCAACATACAGACACAAAATATAAGAAGTCAGCTCAGAAAGTTTGCACTCTTTGACATAATTTAAGGCAGTATAGCCTGCAGGGACTGTTAGGGTGGAGTAATGTCCATATGGGTGTAGGTCTCTAATGTAATTCATTTAGATAGGAGGCATGTGGATGATACAGTATATGCATAAAAACAGATATGGATGGTCAGAGCGAATTTGTGCATCGCTAGTGTGCATGTTGTCACCCTGCTTCTTAAGCTCTTTCAAGCTAAATAATGTACCATTTAAACAGAGGAAAATACTGTGTGAATGACTATGGATCATATCCTGGTTGATCAATGATACAATCACTCCCTGCTGTCTCAAGATAACAATAAGACATCAATAAGTCTGACCACACCTCATTTTCAAGAGCAACATGCCCATGAGTGTACATATTGGAGCAGGTACAACTGGTAGTTATACAGTATGGGCACTGGATATGACAGTGACAGTTGTGTCAATGGAAATGAGCAATGACACTTGCACTGTGCTCTGCACCACTTTGCACCGGATGTTTGATAGGGTCCAAAGTCTACAGTCAAAGTGGTTGTTTACGTTGACAAACATAGAAAGTACAGCTGATTTTGTTATTCCCCTCCGCTGTATAACCTGCAGCTTCTAACCTTGTTTCTGGCTGCAGGCAGAGCCAAATATTTTTCTTTTAAGTTGGTGGAGACCAAAATTGAACTAGAAAGAGAGTGAGTTTAACTCAAACTTTTGTCAAGTAGCCAGACACACCATTTTAAATGAAAGTGAATATTACTTATTATGATCTAACAATTGTTGAACTTTGTAATATGATAATATATCAGTCTTTTCTTAAAAGTTTGTTGTGTTGCCCCCAAGTGATCAACACATAAATGGATTAATTTATAATTATAAGGAAATCCAGTTCAGACATGGTGTAATTTTACTAAACTAATATGAGTCACCTAGTATTGTTTTACTTTGAATCTATACCAATCATTATGATGTTCCAGTTGTATCTTTGGCACTGACATTGGTCAGTAGTTATCATGGCTGTTACACTTGTATTTTTATGCCATTACTGTAAAAAAACAACAACAATGATCTATCCATTGATAACAGGGTCAAAAAAAGTAAACTGCGTATAGCAGTATAACTGGGGCAAAATTTTACCTGTAGGTTTTACTTTAAAATGGAACAATAAAATCTTTATTCTGCTTCCTAAATCCATGATTTTGATGGTCAATGCAAGCAACAGCAAATAAGTGTGAGTACAACAAGAAATTCTGATTTTAAAAAAAGCATACTGCACTACTGTGTAAGCATGTGCAGTGTCTGCCCGTGCACAAAGCTAAACATTTTAACGGGGGCAGTCGTTGGCGGTGGGAAATTCACTACAGCCGCGCACAACCCAACCATTTGTTCTCTGCCTAAGAGTGAGAGCAGTGCACGTGCAGCCAAGCAAGCAACAGCAACATTAGCTTTGCTGCACCCTTGTCTATGTGGGTGTATGAAATACAGTGTGTGGGAGGCAGTAGAAAGGTGGGGGAGAGAGTATATAAGTGAGCTAGAAGTCAGATACTGCCTCAAACTGTTGATGGTAAAGTCAGTCAGCCAGCGTGACTGTTGAAGGTAAGCTCGACTCTGTCAGTGTACTTCCTCTGCCTAGCAGTCGCTTTCACTCTGCACAGCACTCTGTGTTAGCCTTAAGTCCTTCCATCTGTGCTCAGGGCCTCTCTGTTCTTTCACTCCTGCTGATCACTCTGTGTAATCTATGTTTTCAACTTGTCCTCCGGAAGTCTTTGTTTGACAGCCACACACCCACCCAGCCACCCAGCCAGCCCTTCTCCTTCCCTCACTCCCCTCCTCCCTGCCTCACCACTTTCATAGTGCATCTTCTCTCTCATTTACATTTGTTCCGCTTCCTCGTGACAAGAAACAGTTCATGTCAAAGAGCTGTGCAAGAAAATCTGATTGTGAGAAACAAACGGCCTGGATATCGGAGCAGACTGCAATGAGCATACACTGCAAATGAGACTGTTTAGTTTAGAAGACTTTCTAAACTGGATAATTGTGGCTGTTTGAAGTGCAAAGCAAGAAGGTAAGGGATTTCTGCTGTTTTTCTTCTGTTCTCTTAAGTGTTGCGCTTCAGTTTTGGCCTAGTTATGGTATGTTCTGGTTTCTTATAGTGACACTGTTACCTACACTGTGTGATGGCAACGCCAGCAGATATTTCCTCTTTTCAGTTGTTCCCTTTATACAGTCAGAACAATGGTTGGAAATGAATTTTTAGAGAGAAATGAAACAAGACATTTTCTCATATGACACCAATTAAGAAAAATCTAGCAAGTCTTTTCATTTTACTTTTGATCTTTCCCATTTTTGCAGATGCTTGTTCATATTGTAAGCCATTGTAAGCCAGAACAGTTTGACTTCTTTTTGAACTCATTCCACCCAGGACAGACTTGTACACAATTTTAAACTGGCAACATGTCCTTGTAGAAAAAAAAATGCCCTTAATAATTTAGAGGTCCACTCTGCAATTGTTTGTCTTAATGGAGCTGTAGCATGTGTAACATTCAGACTTAACAAAGCTGTAAGGAAGTGAAAGCACATTACAGTCAGATGGATCTAAGTTCTCAGCTAAACAATGAAAATTAAAATACTCCAGCACAGTATTTCTATATTTAATAAAGAACTTGCTTGAATATGAACAAAAACAAACTTTCCTCACTTCACAGCACCACAAAAAGTGTCTAACGTGGGCGTGCTCATGCTGTACAACCAACAAAGAGTGTGCTCAGTGCCAACTGTACCTCTGTGGGTGAATTATGCAAAATCACAATACATGTAGAAGCAGCATCACAGCAACAGGAAATGAAATGTGCTTTACTTAATATGAAACTATTTTTCTTTCATGAGGTGGCTATACACTTTGATTAGATTACTGCACAAATGTGACAGTCTGTCAGGGAACAAGGCTGCCACATGCTACTGTTAACATTAAGGGCATACCTGTTAATTGGTGCAGACTGGTGACAGAGGCAACAGCTAATGTCAGTAGACACATTTTATTTGGGGAGATAAAAGCCTGAGTATCGGATCTCACTCCCTCATCCCTCTCTTGATGTGATTCACTCTACTATATCACCCCTGCTTCTCTCTGCTGTTTATGTATATGCATTTCTTTTCATGTTTTCATCTCATACATGTGCCTGCATGCCAAAA
This sequence comes from Acanthurus lineatus, assembly GCA_029814665.1. NCBI lineage: Eukaryota > Metazoa > Chordata > Actinopteri > Acanthuriformes > Acanthuridae > Acanthurus > Acanthurus lineatus. Next base: position 27,221,479 of record JAPZDV010000012.1, read on the forward strand.
CATATTAAAAGGGTTGTATTCCTGCACTGCCTGCTCTTAAAATTAAATCTGAGAGATATAAATGACTTGACTTTTCTCTGCATTCTGTTTCCATGGGTATTATTGCTCATTACACAGTGATATCACAGAGATAGCTGTAGTAGAGCGATCATTGCAATACACATCACCCTAGATTTTATAACTATGAAAAAAAATCCAAACTGGATTAACTGCTTTATTAGCCATCTGTCCTAAAGTGCACTGAATATCTGTCTTCATTAACTGCTTTATGCATTGCTATGCTCCTTTGCTCTGCTCCACCGGTACAATAACAAAATATTCACCTGGGAAAGAGTCTCATTTTTAAGACCTAGAACCATCCAGTAGAAAGATCTGCCCCATATGATCTGAGGAGAGGTGGAGGTCTAATGCAAACTGTTCTTATCTTACAGGTAATTAGAGACCTGGCTCTAGTACATCACGACAGCAGCAGTGTTACCATGGAGACTGGCAAGCCAGGATTGGCGAGTGCTCCAGTGCACATCAGCTCCGCTGCAGTGCAGACAGAGAAAAGGATGGACATCCATGCCCCGCTGACGGCTGTTTACATCCACACTGTGCCTGCTCTACCAGCGCAGCCTTACCACCAGCCTCTTGCAGCTGCCCAGGAGCCAGCCACACTCCAGCTGGCCATGCCACAGCTTTACTCCAAGGAGACACTTCCTTTTTTGACAGTGCATATCGCTGGTGGGCTGCAGTCTCAGCCGGGATTGAGTTTGGCAGCTGCTTCTCAATCAGCCAGACAAACGAAATCAGCAGGAAAGCACGTGTGTCCTCACTGTGGACGGGACTGTATGAAGCCCAGTGTGCTGGAGAAGCACCTTCGCTGCCACACTGGGGAGCGGCCTTACCCCTGCACTACTTGTGGAATTTCATTTAAGACACAGAGCAACCTCTACAAACATAAGCGCACCCAGGCTCATGCCCGCCTCTCATCTGAGTCGGAACAAAGCAGCCTGGGGAGTCTTGACAGTATGTCTAGCTCCAGAGAGACTTGTACCTCCAGTTTGTCTCTAGATGAGCGCAATGAGGAGTCGAGCAGCATGGAAAAGGATACCCAACAGCCTGCTGCTGAGGTCACCTGTTCAGCCAGTACTGCAAAGATCTACTCTGTAAACACCCATGGATCTGTCAGTGAACAGTATGAGTCGACCCCTACAGATCATAACACCAAAGAACCCAGTGGAAGTAGAAAGGTAACAACAGAGGGTGAAAGACAGAAGATGGACAACGAAAAACCTCAGCTGACTGCCAGTCGACATCTTCCCCTTCAGAGACAAGAAGCCACTCTGTTCTCCAAGCAGTGGGAGAGCTCTGTATCAAAGGGAAAATCACAGAGCCATGAGAGCACTGATTCAGGTTTCAGTGAGAGTAGTGACCACTATCCAAGCCCTGGCAGCGTATTACCTGACCACAGTATGGATTCCCTTACTGAATCCACCAAAGAACATCTGGAAGAAAATATCAGCACACAAAAACTGACAGACACAGGCCAAGGAGGGCAGCAACCCAAAGACACTGCAAAGGAGAATGAGCACAAGACACTGGAGGAGCGTATATCCAAGCTAATTTCGGAGAATACAGCTGTTGTGGAGGATAAACAACTGGAGAATGTAAGGCCACGAAAAACAGTCCTGTCAAAGCAGGGTAGCATCGACCTTCCTATGCCATACACATACAAGGATTCCTTTCACTTTGACATGAAGATCAGTCAGACTCAGAATGTTGGGTTGCAAAGAAACAGGAAACCTGGCTTCTATAGCTCTGTGCCCACTCAGCACTCCACCACCATGGAGCATGCCCCCTTGACCCGCAGCAACTCCCTCCCTTTCAGCGTTACCCTCCTGCAGCCTGAGAGGAGCAGCCCATCCACCTCCTATCAGAATGATTATGTAACACTTGTCAGGAGGGGAAGCTCTGGCCAGATCAATCCAACAGGTTTTGCGATCAAGCCGGTGACCCAGCAGTCATCCACCCACCACCCACTGGTCCGGCAGACAGCCGTTGACTGCAACCACGCAACAGACGGTCTCCTCATGAATTCATCTGTGAATTCATCTGTAGAGGAGGCGTGCACCGGCAGTCTCAGCTGCGATGGGGATGGTGGTGACATTTGTGGAGAGCCAAGCAACAGAAAGTTCCGGAGGAAGAAAGCGCAGAAGTTTGCTTACAACAAGTGGTATATGTATGGGGGTGGAACATTTAAGAAGCTCTACAATGCCGAGAAAGGCGGTGATAATAGTGCTATCAAAGGCAGGAAATGTTCAACAAACCCAGAGCATGAGGACTTACAAAAAAGATTATTAGCAGCTCAGCAGGAGGCAGTTGCAACAACAGTCTCAACAATAAACTTCACAAGCAACAGTGCAACAGTGTGTCACCCAGAATGCCCTCCTGCAAAACTGTCCCTTGTCTCTCCCGTGGATTTTAATCTAAAAACCAGCCAGCTTCATACATCATGCCGCGCACTCAAGAGTCCACTTCGTAGAAATCTGTCTTTGTCAGTCCTGCCATTACCATTAATTGGATCAGTTGTAAGCCACAAAACAGACAACATGAGCAGAGTCGAGGAAGGAAGATTGATTAATGCAGAAAAACAAACTGACTCACATTTCTGTGGAGCCCAGATTCCCTCTGACAGGAAAAAGCAAAAAACTGATGAGAAAATAACCTGCCCTCTGGAGATGAAGACCATTTCCAACACACTGACTCATCCCCCTCCCTCTGTCACTCACAGTGCACCTCAGCATGATACAAATCTCAACTATATCAACCTTCAAAAAAATCTAAATCATACTCAGCTCTTCCCGCCATGCATAATCAGTGCAAATACACCGTCTGTTAGCAGCTTGCCAGCCACTTCCACCCCCTCCACAGCCAACACCAGCTTCCTGCCCAAATACCAGCTAAAGTTACCTAATGCTGCTGAAATTGATTCAAATGCTTCATCACATGCTGTGGATAAACCAGCAGTAACTGATGGTCACAGTTTTTACTCTACTTTGTCTTCTTGCCAAACTGAGCAAACACCAGTCTCTGTTAAGACCTTTGAAAAGAAATGTAATGATCCTGCCACCTCACTGTTGGTGCAGAGTTGTAATTTCAAAAGGGCAAATGCTTTTGGCTCCACACAAAGCCAGATCATCTCATCTTGCACAACCCTCTGTCAGGCTGAAACATCGAGTCTTAATCAAAATCCGACATCTAGTCCAGTTGTAGTGCAAAGGCAATCTGCAGCAACCACAGTAACCACAACCTGCCTGCTACATAATGAAGCAGGATTATGCAGCACTTCGATACAGCCCTCAAAATCTGCAAGGGGCTCAGCACTTATGCAGTTCCCCAAACCTGTTGCACCTGTGGTTGCAAACTTCTCTTCAACACTTTCAATAACCACAGCGAATAATCAGGCATCTGCTGCCACCATTACATCTTTCTCACAAAGTCAACCTAACCCTAAACCTCCCTTGTCACACACACAAGTCTCACCAGCATTAGACCAGTTGAGCCCTGCAAACAGAGCACATACCAGCTCAAACACTCCGATCGTACCTTGTCACGTCATACCGTTTGACCAGATGCAACCAGCTGCTCAGAATGTGTTTCATGTTCACACAGCAGACCTCCAGATCTGTCTTCAGATCATATCCGATGAGCAGCTGGCTCTCATTGAACCCCAGATTGAGAGGCAAGCAGGTAACACTTTCTCACAGACACATGATATGGAAGAAGCAGCCTCAGAAGGGATTCAGAGTAGGGCTCAAAGCTCTGTCGTTGTGGAAAGTAGCATTGAGGAAAGGGACCATCAACAGCCAGGACATCAAAAGGAGTTGGACAAAAGTGAGTCTTTACCCCCACTTACCACAGAGAGAATAAAATATCCACCTTCTGTACAATTTGGGAAGGCAGAGCCAAAGCTCTACTTGACTGAACACAGTAATAACACTCAGGCTGCAGTATCTGCTGACTCTAAGCCTCCTGAAGCTCTAGGCTCGTCGCGAGGCCAACACAAATACGATCATGTAAACACCGTCACAGAGACTGAAATTGCTACGGCCGATGTTATGTCAACTGCTACTTCACTCAAAGGTGTAAAATCAGGAGGAAACCAAACTTTGGAGGAGGAACATGCCCTTTCTCTGAACTGCTATGCTGAAGAGCAACTTTTGCTAGACAGAAAGGTCAGCCAAGCTGGATTGGTCTCTCAAACAACCTCTGGCCAACACAAGCTCAGCATGACCTCGCTTTCTCCCAACACAATGAATCAGAAAAGCTTGAGAACAGACATGCAGAGAAATGAAAGCCAAAACATACTTATATATCAAGGGACATCATGCACAGTAAAAGCCAAGGATGCATATAGAAGCAGCAGGTTAGAAAGTGGAGAAATCCATACCCCTCCTAAGGGTGGGATCTGTCAGGCCTCCAGTGCCGCATGTGCTGATGAACTCTCTGGCTCAGGTTCTTCATTTTTCATCAATAGATACAGTGCCCCAAGACAGCTGAACCCACAAGCATTTATCTACTGTAGTAATCCAGGGGAACCTGGACTATCAGAGGCTCAGAGTTCATCCAAACATGCAAACATGGGATGTGACATGGTGAACCCTATGAACAATTCAACCCCTTCACAGGAAATGACTCTAAGTGAATCACAGGATGTAATCAGCTCATCTCACTCAGAAAAACAGCAGGGTCAGTTTATCTTGGTGCCCTCTAACATCCAGGTGGAAAGACCTAAAGACCCAGCTGTGCTTATGAGTATACAGAGCACTACCGCAGGTATATATGACAATTGCAATTATATTTATTACTCCTATAGAAATCTTAGAAATATACATATACACTTTGTGTATTTGCATTAATTTGGCTCTGTACTTCATAACACTTGATTTAAAGTTCAATAATGACCAGGATAATAAATAGCTGACTGTAAGAGTTTGTGACAGTGTTCAGCATACTGGGTAAACACTTCTGATTGTTCACATATATAGGGCCCCGGTGTGGGACAATAAAGCAGTGACCCAAAACATTCAGTTAAGACATGGAAACTGAAAGGTTTCGGTCAGCAAATTTACCATGCATTTCATGGCTGAAAATCAGACTGAGGGCAAAAAGTCCCTGAAATACAGGGCTCAATACTTGCTACCAGGCCACCAAGAGCCCCTAAAGCAGGTTTACTACTTACACTGTGTAATAATTTGGGCCTCCTCTTTTATTTCAAAATCTTAACAATGCTGGGGTCTTGTATCTGAAAGAGCCCTTTTTCAAAGCCAGTTTTAATATTTTATAAATGTTTCTGTTTTGTTGACATGGTGCATATTTCTTTTAAATTTGTTTGGTTTGAGAGTGAGAGGATATAATGTGTAGAGAGAAGGTGGTGGTGGTGTCATTCAGAACAAGGGTGCATTTTTCTCCAGGTCCCCTAAAGTTTTTATAGAAAAAGAAGGTTGATAGCATTTATGTGAAACCTCATATAAACCTCATAGCTCTTTGACCTCTGAGTTGTCTCTTATCTGCCAGTCCAAAGTCTATATAAAAGTATAAAAACAACACATCAAAAATGTGTCTTATCCAATACTTTTGTTTACACTACAATGTGTACAAGCTGTAATTTGAGCACATTTCAAAACAGAAACCAGTTTTTACCACAAGATGGCAGTATACGGTCACCGACTGATGAGTGAAGAGTGGGATCGTGTCTGAACCTAGTTTCATGTGGAGGATCACCATCTTTTTGGTCTTTAAGAAATGAAATGCACTACCTGGAATTTCATTATAGACAAAATAATAAAATGTCAGTTTTCTGAAATATCTTCATAGCAAGGTTAAATCATGGTTGAGATCAGTCCAAGTGCTTCTACTTTTGACTGTTGACTTTTGACCTCATTACTGTGACACGTGAGCTGTTCAAAGGGCATAATAGTGTCTTGCATTATTTGAAAATGTCATTTGATCTCCATCACAACACCAATATACCCAGTTGTTAAAACAAAGGGGCTGTGAATTGCAGACAGTGACAAAGTTCATAGGTCATCTGTGGGAGCACAGGACAAACACAGGGGCTGGCACTCATTGACTTCCAGCTGCTGCCTGAAACAACAACCCACTTTTCTGGTTATCCTGGAAAGACTAGTTACTGACACCAGAGTTCAGTCAACATGAAAATTTGATCACTCTATAAACATTTCTGTTGATTATTACTAAAACCAGGTTAGGGTTAAGGCTAAGGGTCATTCTCTCTCTAGCTGTTTTCAGTTGCATTATGAAGGTCACTGACTGTAGCATTTGCACAAGATCTTAGAGCACTAAGATTTAGCCAGATCAATTACATACGTATTCTACACAGTCTATATGCACTTTTGTTATTTAAGACAACTCAAGCATGCGCTCCACTGCTAATTATATCTTAACACATTAGTTCATTTATGTATTGCAACAATATGTATCCCACCAGATAAAACTGTCATATATTTTCTGTCATTTTGTTGCTATGAAGGTAACACACTATTAACTTGAAATGAATGTTGTATTTATTATTATAATCCATTTTAAAATGTATTTTTTGCTGTGTTTTTATCCAAACTTAAATATAACCACCTACTTGAGTTTTTACTTTCAGGGATTTTATAACCTTCATCATGTTTTAAAACCTTTTCAAACTGGCTAATTTGCTTTGACATGGATTTCCTAAAGAAATTCTTTTTCTTCCCCTAGGGCTTATGGTAGAAGACTCTCTGGAGGGTTGTGCAGCCCAGAAGAATTCACAGACCCCTGGTCAGCCAAAAACCTTAGACTGGAGGCCACAGCAGAGCCAAGATGCTGGAGAGACAAGCAACCATTGCACTGAGGGACACAGGGGAGGAGGAGTAGTGCGAAAGAATAAGGATGGAGGAATAAATACAGATGAGGAGCCAGGGAGGTGGGACAAGGCTGAGTCGAACTGCAGATACATGTGTTTACAAGATATGACAAAGCAAGAGGTGAGACTGAAAGCATTTAGCAATTGTTCACCACATAAAAGTGTACAATACAATTCTTTTCTTCACTTTGTTTCAGTGTTTACATTCCACATATTGGCTTTATTTATAAAGTTCAAAGACAATGGACTGTACAGTAAACCAGTGAACATATACTAAGAATAAATATAAGACTTTTACTTCCAATTATTTTTTAATTGTTCAGCAAAATTATCACAACAGCCAGACGATAAAGAAATAGCACAGAAATCTTATAAAAACAGCCTGAAATTGTACAGGGTTCTTTCCAACTAAGTCTTTCAGTTTTTTCCAGATACTTTTTGTTGTTTTAGTTAATCATAAACTCCTCTAAATCTTTCTACAAATCCCTTACCACCAGACTGTCCTGATTTGGGGATCATCATTTGGGGATCATGGGAAACAGGTTTCAGTCACAGTAGGTCAAAGAATTATTGTCATTTTTTAAGGAAATTTACCAAGAAAAGAAAGACACCAAAGCCAAATTTTCATTTTTCTCATGGAGTATTTGCAGAGTGACACTAAATATGTGGCTACCAGAATATGTTGAAACAGAGAAATAAGTTAAAAAAGATTTACACAACAAAACAAATAACATATATCAAGTAATGCAAAATCAAAATAATGTATATTGCAGAGTCACTAACATTAGCATATAAGATATAAATTCTTACAATTTATTGGCCCTTTAACAGCATTTAAAACTACAATCTATAGTAAAAAAATACCAGAACTATGCAGTTTACCACAGTTAAATTGACACAATTCTGTTTTTATCTTGTATGTGCTTTCAAAGCTTAGGGTTCTAATGGAGAGAAGACACTGGCTGTATTATAGTGGTATGATAGTAATTGTGTTTCTCCTATTCTTCACTTACTAACAGGGAAAAGACAGAAAGGCCAAAGTGGATTCCTTCAAAGACTCTTGTCTATTGGAGCAGCCTCTACAGCACATTTCCCAGACACACTCAGGAATGTCTGAAGACTCTCAGGAGAGCCCTCAGCAATCCCCAAGCACATCAAATAAACTTAAATTACCTGACAGCTGCAGTCAGACCAGTCTTTTCAACTCTTCAGAGCCCCTATTAGAAATGACCAACTCCTGTTTCTCACAACAACACTGGCAAAGCAGCAGCATCCAGAACCAACAAACACACATCTTATGTGAATCAAATCAAACTCAGCCTCTTAAAGCACAGGCCAATTTAACAGAAACGCCAAATGCTTTTTCACAAATGGAGTCTAGCCCTCAACAAAGTCAAACATTTTCACACCAGGACCAAAAGCAGGACCACAAGCAAACCGCCATCTCTCTGACCATGCAACATGTGAGCACTACTGCAGGTCACAATGCCACATCAGAAGGCTGTTTTAGTAAGTTAACAGTGGGAAGTAACAGAAGTCTCCTGCCTGATGACAAAACATCACCATCCACACAGCCCAGCCAAGTTTCTTACTGTGTTCAAGTCAATAGAGGGGCTTCTGGATTATCAGGGGACCCCCAGGTGTCAAATAACAACTTGCCTAGTAGGAGTTCTATGCCGCCATCAAAGCCTTTTACATTCCCAAAACCTGATGACTATCAAGATACAAAGGATAGGGCACCAAATGACTACACAAGTAAGAGCAGTAACTCTGGGAGACCTGACATGACCAACAAATATCAGTCTTTTTTCTTTACTGGCCAGTTTCATGGCTACCAGCCAACCGAGTGTCTGCCCAGTGGAGTAAGGCCTGTGCAAAGCTGTCAGGACTACACAGAGGACACCAGCAGCAGTGATGACGAAGGGAAGCTCATCATTGAGCTTTAGGTAAACATTAAAATATGCTGTCTGAGTTTAATCTTGTGTAGATATACTGTATATTTTTTTTGCAGCAAACTAAGTCTACACGCATAAATATTGTCAATTACTACACAAAAATAAGTCAAAATCTGAATAAAAAAATGAAGTGTCAATAACTTTTGTAATCAGTATGTCTTGTAATTTCAAGTTGACTGTTTAATTTCAGCCACAGTGTCTTTTACTTAAATAAAAGGAACAGCTGCAAAGCTACAAACAGAGTAAAAAAAAAAAAAGGTGTTAACGGGGTAGAAAATACACATTTGTAGGTACAAACATGGGTGAATATAAACTAAATGCAGAGAGATAGGCAGTCAGGGAGAGCAGATTTTTTTTCAGAAATGAGAAATGAGAAATAAGACGGATTGTACGGTATTTTTATAATCAACATCAGCAAAATTCTCAAGTCTAATCAGCAAACCTTTTTTTTTTTGCAAATGTTTGGAAAGAACCAGTGATCCCTAAATTTACATTCAAACTAATAATGGGATGTCACTGATCTGACAGTGCAGGCTAGCTGCCTTCTTGTGAATCACAATGGATGGCAGAAGTGTAAAAATAATTTGGTTTGATCAGAGATTGTGGGGTTAAAGTTGTCAGCAGATAACCTAAGATAAGCCAACTTGCAAACATTGCATACAACCTTGAGTTCTTTAACAAACTGGTGTATGTGAATGATGTGAGGTGCAAACATAGTTGCAGGTCTCCACACTGATACCAGGCCATGCAGCACCTTCACACTGTCTTGCAAACCACACTTGAAGAATCAGCTCGTTGGATTGTGATAAGTTACCTGTGAGTAAGTTGAAACACATAAACCTCCAGAATTGTCTGAAAAAAATCACAGAAAGCATTAATGTAGACACATTGAAACTCATTACAGATGATGCTGGACTCTGTTGCAGCCAAACATCAATACATATATATACACATATCTGTAGGAGAAAGGAGAAGAAATTGCAAGACTAACCCGAGGACCCAGACTTTGTTGCATTCCAGGCACAACTTAGGGATACTACTAAGGCCTTGGAGGCATCAGAAACCCTGGTCATTCACCTTACTGATGTGCGACTGCCTTAGATGACACCCAAGATACCGATAGCTGATACTGGTAATATATGATATATCTTTTTATGCCAGTATTCCCATCTTTGTTGGTTCTTTGGTTTTCAAACTACATCAATTGGTTTTAACAACCGAATCCTAAACCTCCTCTTTGTTTCTATGTTCTTTTTGTGTCCCTTAACCACTTAGCCCTTAAAACAGCATTGATCTTTTGTTTAGTTTTTGCTATTCTTAAGAACTATTCTGCTATTTACCAGAGACGATACCCTGTTTGCATTCAATAGGTGATGATTTAGCCAACTTGGAGATGTGATCCAGCAATGACATTTTGCAGCCTCAGGATGAGGCAGCAGCCTACATAGAATTCAAAACACTCCAGGAGAATCCATTTGAGGTTTTGGAGACTGCTAAGATGTTTAACCTGGCACTATTGCAGAGTTGCGTTCGCCATCACAGCATCTACTGAGACTTTTCACTGGCTGAATGTGTGTTTCAAGAACAGAAAAAAACTGCTCAAACTAGGGCATATGAAGGATACTCTTTTTCTCTACTTAGGGGCAATGAAATGTCAGCATAGTGGATAGCCACAAAATTAATCACTGATCCTGACAAACAGGCTACAGTCAAGTTCAGTTTCAATTTTTGTTTCTACATGTTACGTTTAAGCAGGTAAAAATGAAGCACTTTAAAGTGGGTGACATTCAGCCATGTTTTCAATTACTGGTCACAAGACCTAATCAGTCAGGACAGGTCTGGATTTAGAAGCAATTTTGGATCAGGGGTCAGTTTAAGCACTGAGCTGTACAGGTGCAAGTGATTGCATGTTTGCAAAACTAGACGCGTGCAGGGCTCTTCATACAGTAAGACTACTGCAGTGGATCATGGTAGTTAAAAAGAAGTGATACAGTGATTGTATCTGATTTCACTTATTAATAAACAACATTAATTTGTAATGTCTTGACACTCCCACGCTGGAATAATTCTAGGTTGCCCCGACATTCCAATTAGGTTGACATAGCGTGAGTACAGCGTGATACACGCAGAGACTTGTCTGCCTCTTGCAATGCCCACAACAGTCCCCACGCTTCATTTAAATGAAACATTTTCTTTCATTTTCCAATATGGCAGTACATTTAGAGGGTCAGCAACTTAGCTCAGCTTAGTATTCAGGGAGCTGTTAACAAGTGTTAGCCAGCTAGCTTGGTAATTAGCTAATTTTTAATTATACACATCTGTACACTTAAGTTGGAGTTCAAAGGTTTGTGTCTTGTACTCAGTGTGTAGGTTTGGGAGGGGGTAGAATAATATATCGTTAGTGCCTAATCTTCTAAGAATATATGGGATTTTTTATAGATTTGAATTTAGAATGAGCCTTTTGTATGAATGAGCTAGGTCCTCTTCCATAGAGTCTCTAATGATAAATGGGCTGTGTTTTTACAATTTGAGGTTCAGTATTTTGCCCAAAGACAACCTGCTTTCCCTCCTTAGCCATGTTTTACTGCAGTATCTTCACAGTTGCTCAGGACAGAAATAGTTTTTTGGAAGCCCAGACAGTTACTTAGGCAGTAAGTGCTTCTTTTAGTAGCTACTGTACCTGCTTTACATAACCAGCTCCTGTAGGTTTTTTTTTCTTTGTTGCTTGGATTCATGAGTGTTGACAGAAAAGCTTTTTCTTTTTTTGCTATTGAATGTGATGAGAAAGATTCTGCTCATTTTGTTTGACTTCCGTTCTCTTCACACAAGCTAACACACATATAATTTGCCATTATTTGTGTCTACCTTCCCACACTCACTCTCTCTCTCTCTCATAAAGTGCAATCTGCTACTATCCCAGACAACACCTGTGTGTGTGAATCATGCACACATGCTGCCAAATTTCTATTAGGTTGATCTGTGCTGCCAATCAGATCACCCAATGAAAGCAGGCTTTGGCTGGAGGGCCATGACCCCCGCCAAGTCTGGGTTTTGTAATGAGTCAGCAGCTATGAAAAGACACAGAAGCTGACAGGAACAGGAAATGAGTGTATGTGAACATTTCTGTATATAAATCCACAGTTACAGCTCATGCTGACTTGTTTGTCAATTTGTTACTCTTCCTTAAATGCATCTGTTCAGGCCTGTTTGCTGTGCCACTCTGAATGTGCTGGTAGTGCTGTTTGAGACAGGAAAGGCAAGGATACAAAAATTGGAACAGTCTACTCGTTCAAGTTAAAACCTGTTTTAATTATTGCTACAAATGCTTCCTTTTTTTCTTTTCATTGCACTTGTGACATTTTATATTCTGTTACAGACTGCATTAGAAAGCATATGTGACAAAAGAAATAAATTATTTTTATAAAATTTATGCTTTTTGGGTTTTCAACCATTTCAACAAAAGAAAAAATACATATATAAAAAGATATATAAAAGACTTCCCTGGAATGATCGTGTAGATCTACTGTTCAGATTAACCTCTTGGGGTCCAAAGATTCTATTTTCTTGTGTTGCTGCCATTGCTGGTGGTGTTGGTGCTGATGGTGGTGATGGTAGTGTACCACTTGCTAAGTTTTTTTATTTCTTTGGAGCTAGCAGAGCTGAGGGTGCTGCTGCTACTGAGGAGACATCTCGTCAGGGCTGAGCAATGATACACAGAAATGCTACTATTCACAAACTAACCAGTTGATTGACCAGTTGATTCACCAATAGAACAGAGAAACATTTAGGTCTTTAGAGAAATACTTCTTTCAGGTACCGTTACAATATCTGAGGTAAAAAGAGCAACAAGAACTGTCAGGATACAATGTTCAAACCAGGACACGCTGGACAAATTGCTACATTTACTACTGCACTTGAAGGCAAGACTGTTTTTTTTTCTACAAATGACTGATGTATCAGATAAACAGTATTTAATTTAAGATATATATTATATAATTTATATGAATAGTTACATGAATAAATAAATGATTTGTTTAGTGGATAAAATAGGTTTTTTAGTCTGACATATGACATTTTCCGAACATATTCCACACATATGACTTGTTCCTCGGTGTTCTTAACAGATTACCATTTTCCAGTGAGGAAAATAAGGGCCAAAAGATTTTCTGCTCTGTTTTATGAAAAATGTGTATTTCTTTGCTCAGTCTGCACAGGTGTTAAACATGATGGGAATTGCTTTCAATTGTTGGGTTCCTATAAATTTAAAATATATGTGTATTTATAGAGTGTGGTCTTGA
>JAPZDV010000012.1:27234732-27252083 GCA_029814665.1 Acanthurus lineatus
TGGCAAGTTAGCAACAGACATTAATTGAGCATGAACGCAGAACATATAGGGAGAGAGATGAAAGAGAGGAGCTCAGTATGTCATGGAGTCCCCCAGCAGCCTAAGCCTATTTAGCAGCATAACTAGGGGCTGGTCCAGACGAGCCTGAGTCAGCCCTAACTATAAGCTTTATCAAAAAGGAAGGTTTTAAGCCTACTCTTAAATGTGGCAAGGGTGTCTGCCTCCCGGACTGAAATTGGAAGATGGTCCATAGGAGAGGAGCTTGATAACCGAAGGCTTTGGCTCCCTTTTGGAGATTTTCAGAACCACCAGTAGGTCTGCGTCCTGAGGCCTTAATAGTCATATGTGCAGATATTTGTGATGTGCAATCTGTTTGTCTTCTAAAGTGGCATTATTCTGCTCTTTGCTGACTTTGACTCATTCAGGCTTCAGTCCAGTTTATATGTAAAAGTAGTTATTTGTTCTATATCTGTTCCTCGTGAAATTTTATAAATGTTTCTTTGTATTTACTGTGATTTTATTAATTTATTTTATTTTGGACATGTATTTATTTTGGATATGGTTTTAGTGCACTGTGGGCCTTTTTGTGTTCTTAAGAAAGTTATTATTTTTATTATCATAATTATCTTATAGTATTGTTATACATAGTAGTAGCAGTCGTAATAATAGTAGGAGTAGTAGTAGTACGCCTGTCTGATTGGAGATTTTGGTTTCGTTTATTTTGTGGGAGGCTAACCACATTGTTATGGGATAAAGTGTTCTGAACAGAGCTGTCCAAGTTACACCACAACTGTGCAGGATAAAATCTCTCAACTACTGCTGTTGTGGCCAAGCTACACCCTTTAAAAGCCCATTAGAGGTGTGTGTCAGAGCTGGTGGGAATGTGTGTTTCTTTCCTGCAGTTGTAATCAAAACACAGTTCCAAAGTTGTGCAATTTGTCAAAAACTTGACCCAATTCTGATTATGAACTTACTTATTCTACTATTTTTTTGTTTGTCAGGTCTCTCATCACATGGCAGGATTTTTTTTACTTGGTAATGGTGTCTTAAAAAGAATTGCACTATTATGCAAAGATTTCACAGTTGCATATTATTTACCCAAATGACCCGGCAAAGTTTATGTTCATCCAAAGTGTACAAACAAATTTCTAACAATAAATCTTAGTATTTTTTTGACTCACCACTGTCACAGCTTTTAGCAGTGGAGCTCTTCACTGGTGTTATCTCAGCTGTCATTCACAGAACTTTACTTCATTGTTAAAAGCTTATTAAAAGGTTTGGTTGGCAGGATCTTAAGCCCTCCTTCTGACATGTAGGTAATGATTGGGCTACATTTTCCTCCAGAATAAACTTCATTGTAGAAATAAGATAAGAGTGTCTGTGAATATTCTCATTCATCCAGGTCAAAGTCATATCTGGGCAATTAAATGGAAAGCAGCTGGACTTTCTCATTTGTCAAATGACAGAACCAAATTTGTTCTGTTGCCATTTGAAAAAGAAATCCTGCCTGGCAAAGTATCTTTGTCTCATATCAGTTACTTAGGTTGTTTGTTTCCAAATTTATTTATTATCTTGACCCAACTTGACCCATCTCACCTTTGGGTAGACATTGTGACAGGGATTTGCTTAAATTTTGGGATTCGCAGTGACAGAAATTGCGTGAAGAGCCTGTGTGAAATTAGTATGGAGGAAGTCATGAGGGAAGGCAAACAGGCAGCCCAAAGAGACGGAAAAAGATGACAATAATGAGGATCAAGTCCAAGAGAAGTTTGAATTACAGCAAGGCAGCTATGAAAAATTGATTCAAGAGGTAAGGAAGATCAAACCAGAAAAGAGGCACAATGAATATTGTTTAGATCTCCATGACACAGTCTTATCTTTTATAGCAAGCTGATAGTTTCAAATTCTATGTCATAACACATCAAGCTCCCTGGCTTTTATATTTTATATCCTGTCAAGTTTCCCTCCTGTGAGATTGTGCGTTCCCCCCCATGTGTTTCAACTGCATTTCACTTTCTTCCTCTTTGAGTATTTCAGTCCTTGTCCTCTGTTGTCAGATCATCTGTTTCAGCTCCCTGTTTTTTTTTTGTCCCTGTCCTGTCTGCGCTCCTGGTGGGATTCAGTTTGTTGTTTTGTTTTTTGTTCATTTTTTTCTATTTTTCTTATTTGGATTTGGTTTTCCTTTCATTTACTCATCCAGTTTTTTGTTAGCACCGGTATCATAAAGTTTTATAGAGGTGAAATGTTTCAGTGTTATTTAATTCTTCAAGCTAGAATCATCAGAATACTGTTGGACACAAGGTTAGCAAGGGAAGCTAGCTGACGACAGCACTGTTCAAATCTTTGAAACTGATATAAATGCTATTTTTATTAAAACTTATCGAATTACATTATGAAGCAAGTAAGGCAATAATCAGGTCATCTACTAATGAGGTTAGGATGAAGACTCTGAACCAGAGTTATTGATTTGTCATTAAATTCCATTTCATTTTCAGCATTTAAAGGTTCTTCCAATGTAGCAAAATAATGCCCATGAAGAAGGCTGCTTTGCAAACCTTAGCAGCTAAGGAGCAAGATTTTTTTAGGAGTTGTGAAGATTAAATGAATGAATAAATATTGGACTTTGATTTGTCGGATGGAGTAATATTTTACTGCAAACAAATGTTAGTGTTGCTTCGTGTCTGCAAGATGTCTGAAACTAGTCAATAGGAAACTATTTGCAAACATGTTCAACAAATCAGCTTCATAAAGTGTAAATACGTCACTGTTGCGCTGCTGCCAAGTGGCCAAAAAAATCTGCTTTTCCCATGTAATCTGATTTCTCCAAGTATCAGGGTGTCTCATGTGCATGTAAAGCAGGCAAACAACAGAGAAGCAAACAACTCAGGTGAATTTCTAGAAGTGGGTGGGACCGCTTCAGTAGATCACCAAAGACTCCTTAGCTTACATCAAGTTTTGTTTGCAATGGGTTAAATTGTTTTTACTTGATAAATTATAGGAGGTTTGATTTTACTGCAGATATACGATACAGGTATTTGTTATCCTGACACTGAGAGAATCAAAATTAGATCTAAACTTTGACCACAAAGTATTTATCCGTATGCTTTAAGGAGAGCTGCAATTTCCTTCCCGGTTGCACCAGAAGTAGCAAGGTGGTACATGAATGGGAATTTGATAGACCCTGTACCATTCTGTGTATTTCACTTCAATTTGTTATGGGTATTAACTCATTTTAACTGAATTTTTGAAAGCAGAGTCACACAGAGGAGGTCAGTCTAAGTAAAGTGTCCTGTGTTTTGTTGATTAGCACCATGTAGGAGACAGATGGTTATGTTTCATAAGGCTTTGCTTGTTTGATATTTTCACGAAA
Source organism: Acanthurus lineatus (assembly GCA_029814665.1). Lineage (NCBI taxonomy): Eukaryota > Metazoa > Chordata > Actinopteri > Acanthuriformes > Acanthuridae > Acanthurus > Acanthurus lineatus. Next base: position 27,238,103 of record JAPZDV010000012.1, read on the forward strand.
TTGCTGTGCAAATCTTATTCTGCCAGAAGATAGATGACCGATTTATTATTCCTTCCATTAGAGGAGTCAGCATTTCTGAGTCAGTTTGAAGTGGTGCAAATCACTGCTGCTGGCATGAGTTGAAACAATTTGTAAAATAATAAAGCTTTAATCCAAACTCCATGACACATTTTCCCTCTTCTTTTATTTTTGTTTACAGTCTTACGGTTGACCACTGCCTGTAAAATCAACAAGTTCTGATTACAGGTCACCAAATAATTTCACATGCTTGTGCTGCTAAGTAGAAAGCCTTTTTTTATTACTTAAAAGTTTTGAGATTATTGTAGTTGTGAAACTGTGTCCCTTTCAGACTCTTAAGGGTCCCTTTTGGTTCTGTGTAAAATGCAGAGAGGCCTGGGAGCCTGGTTCTCTTCAAGGATACTGCCTGTATGAAGTTTTTCCTCACAGCTGTTTCAAAGTATTGCTTACGGTGAAATTGTTGGGTGACTATAAAATTTGGTACCTTGGAAATAAATCTGACGTGACTTGAACTCTGAACAAAACTATTTAATTCCTAAATCTGGTAACAAGCTGAAGATATCATGTCTCAGGTCAATCTCTCTGCTAAGTCCACACTGATGAAACTAATACATTCTTTTCTTTACTTATTAATTACTTTAGAAGTACTGTACATTACTGTTATGATTTTATGATGTTAAATAAATGATAACATTGCTGAATAGTAAGCCTTGTGACCATGAAGCCTTACTATTAGTTAACCAGATTTTACACTGGTTGAGGGTTAAGGCCATGAATAAACTATGACAGAAGTTTTGTAGTAATGTTAGAAATGTTTAAATGTACTCTTTTTTTAATGTTTATATTATTCTCATGCATTGCTATGTGTTTGACATAATTATTAAGAGACAGCTGGTGACCCTAAAGTGCTTAACACAGCAGCTGTTTATAGTGATTTGTCCTTCAGGATCACCATAGGGACGTGTATGTATGCTTTACTATGAAACAAGTTCAACAGAGCCAGGCTCCCTAAAAGTTTGAGCTGGCTGCCAAAACCTAAAACCCAAGTTAGAGATAAAGGGTACAATGACAGGAACCATGATGGAAGTTATCAACTGACTTTTTTAACCTAGGCTCTCTTTCTGGCTCTGTGCCAAAATGAATTACTTAAAATTTACTATGGCAAGAGGCAACACTTTTTATGCGATTAATGCAAGAGATTAACAGAATTACTTGTGTTAATTTATATGAAAATGTTAGTTAGTTAGTTAATTTCCAATATAAAAGCTGTGCATTCTCAAGCTCCTAAACTTTAAACTTGATGCAACAGATTTATACCTCATACCCAAGAATTGCATTTCATCTTATCCCATAAATAGAGGATACAAGGGAATAACTTTAGTTTTTTGACCAAATCAAAGTGAAATAGTTTTTATTGACTGGATATAATCCGACAAACACCATCAAATAAATCAATCCTCCAATCGGTTTTCTATTAGCAGTGTAAATGGACTCAAGCAAGTCAGGACCAAGCATAACAACGTAATTCAAACAGGTAACGTTATGGTTACGAGAAATTAATGACACTTCACATGTAGGAAACGTCATACCGATTAATAATGAAGTGAATTTTTAATGTGTGCCTCTTACATATCCACTGTGGGGGAATGCCCAGGGAACACTACAGAAACATTTGGCATTTTAGTAAGAGCAAGGACAGCCTTTTCATTTATGTCAAAACATATAAAACCTCCTGCTGGTTAGCATCAGCACTATATCAACTCATGTTAACAACAAAGAAAACAGTATGTGTGTCATCACAAGCACATTTCCCCTGTCTGTACATCACCACTGAAGAGTTTCCGAATATCTTTACCCTGGAAGGAGTTTTAAAAGAGTGTCTTTTCAATAACCTAAAACTACATTGTGTGCCAAAAAAACCAAAGCTTTTTCAGACAATCTTTGCACAAAGGCTCTCTATTACCTCATGTGTGTTAGAATGTTTTTTTTGTTTGTTTGTTTTTAAAATTTGTGTTATGCCACTGGCGGTGGGATCTCTAAATACTCTACTAGTCTTTCATCTGGAGGGCCCAGTGGCGATTTTCTACAACCTACTGTGTTTGTGTATTGAAAAGAAAAGAATGAGGCTTGATCATGTTGTGATTGCTTTTAAAGTTGTGTTGGTTAAAGAGAACAGACCAGAATACTGTGATTTTATGCTTGCACAAATGACTGCTCTGAGTCTCCAGAGGAACCCATTCATCAAAGACCATCATAGGAAGCATACCACAGTCAAGCCTCAGCATCCCGGCACAGCATTAAGCATGGGCTTTCTGTGCTCCATGAACTTTTTTTACATTTATTTTTTATAAGAATTGTGCGGATCCTTTTTCCATGAGGGAGGATGACAAATAGTACCGCACACAAAAGTTACTGCATAATGTACACGTGCTTAGAGTAATCAATGTGGGAAGTGCTAAAAGCTCAACATAATTACAAAAATGTCATGACATCATCCACTATATTGAAATTTTTTTGAAGGGTTCATAATAGGGGCTCACAAAGACATATCTATCTGTTCGACTAATCTGTACCTGTATTTGAACAGGAGATGACGAAGTGGGTATGTTCAGTACCAGAAGTCATTATAAACCAGGCTAATGCTGTAAATTTTTACCAAATGTTTACTGTCAATGCAATATTTGCAACTAAATTTTAGAATTGGTTAAAACATGTTTTATCTACGTTAAAAAGTTAATTATGGTGTGTATCAGATGTATATTACTCACATTTACTTAAGATACAGTATCATCATTATAAGATGTGAACAGAGCAGGCCTCAGGATTGAGCGCGGTGGGACACCTTTTGCACATATTCAGATTTAAAATTTGTGCTGATTTCTGTCCATGAGGAAACCATTTATAAGCAGTTCAATTAAATCTGATATCATGAAGCCTCCTTAAAACAAAATAAAATAAAATTAATTGCATTGGATGCCTTTAAAAAATCAGTAAAAAAGGGCCACACAGTGTTTCTTTCCAAAGCTCTAATACTGTTATTTAAAGTAGAACTCGCAGTAGTAACAGTATGCTGCTTTAGTCTAAAACCAGATTTAGTTTAAGATACAATAAGCTAATTGGAATGATGTTTGGAAGTGTCGAGGGTTAAGAATCTTTATAAGGACTAATAGTTTAGAAATTTACACTTTATTTATTTTGTCTTGCAGGCAAGACAGCAGCAGCAGATCCAAGACCTTCATTGCTGATCTGACTGAAAGCCTTGGAAGTAGCTCTCTGCAGAAACACTTACTGCCCAACACACCAGAGAGTGTGCAGACCAAGAAGAAACAGTTTTAGAGTCACTGAAGAAAATCCGCAGAATACAGATTTTGTTTTGCATTTTTAAAGTTTGCTTTCAGTATCAAATGGCAGCCAGGGTTCACGATATAAACACCCTGGTGGTGTTTAATGTATCTGTCTTTTTCATCACAACATTAGCTGTCAAATCAACCAAGCTTAAGACACCTGTTTATCTACTGTTAAAACCTTTAAAACCAGTTTCTTAATGCTAAGAGAATACAACTTTGTAATATGAGTACAGTCCATTTACCATTGGATGTGACAGCTTTCTTGCTTTACTAGGGCTGGGTACCTGCTTACTTGCTTTGGTTGTAATTGGGTTGCTTTTGGTAACATACAAGCAGGATGTGGTTTAACAAGAAATAATAACTTCTTAAAACACACCAACAGATGTCATTAAAGGATAGTACAAAAAGTGAAAATTAAAAATACAAACAAACCACCCAGTACCAACATATTTGTCTGGTGACAGAGTTAGTTTATCATGAGATTACATAACTCCATGCTCGATTTCATGCATGCGTTATGGGTGTGGATGTGGCAACATCAAGCAAACGGGCTAATTGCATAGCAATTCAGGAATCAAAGAATGCACACTGTAATATTTTCTCATATTTAGCATGCAGTTCTACTACTGCTGGTTCCATACCAAAGTTTGGGACATTATAGTGAACTGAACAGCATGTCAGTAAGGAATTTCAAACAGCCAGGGGCTGAGGTTTGGAGTGACTTCTCCTTCATGTTTTTCTCTCTTTAGTGTGTGCTCTGTGGTAATGAAATGTAGCACTGTTTTATTTATGTGAATAGACACTGGGGAGTACTGACATAATTCGGTCTGTACCCTTAAAGGCAAGGAGTTCGGTACCTAACTCCAGTGACCTTCAACAACATATACCCTAGCAACTGAACCTACAACAGATGCTACCATATTAGCTGTGGTGCTAATGCCAGGTTGACTTGGCTAAATATACAGTAAAGCAGCTTAATTATGGCAAAACTTACTACTCACAAGATGGGATTTGGGTCACAGACAGTCAGTACTGCTCCGTCCTTGAGCTACAGTTTTGAAGCAGTCCTGCTTTGTACTGGCTCTCATTAATAAAAGCAGTCTGAAGTGAACTGTTTAGCACACACATGCAGCACTTCGTACGTCTACTTGAGTCTGTTAGTAGGAAAAAAGTGGCAACTGTGGGGTAGACACACTAGGATTCAGAGGGAGAAACACCCAGCACTGGGATTGTCACCTAGCTTGAGGTATGTCTAGAGATGTTCATTACATAAAACACTATTATAACATGTCCTAAAAACAGACCAAATTCTATCTGTTTTGTGTCAATTATCACTTAATCTTAATGTTTATTTACGTTTTTCTCTTTTTTTTGTCAGTCATCACAACTTTTAAATAATGCATCATACCAAGCATCAAAATCAACCATGCCACCTCATTAGGTTAAACATTTCTAAGCTTTACTTGCCCAGGGTTGCTCTCAGACTACTCTTAAATCACTTCTAAACTAGTATCCCCAGCTAAAAGATTTTAGGCTATGTTAGGAACTCTTTGAGAATGATCTTTTTTTCTCTCTCTTTTTTTAAAAATTAACTATAGTGGCAGCATGAGAAGACATGTTATGTTGTAGTTCAGGCTTGGTTGTCATTTCTTAAGGCAGTTATACATCCATACATACATTCAAAAATCCTCCAAATTTTTTCCTCAAAAATTTTGTCCTAGAGGTGTCACATTAAGGATACCTGTTCATTTTAAACACCTTTTCTATATTTCTAAGCAAGAAAACAAAATACCATTAGTGTGGAGGTCATTTTAGCAGTGTATATATGTATATATAGAGAAACTGTATTGTGTCTTATGCATCATCTGTTTGGCTTTTATAAATATCACAGATCAAACTATTTAAAAGGAATATTGGCTGAGTACCTTAAATCAAAAGTATGACACAGCCATTTTTCATCTATTTTAATGTTAGTAAGAAACTAAATCTGAGATCCAAAGAGGAGGTAACATTTAAAAAAGAAATGTAACCATAGTAGAAAGTAGGAGAGAGAGGAGCTGTGAGGGATTTTTTTTTAAATTTATGTGTAACACTTGTAGTGTGGTTATATCAAAATGCTGCAGGGTTTCCACAGAGTGTTAAGCACCTACCACATACACAAATAACACAGACAGAAGGCTCGTTAGACAGAAAGGGTTTGAAATGCAAATCAGAATCAGCTTAACATCGGTTCATTTATGAAACTTCACCCAGCCTTATGAGCCTTATTCTACATGAACTGTACTGGAATATATACAACTACAACTACACTACTACTGCATACAACTATACTGAACTTTATCCTTATTAACTGCAACTAAGTGGTGTGGAGTGGTGCGGTATGGGAGTGTCTGACAATAATATTCATCAACCACCATGGGGAGAAACAGAAGTCCTAAAAACCTAGAAGTGAGACTGCACTGTGGCATTTCTAATTCCCTCATCTTGAAGTCTGTTTTTTTCATCATGTGAACAATGTATAATGGTGAACAGTGTCCTCCCCCTCTGCTATCTGCTTGTTTCATGGTTGATAAATCTCTGGCTCAGTGCTACCTAGGAAGACTGTGATTTATATAAAGAAATACAAACAAGTCACAAAGTATTTTACAGTAAAGCAAAAAGATGATGGGTGCAGCCAAATATTTTCTAAGCACTGAACTGGGTTAACTGACTGGCAAAGACACGTCCTCTATACAGCAATCTTTTGCTAATGTAAATCTATTGGACTGACTGAGTGTGTATATGAGTTCCTGGTTAACAGATTGGCACACATCTGCTTTTAGCAGGTGAATATTAGCGAAGTGTTCAGAAGACTGCTCAAGAAAGACTAAAAAAGCACTATATAAAATAGTTAATTTACCTTTTACAAGCAGCCATACAAGAACTTAAATAAATGTGGAAAATGTTAAGAAAAATATTTTTTAAGTAAAGATCTTTTTTTAGTTTTTATTTGTTAACTTTGAACAGTAGTCCACAAAAAAATTAAAAAGGTTGTGAAGTGTTATGGCCTCTTTAGATTCATATGGCTTATGTGTTAGTAATACATTTCCAGTTTTACCATCGTTGGATCATTATGTTATTTATTAAAATTTTTATTATCATTGTATTATAAATGTGTTTCAGTCATTCTTGTCAGATCTAAGACATTAGATAAATAAAAAAAATCATATATTAACCAAGATGAGGATTAAAATGTATTATTCAGCATTATGGATGTCATTTCTTCCCTGAATATCCTTGAACAGAGGAGATCTTAGGCTTGTTTGATAAGTTCATTGCTTTCCTCTGTTGTGCCCCATTGATGCCGTCATCAGTGAGTTTGAAGATGTTTTTAATAATCCGGTAAATCTGGAAACTATGCTGCTTTTCATTTTGTGTGTGTGGCCTCTGTTACTGTTCCATGCTGTCTCTCATTTGACTCTTACAAGCCTAAGTAGCATATCTGATCTGCTGCTGATTTTTTATGACTCGTAATTGTTGTGGTCTGGATAGACTGATGTGACGTTTAGAACAAATTAAGGAAAATATGTGTGTCTGTGTCAAATTTGCTTTGGCCCACCCTGGTTTAAAAAGATCTCCTTATCTCCTGGTGTATCTGCTACATTTTCATTCAGATTATGCTGGTTGGCTCTATTAACTATGGTCTGTCACCTGTGTACGTGTGTAAGTGTGTTTTAGTGTAAGAAGTGTGACTCTGAATGTCCAATGTTTGTGGTGTTTGGCAAACATGTGTGCATGAAACTCTAACCAGAAGTAGTGGTTGTCAGCATCTTTCCATGTAATTTGCGTGTGAAAAAAGGTGTGAATGCAAACACATAACCTCTAACATTTCTAGCTCTCTGGACACACTTGGCATATACAGTTACATAAAGAGTTGTCATCATCAACTCAGATAACTTTACCTATTTCTATTCTGCTGCGCTCTGTATTTGTGTATATGTGTATGTTATTACTATATTGCAAGCTGATATTGAATGTATTGCTATATGTGTGAGTACCATATTTTGTAAAATATGTATGTATGTAGCTACATACTTCTGACAAAATAAACCTGACCTGAATAAAACAAAACCAAGTCTGCTTTAGTAAATGTAGTGCTTGAGGTGCTAGAGGTATAAAAACTGTAATCATTATCCCTAAATCTACAAAAATAAAATAACAACAATCCTTATAAGACTATTACCTATTAATCCATCTTAATCAGCTGTTTGGTGCCAGATAGGTTGCTACAGCAAGTTTTTTAGATTTTCCTTTAAAAACAACTTAAATCAGAACAGTAAATTTGGGAGCTGTTAAAAAAAACCAAAACATAACAAAACATTGAGTTGACAGATGCAGTAAAGCTCCTGAAGGAACAACAGAGTTTTGATAATTCTCTGTGGATTCACTACCATGAAAGACACCTTTGACATTACACAGTTATTTAATTTGTTTAAAGCAATGATATGTTGATGGTGCTCTCACAACTTCTTTCCAGTGTAATATTAATTCACTTAATGTAGCTTTAGAAAAGAAAGACCAATGTTAGCCACCACTTGTACCAGTACACCAGTACCAGTACAATGTTACACATTTCTCACAGCAGGTTTATCAAAAAAGTAGTGAGGTTCAAAACTTTGCCCTCAGCTACAGGCAGAAATCACAGTGGCAGAGATAACACTTAGAGTGTGAGTGGAACTAAGTCTTTTGTGGTTATACAGGGATGCCATTCTTAGCTTGAGCTGCTGAGAATCTGACCCAACACTACAGGGAAAAGCAGACAAGTCACACCTTAAATGTGGAGCTAAGCTTCTCCATTTACACCTTCTAAGTGACTAAAGAGAATTGGAGGCTGCTCTAATTGCTTTGACTGACACATCTCCAAGCTTGGTCTTGTCAAAACAAGCATCTTTGCCACACATAAAATGGTCAAAATGTGACCTCTGCAGCTCTGCTACAGTGCATATGTTGAGGGTTCTGTATCCCAAAACAGCCAATAACTTTCAGTAAATCATTACTCCCCTCTCTGCAGATTAGGATGACAAGTCACAACAGCTAAATGAGAGCTTTTCTCTAGAAAGCTATTAAAGAATGCAGCTTCCCAGGAGGATTGAGACAGAGCCACACACAGACACACACTGCTAACTTGCTAAGGAAAATCAAGACCTCTCTATGCGGGAAGTCTAGTTTGTATTTTTGTACAATCAACAGCAAATAAATCCAAGTTCTCCCCTATTGTGAAAACTGTTAAGTTCATTATTCTGTCACAGTGATATCACTGATTTGTGGAACACATACTGGTGTGTGGTCTTCAAACTGTGATTTCTTTGTCAATATTTCAGAATTCGAGACATTTGATTTTTAATACAACTTCATTCTAAGCTATAAAAGCCATCACAATTTCACATATTCATAGAAGCTTTCTCTTCAGTGTGAATAATTTGGCTGTTGTAGTCTCATCAAGAGAAACATCATCATAAAACAATAATGAGTTTGGAATGTCTCATTTATAGTTTTACAGATGCAGGACATGCTGAGTGTCAGTGTGTCACTTTATTAAAACAACACCGTTGCGTGTCTCGTTTGGTATAATTATCAAGCATTTGAGTGGATCAGCAGGTTCCCATCCTTTGACTCATTTATTTATCACTCAAAACTGGTTCCAGGTCTGAAGGCGGTTGCACGCAACCCAAGTCTAAGGAGAGAGTGATCCACCACGAGCGCCCCAATGCCACACACAATCATACCTACAACGTGACTGTCATCTCGGCCCCCTCTCCCATTCCCTGGGGCTATACGTGTTATTTCATGCTCAATGGCATGTAAGATCAAGGAATTACCCAACAATATATCTATTTTCATTTTATTTTCCCTCAGGACAGCACACAGGTTGTTTATCTCTCACATTGTGACTCAGGATGTTCACAAAGTCTTATTGAAAAAAAACAGAAAGATATGTAAAACAAAAACATTATGCATAGAATACATAACTGACTTCTCACAGTTTAAACAATGTAATATAATGTGAAAACAAACATTTCCCATTATACACAAATAAACACACTGCAAAGTTTAGAGTTTTGTTTAACTTCCAAGAACCAATGCAGGTGTGTACTCCCTGGCCCATCATAAAGCAGTGCTGCATTATTACCAGGAGATAAAGAGACTTGTTGAGGCTATGGGAGCAGAGAGTAACACAAGGCTCTGACCTGCTGCTGTGCTCCTGCACTGCACTGCCACCCTGTGGTCTTTCACCAGCCACATGGCCTGAGTTCCCACTCAGTACAGGTGGTCATGTCATACAGTGCTGTTTGCCAATCCATCAGAGAAATAAGCTTCCAATTAGACAGGTATGAGCTCAGACAAATTTACTTTAAAAACGAAAGAGAGCAAACGGAAAAATGATGACCCCAATTTTCTATTAACAATTTTTCCCCACCGCTTACCAATGCCCTGCTTACTGTGGCTGTTTTCTATTCTCATGTGCAGTTTCATTACAAAATGAACTGGTAGCTAATCTCACTAAGTGGTCTGCTTCTTAACATCTTGTGATTTTGTCTGACCACATATGGTTTTTGCATTTTGGTTGGGCTCCTTTATAAAAATGCCCCCATATTCACAGATGTTCACAGGGTCTTGGGTGGGTACTATGTTCTGATAACTCATCAAGCTCATGGCTGGAGTCAGACCTACTGATGACACTTAAAAGCTTTCAAGCTGCAGCCAATGGAAATAGAGCACTACAGTCACAGCACCAGCTCTTGGTTTCAACTGTCAACAACAGAAAGCTGCAAAGCTCAACACAGCAGGTAAGACTTTGGAGTAACACCAGTGTTGCTCTGTTTGTATATAATAGTTGTACTTGCACTCTGGTTTTCGTGCCTGTGAGCTTTACAGAGGGATAAAAAAACTGGTTATGTCATTCCTATCTTAACATTGCTTCTTTTAGATTTAAAGTAACACTAAGGAACTTCGGAGGAAAAATATTGGAGTTTTTTTTACTAAGCTTTGGGTCAGTGGCATGGACCAAGACAAACAAAAGCTTTGACATTTGACGTAAAATACAATGTTTGAAAAGCATTCCAAAATGTTCTAAAGGCAGGTCATGGGGATGGTAACTGCATCTGTATTGTCATCATGCAAAGGATTCAGTGCCATCAGATCATCCAGAGATTAGCATGTTAGAGTTGCAGGGCTTCTCTGCCATCTTGTCAACATGCTTTTTCAGTTCAATTCCTTCAAAAGATTCAGCAGTTGCAGATCTGTTGTCATCTCTTTAAAAGGCTGTTAATAGCTTTGATTTCTTCAGAGGACAGAGGAGAAAGACTGTAGCCTCTCAGCTCAGGTTTTCCTGCAAACAATCAAAAAGACACAGTCACAGAAGTAATAACTGAGCAGCAGCCCTCCCTGCTTATTCTTCAAAGCAAATAGCTATCTTACTGTATGCAGACTAGACTCAGATCTCACTGTCTCTTCCAACAACTGGGAGACATTCAAAGATAAAAAACATGTCATTATCACCTAGAGATCTATTAGAAAACAGTCTATTCCTTATACAAAAATAAGTTCTTGGAGACCCTCTTTCAGTTTAGATATATTTTAGACATAAAATGTGATAGCAGTGATTCTTTACATGCTTTTCCTCTAAGCTTTTCATTGGCCCTAAGATTAATGGACAAAAGTCAAGAGACTAATGGTCCAAGTTTCAGCAATGTCTGATTGAATAGGAAGCCAAAAACCTGCAACGCATCCTATCAAAGACTAAGTTTATTGGTTTCTGCCTACTATAATCTTGAATTAAAACCATTTCCAAACTTTATCCCAGATCTTATCTTAAATTCATCTCTGTTGACACACTGATTTGAACTTAAAATGAGGTATTTGGTAGATTGCCCTTAGTATTATATTAACTGTACTTATGACGCATTGATAAAAACTTAACATGTTCAAATATATGCTCAGTTTGTGCAGGACGACAATTTAGATATGTTTATTTACAGAGCGGATCTGTCTGTTCTGTACCTCTGTGCGGTATCTCTGGTGACAGGAAGACTTGGGGAAGCTACTGTGCATGGCTACTGTTCACTACAAAATAGTTCCTACATGTAGCTCTACATAAAACCAAAAAGCTTTTTTATTTTTTTTACATATCAATTGGTGTACAGGTTAAACAAAGCACTAATACTGATTAGTGAGCTTCAAACGTGCTCCCAATCTCAATGCTGAGCTAATCTAAACGCCGACATAATGTCATTTTTTCATTGTGATCTCATCAAAAAAGCAAATGAGCATATTCCCCAAATATCAGACTACTCCAAAATTTGAGTGTTGCAAGTGGCTACTTGAACAACAGAAATACTCCTCATACCTTGCATTTCATTGAGACGGTTGACTTTTGCTTTCAGTCCTTTGCGAAGGTCATTTATCTCCTTGTCCAGCTGCTCTTGGTCTACAGATGATATAAAAGGATCAAAAAAATATGGGTACAAATAATTCATATTCACATTTAGGGTAAAACTGCACCTGGCACATCTTGACTGTATTCACTGGAATGTTTTACCTTTCTGAATCATCTCTAACGTCTTCATTTTGGGAAATTTGATGAACATGTTTCCAAAGCAAACCTTGACTTTATCTGCAAATGAAAGTAGAGTTTAGCCTTATCTCAAGTACGGTTACATGAACATACAGTTTTACAACTATACCCCTGACTAGTAAGATAGTAACAGAGTTGTTTCCGTGGTGAAGTCGATAAGACAATAATTTTTATAGCCTAAACCATTGTGTTTATAATGTTGTATTTTTAAATGTTTGAGCAAAGATGTGCAGTAAAATCCAGGAGTGACAACATTCTTTTGGTGTACTTTTATGAAAAGCCACTCACCTGAATCTGGCATGTCATTTTTCAGTGCGTTCAAAGCCTCTCTGTTCCTATTTCTCTTTGCATCCAAATCCACTATCTGAAACATCGACAAACACCATTAATTCATATAATTCTAAACATGATGTGATGTTGAGATATGTTGAATCATGGGACATGAATTAGCTTTTTTTGTTACTATGGAATGTGAAAAAAGTAAAACAAGCCAATATAAATTTTCAGCTGTCTGACTTGACTGGTGAAACACAAATCAGAGTCATGAATAACAGACATGTTTACTGGGGATTAAGTTTTGTAAATAATTATGCAAAATCATACAAGGTTTTTAAAAATGTACTATTGCCATTAGGACTTTTTCAAGTGGCCTTTCTTTAAATTTTCTGTTGCTATTGTATACCATACTACACTGAGTGACCAACGGTTGAAACAAATGCAGCACATATCCTATTACAATACAGCATGACATTCCAGTATTAAAAATCACCACGCTGAAAAACTCTCTGTTTTGGTACAATAACTTGAAATGTTTGGGGCAAACTGTATTTGTTGTTTCTAGTGTGTTACATATAAATCATTGAGATGGACAATTATTACTATCAGCTTCAATGTATTGCAGTCCAGCAAAAAATTCTAGCCCTCACTTCAAGGAGAGCTTGAGTAATGTCGGTTCTAATCAGTGGCTCCTTTATTACACTCTGCTAAGCTGAAACCCAAAACTGTTTCTGTGATATGCACAGGGTTACGTTACCGGTTATTTGAACACCTTTTCCGCGTACTTTGAAATATTTTTTTGGTCGCATTCAGCTCCCTCAAATAATCTCAGAACACCAAAAAAGTATTTATACTCGATATAAGTAAATAAACAACCTAACGCTACACAAGTTAATGACATAACTTGTTACTTTTATCGACAGTGACGTTTTATTGCTGGGCTGCCTTTTCCTATTTTGTGCAATGTAAATTACGTTACTTTTCTGTCAACGTGTTGCAACATATTAACGTCTAACCAATATCAGCACAGAGATGCCAGACCATTTTACCAAAGCAGGTTAGTGCATTTTCGATCAAGACAGTAAACTGTAAATGCAGCGACAATAAACTGGCGGTGAGGCAATGAGCTCATGAGCCACGAGCAGACAACTTAGCTAGTTAGCTTAGCTGCTAACACTTTCAGTAAAGGTTCTTTAGCTGATATTTCGGTCCTACCAATTGCTCGCTTCCCGCATTTTAACATCCCACTGTTATCAAAAAATATGTGGTTACCTGTTGTTTGGTGGTGATAACGTCCTCAGCTGCCTCTTCAACTTCTGTCAAATACTCCACAACTCGCTGGGATTCGGCGTCCATGTTGTTTGTGTCGCTACAAAAATACGTCCGGCCTGAAACAAGGACTGGAATCACTGAAGACAGAAAGGACCTTGTTCCTCGTTGGATTCTAGAGGCGGTTTACATCCAAAAACTTGGATCCCATCGCTTAGATTGGCTTGTAAAAAAGACCCTCGACTCTCTAGTAAACAATAAAAACAACAACAACAAAAACACTTGTCCCTCTGTAGAGGAAGCTGTGGATCCCTGGGTGGTGGTGGTAGTGGTGAGTGAGTGTGTGTGTGTGTGTGTGTGTGTGTGTGTGTGTGTGTGTGTGTGTGTGGGGGGAGTCAATTTTGTTTATTATAACTATGTGTATAAAACACAAAAAGTTTTATAACTGTTTATATAT
>JAPZDV010000012.1:27261891-27306283 GCA_029814665.1 Acanthurus lineatus
TTATACAGCCAGTCTATGTGTGACAATAACATATTGACAATCAATTCATAATATAACCAATATTTATCAGACACTAATATGTTTTTATTTTTAACCTGCCCTTTTCAGCACTTAGATGCAGTATACATATATTTCATAATTTTTATCACACTAACTAACCCTACCCAACACGCTATTATTTTTACAGTTCAATTTTACAAGAGCATCTACAATGGATTTATGATTTACAGTAATAATGATAATAGTAAACAGTCAGCTTACACGTTGTAAGTTAATATAAAAAGTATATGTGGATATAGAATAATAGTTTATTTGATATATCCATTGTAATAATAATTTTAATCAAGTATTGAAGGATCCATAAAAAAATATTTTTCATTCTTCACATTGAGGCTAATAAAGTGCCTTTGAAGTCTGTCTATCTTAAATACATCTGACCCCTAACATGTGCCACACAAGTTATTTTTGTATTATTTTCTTACCAATCACAATTTGAGAAGCAATATCTGTAGAATAGTCCTGCCATTCAACAGTGAAGCTGATAGAGTTTGAGTCAAGAAGAATCAGCAGTTTGAGGTAAACAGACACATACCACTTTTTTCACAAACTGGTCGTGAATGGTGTCCTCAACAAACAGCCTGCCAGCTGCGATGCAGTTCTCTCCCTTGTTGAAAAACACTGAGCTCATGCCCTGAAATACACAAATAGAACACAATGGTTTTGCTTCTGCAACTATTAAAATAATGCAGAACGATTGGAAAATATGCACCCATGAATGAGCTTACCATGCGCACAGCCTTGTCCATGTCACAGTCACTGAAGATGATGAGGGGAGATTTTCCTCCGAGCTCCAGGGAAACTTTCTTCACATTACTGACTGCACAGCTGGAGGAGAACAAAAGACAACAAAAATGAGTGGTAATGTTGCATGCATTTTTTTTAAAATGAGTTTTGTAAGTTTGCTTCACCTCTCACCTCTTCATGATGTGTTTACCAATTTCAGTGGAACCTGTGAAGCCCAGTTTGCGGACATCAGGATGGTCAGACAGACGCTGACCCACCAAAGAACCTAGAATCAAATGCTAAGTTTATGAACTCACAAAGCTTCATTAGTCAACCTCAGACTCATACAGCTGTTAATGAAGGAGTCAGTTGCTGAATTTGCTTGCTCTACCTGATCCAGGCAGGATATTAATCACTCCTTTGGGCAGTCCGGCCTTTGCTGCCAACTCAGCAAACTTCAGTGCTGTCATTGGAGTCACCTGGAAACACATGACTTGTTTTTAACCAGAGCAGCAGCGAGGCTCCAGGAATGCTAATCCTGGTCTGTCAGCTGGTCTACTGCTTTAGTCCAGGCTGAAATGTCTAAGCAGCCAATGAATGGACTGTCATGACATTTTGCACAGATGTTTATGAATGGTAGAATCTCAATGAATCTGGTGATCCCCTGAATTAACCTCTAGCACCATAAGCAGGTAAGATACATTTTTATTTATCCTTTAAAATATCACAACATCTAAAAGACAGATTGCCACAAAGTTTGGTTCAGACGTTCATGGTTATCATACAAATGTTCCTGAAGACTTGTCCTCTTAATGTTCACCACGAAGTTGCAATTATGGTTTTGAGTGAAAAATCTTGACAGCTACCTGGTTAATAGCCATAAATTTCTCACAGAAATCCATGCCCTTTTTCAGGACGAATGAACTAAATGCGCTACATGCACTACATGGCAAACATGTTAACGCTCACATGCTGCTAACATCAGCATGTAAGCACTCTTACTTTAACATTTAACTCATAGCCTTGCATAGCAGAATTGCAGTTGACTCTCAGTCCTGTTTTTTTTTTTTATTTCTGCAGACTGCTAAGCTATTTTCATTTCATCTTTGCACAGACTTTGAGTGCCAGTGAGGAGGCTGACCTGAGCAGGCTTAAGGACCACTGTGTTTCCAGCTGCCAGGCAGGCGGCTGTCTTCCAGGCCAGCATCATCAGAGGGTAGTTCCAGGGAATCACAATGGCACACACTCTGAGGGGAAAGACAGGGAGAAAACAGTATAAATCAATCTTTATAGATCTGCATGGAGAGGTGCATCCTGTGCATTTTACCCATCAGACAAATGTGAGCACCCATAGAGCCCACTGCCTGGCACATGATAATCTACTGAGGTCCTGTTTTAAGTCAGTCTTTTTAAAAGTTATGTTCAGTATTTCTATTTTCAAGTGTCCAGAGTTTGTATGGACTATATGAAATTTTCAATGCTATTACCACAAGTAATGTTTGCAATCTAATCATTTTCTTAAGTCTCAATATAAGCATGTGTCTAACCATACAGACATGTAAGTAAAATCCACTCATCCATCTCTCACCCTATTGGCTCCCTCTTGGTGAAGGTGAGGTTACGATTGGGCCTTGCCTGGTTGATGGGGATGGTGCTGCCCTGTGAAAAGAAGACATTTTTACTTCTCTGTATCTATTTATATTATATTAATTACTGGCCATGTTCTGCTATCACTTAGTGGTAGCATTTATCAAAATTGTATCTTTTTAAATGACACGGGCTTCCATGCTTTAAATGAGGCAGTCTTACTTGGATCTTGTCACACCAGCCAGCAAAGTAGCGGAAAGTCTGGATTGACATGCCCACATGAGTCTTTAGGGCCAGAGTGTAAACAGCTCCAGAGTCTATGGATTCAATAGTTGCCAGCTCCTCTTGGTGCTCCTCCATTAGGTCAGCCAGCCTATGGGTGGGGAAGCAATGGAGACATAAGGTCAGTTTGACATCATGGATCACACTTAAGAGAGTGACAACTTAGGGGTTTATTTGTTTATTTATTTATTTTTTATGACCTAAAACCTACTTAATTCATTTGGGTTAATAGACAATTTATATGCAACAAAAACAGTACCGAGGCACATTAGCAGGCACAAAAAAACCCTTTATGATTGACTTTGGTTAATTCCACCAAAAATGTTTACAGAAAATACATGTTTTTGATTGGCTGGCAGGTGTCTACTGCAGTGCACTAACCTGTAAATGAGTCTGCCTCTGTCTCTGGGGTTCATTTTACCCCACTCTCCCTCTTCAAAGGCCTCCTTAGCAGCAGCCACTGCTTTGTCCACATCACTTATCTGGGCCAGAGACACTTCACAGATTGCCTGCAGGACAGACAGGTCAAGATAAATCCAGACATAAACCACAAAGTTATCAGGGGGGAACAGCATTACTCTTATTAGAGGCAAAGTGTAACTCTACCTCTATGGGACAAGGGTTCTGTAACATTAATATTGGGGATAGGATTTTTCAGTCTTAAAAAATGAGGATACAGTCGATGAAGACTTTTGTATTTTTTAATTACAATCTTGACCAAATTAATCTGTAAAACCTGCAATAAGTTATATCTACCTAACACTGTGACTCATAAGTACGAGACACCTTATAGTAGTTTTCATTTTGTCTTTGTTCTCCATTTGTCTTTTGGTCCTTACCGTGCCGTCAGTGGGGTTGATGGACTTGTAGGTCTTTCCTCCCTCTGCATCGACAAACTCTCCATTAATGAACAGTTGATGAGGCATCCTTATGGTCATGTTGTTGATGTTTTTCTCCACCTGAATAATAAAGCAACAGTCAATGTTTTCTTTATCTTATGACTATCAGTAACTAACAATAGCCAGTTAAAGCAGTTCTCCATGAACACAGACAATTGTACGCACATAGTCAACAATCAGCTCCTCTTCATCATCCTCGCCTCGAAGCTTTCTGACGCACATCTGGATGAAATCCTGGAATGTTGTGTTCATGTAGACATCCTCGTTCTGCAACTGACAGTTACTGGCCCGAAGCTTAACCTCCTCCACTAGCCTGAAGACAGTGACAGCAGGAGAGAGGTGGAAATAAGAAGTATATCGCAGAAGAAACAAGATTCATTGATTGGGATTTTTTCATATAATGATCCTGAATAAATTACGCTTATTTTAGTACACATATTTTTATTTTTCATGCACTGTTAAATATGTGTACAATATGACCTGAGATGTGATCTTAAAAAATGAAAAGGGAATTTTTCTTTTCGAGTCAACTTTATTACCTGACCACATCCATGGAAGCAGCACCAGACTTGAAAAAATCTGTGGAATCCTCAATCTGAGCAACATTAGTTAGAATACTCTTCCACACTGCCTGTGAGGAAACAGTGTCATAAGTCAGCATGGTATAGTTTTATTGGACAGAAACACATTTCACTGGCAAATTCTCTGTTTAAGCTTCTCAATTTCCCTTGTGCAAGTAGGAGAGGAGGCCCTACCCTCATCTGTTCAGCAAAGGCTTTCTCCTCTTCAGTGAGCTCCACAGCAGCACTGCTCCCTGCACTGAAGTACTGTGCTGCTGCAATCATCTTCCCATCCTCAAACTGTAGATTCTTCACCAGCAGCTGAAGAGAAAGAGAGCATGAAGTGATCCTTATAATTGAATGATATAAAACCTGTTTCACCTTCAATGAGCGTCAAAATATTTATTAAGTAATTTTATAGTCTCAGTCTATTTGAAAAGTATTACTACTTAAAACGATGTAACCCGCCCTAAAAAAATAATTTCTCTGTTAGCCCAATGGAAATCTCATTAATTAACATCTTCTAATGTGCAAACACTTTTTTGAGGTGATTTTTGATACATTTCAAAAAAACTGAAGCAAATACTTATGCATATAAAGTATACAATGTATATACCGAGTCATCCATCCTAAGGCTGCACTTAATGAAGGTAATGAATGTGTGACAATCCTCATCCCAAAAAAGTTTTTTGTTTTGTTTTGTTTTTTTTTAACCTGTGACAGGACTGTATAGGATAACAAATTTACAGTGAAGTAATTGTAATAGGAGGGGCTCTTTCAGTCTTGCAATAAAAAGTGGAATCAGGTGAAATTTAATGTTTGGTTTAAATTGTCTGATTACGGCAGTCTTTAGACTTCTGTTTGGCATCTTGAACACAACGGTGTCATACACAGTCCACTGCAGTAGGTGGTGGTATGACCCTTCTTTGCTTTAGTACGCTTTGCAAAGGCTCACAGTGCACACAGCTTGCAGACGGTGGGCTGGCGACCAGGTAGCAAAATGGCAAACACAACGCTTCAGTCATTCAATGTTTTTCTAACCGAAAGGTTAACCGCAGCTGCAGTGGACATCTATGGATTCGTTGAAAAGACGATAATAGACTACCAGGATGAGGTGTACCGAACCAAACTGGAGAACCAGAGGCTGCAGCGGCTGCTGGACCTGGTCTACAAACCAGAGATTAGACTGCACAGGGCAGGTATGGTCTCAGTTTACACCGCACCTTCCACCCGGCCGCTCAATTCACGTTAGAATTAGCCTTTAATCTAACTAAACCACACCACGTCAAGTTAAATCGCTACATGCGGCTACGTTGGAAAGCTAGCTAAGCTACTGGTCCCTAGCCTATTAACACACAAAACAAGAACCACATTTCCGGTCAAAATAAAACTTTATTGATAGATCACATTTGGAACCTCGAACTACACCAAATTTTGTAAAGGAAAATTGTAATAATCGTCGTAGCGAGACACGACGACAATATGAACAAAAAATAAGTCTTTCCAAAGTATATTACTGTAAGGTACTCCTGACAGACACATTTTACGCCCGTATCTTGTTGTCTTCGGTAATTCTGTTCCGCTCAACACATTTCTACGAGCCAGACTGACTTAAAAAACACTTAAAAAATTAAGGAGACTCCACATATTAGGGTGTAGTATTTGCTATTAAGAGAATGTATCCGACACATATTCATGTTTTTTTTTTTATTTTATTCTATATATTAATTCATTCATTTATTTTTTTTTCATTGAAAAATACACTGGTAAATTCGGCATACATTTGCAACACAGTATGGTTACCAATTTCATTAAAACAACTTAACGTTATTCGACTATAACGTTACCAGCTTTCAGGTAGGTGGATAATCAGTGTCCTTTATCATCACGTTTGAACACCACCACCTACTGTGCAATTTTTAAAAAGTATATAGATTTGTGTACATTAATAATATACAAAGTACAGACTAGTTGCGCTTGTTTTTATTATTTGAGCTATGCTCTAATGTACGCTGTATTAGAAACTATAGGTTTTGCAAATGTGCATTGTCGCAGTAAGCATGCAAAACATAGGCTTAGCACAGGTTCAGAGGTTAACATCGTTGTAACTTTGGGCTTAATGTCTCCTATGAGCAAAACAGGTTAGGGTTATCCACTACAGGTCACATCACAGTGCCCTCAAGCTGTAATCAGTTTTCACCGATAGGTTGTCTTTAATGGTAAAAACAACAACAACAACAACAAAACAGCAGTTTAAACAAGCTGCTTTAATTCAGTTTCATATAAAATTTTTAGAATATTGTGAATATGGTGAATAAATATTAATGATTTGTTCAGCCACTCCGATGATTTGGTTTTACATACTGTAACTGCAGTTGTGTCTTTTTTGTAACTCCTTGTTTGCAATTCTATCCTGTGACCTTATTTTTCTGGTGTAATTGTGGTACAGCCAGAATGAATGTGGAGCGAAATGAGGAATGGCTCTAAAAAAGCATGATGAGATTGTGGGAGACAGAGAAATCATCAGTCTGAAGGGCTGAAACAAATATGCACAGCATATAATCACACCTGAGATCCATTTTGCATCTAAAAATAGCTCAAACTAGCCAACTTATTCAACCTGTGAAATCAAAATGCAAAAAGCACGGAAGTAGCTGCATTTCAAATCAAATGATGGGTTCACCGGCACAAGGCTTTGGCTATGTTCATGTCATATCTTAGTAAACAGAATTTTGAGTTTTTGACTTTAAATGATGTTCATGTCCACTCCCAAATAAACCAAACAAATATGGCATCTTCTCATCAGCCATATACTTTCATATGGTCATTCATTCGACACAATCTATCAAAATGTGTTGGACTTGGTGTTGTATTGTAAATGTACAGTTTGTAGTCCCCACATCACCTACTCTTTAATCATACAACATTTTTGATGACATAAGTGCTTGCAAGTTAACGTAAGAATATCTCTCATCTCAATGAGCCATTCAGTGTGAGGCAGCATAAGCGTCAGTGCGAGCAGTACCTAACATGAGCATGCTGTACTGTAAAAAGAGCAGTTCCTTAAAAAATGTGTTTTCGATAACCGTTAGATGGTGCAAGAAAGAGAGTGTCCGCATTTTTTTTTAAGTGTGGTTGGATGAGGTACTTATCCATACTCAGTGCATTACCTATAGAGGATGGCAGCTTGCATGCAGCCAGTTAGGAGAAACAAATGCAGTAACAATACATTAGCAAACAATTCTCTGCTGAGACAGTGTCGGGAGCAAAATGTGTTTAATCCACCTAAAAGAAGGTCCACCTGAAAAAAAATAATAGTATCAGTTCCAAATCACACTATAATAAGCGTGATTTTAGCACTTTACTTTATCAGACAGCCTTTCCTTTGGCGATACATTCTCTTAACTGTAGAACTTCTGTACTCTTAAAACCACCACTGTGCTATGCATTGTGTAACTCTGCACATCATGATGATGCCATAAAATATGACACCAGGCATTTTAACAGTGTACTCAGGTGTGCCATCCAGTCTAAATTCTCTTGTGTTTGCATGGACCTGCAGCATGCTGCCCATTCTAAATAAGAACAAATTGTTAAGAAAAAGGGATGCATTGAGAATCATAAGATATTTAAAGATTAAGGGATTTTTAAACCTCTGTGCTTCAAATATTTGGAGCCATCTTTACAAATAATTTCTGCAAAGGCAAAGATCCTGTAATGTGGTTTGCTTGTATTCTGGAACCCCAAAAGAAGCTCCAAATATTGAAAAATGAAGTTCTGTACAGTCCAAGAGAGGCCATCTGTCACAAAGTCTATAACTAAATTTGGGTTGGAGTATAATAAATGCACAGCTCATCTGTCCGGTGTTTCTTCAGCAGTCAGCTTACTGAATCCTACTTTGAATGATACATTTTTATCCATAGCAAAATTGTGCGACACCTAAAAGGAGAAGCAGAATTTAGCTTGAAAACCTGTAGGAATATCAGAATGATATAATGTGACAGCTGTGTTGTTTACAGACTTCTTGGTGTGGACATCGAGTGTTGGTGTTGTGTTGCAATTTAATCAATCAAAACATTGCTCATGTACATTGCCTGTGTGTTATGTGTGTGTTAATGACTTTGATTCCTCTCATAAAGTAAATTTACATTTAGCTTATGGGATGAGGTCTTTCTGTCACTTTATGCTCACTGACTACAAGCAGTTCAGGTGGTTCTTTGAGAAAGTTTCTGAGATAGAAAAAGCTCAGCTATTGAAAAAGTTTCCACCAAGATGACTTACAGTCTCCACTGTGCTGGCTTTTTTAAAAAAGACTGATTTTCTTTTGAATTCTCTGGCTGCTGTTTGGACAACTGTCTCCACTGGGGATCATTCAAGTTTCCCAACAACTAGTTCATATGTGATCAAAGACATGATTTTTCAAGCTGCTACCACAAACATTTTCCTATCCACTGTTACAGATTCAAGGCAGATCGATTTGCCCAAACCAACACAGGAGGTTTGTGCTCAGGAGCAGCAGATTCAGAAGGAATGTATTCCCACTGAGGTCAAAGAGGAGCCAGTCAACCTGCCCCTTAAAGAGGAACAGACTGAACCATGGCCCAGGTCTGTGGAGACACCTGGACCTCCAGCATACAGCGTTACAGACGCACTCACTCGGAACGTCACAGTTGGAGAACACACAGGAAACGAGATGGTAGATAACCTAACTCAAGTTGTGACAGTTGGAGAGCACAGCAAATATAAAGCGCCAGACAGTCTAACTCAAGCCATAACAGCTGGAGAGCACAATCAATACAATATACAACCACAAGACAACCAACCTTTACCATCCCTTGAAGTATCTCCAAAATATACAAAGAAGTTCATTTGTAATTTCTGCCATCAGCTTTTTTTGAAAAAAATCGAGTTAAGGGTGCACCTTAAAGCTCATGGAACGAAATGTTCAATAAATTCCACCAACAGAGTTTACTCCTGCTTAGTCTGTGGTAAAATAACAAACACGAGGGGTCACATGACCTGCCACATGAAAGCACACACCGATGAGAAACGATATACCTGTTCCATTTGTGGTAACAGATATAAAATGAAATGCCATATGAAAGAACATATAAGGACTCACACTGGGGAAAGGCCTTACACCTGTTACATCTGTGGGAGAAGCTTCAACAGATCCTCGACCATGAGTAAACATGCCAGGATCAAACACAGAGAGTACAAGCCCTTCAAGTGCATGCAGTGCAGCCAGTGCTTTCCTCTGCTCCTCATGCTCAAGCAGCACATGAAGACCATCCACGATGTCATCTACACTGTATGAGATACTGTTAATGCAGCGATGCTGACTTCTGTTTATGTTCAGAGGGTACACCAAGTCTCAACCAGCAGACCCTGTTAAACTAACCAAGTATTGGCTGACTGCTTCCTTTGTAGGCTTATTTTTTTGACTGTGTTTTTATTGAAAGTGAAGCCAACATGCTTCCCCAGACTGCCACTTGTGATCCACAGCTCCACTGGAACTCCTCATACTGTTCAGACGCTCCAAATGAATCACTTCAGATCACATGTAACATGCTTCATGGTAATATACTGGTTGGATGTAACTGTTGGACTTCGATGAGTGTATGAACTGCATATGCACATAAATTGCATGTCAAGGGCTTTTATCATGATAAAAAAAAGTACTTTGTTTTTTCAACTTTTTGAAGTTTGTGATTAGTTTTTATGATACGGAGCAATACCTGTGATGCTTATTTTAGTGCAATTCCAATAAAAGTTATTGTACATCTAATTACTGTTGCAATTTTTTAATTTGTCTGTTTTAGTAATATATGAAGAAAATCAACAGAGGTATAAAATCAAATTTTTTTTAAGACAGCTGTAGAGCCATGACACTAAATTTTTGAGGCAAAAAACAATACTGATACTTGAAAAACTACTTACTGGTAGATGTAGACACAAATTTATTTGCTGAAGATTGTTTATGTTAAGTTATTATGCTAAAGTTAACTGCAGACCTGTAGTTCAACCTTGCATTTTGCTACAGTGACACAGAACTGTACTCGTTTATACACTGTGTTATCATAGTGAGGTGTGGTTACAGATGTGACAGAACACACTTCCAGTCGCACTAATTAGGGATGGTGAGTGTAGCCAAGCATACAAACTTGAAACTTTGAACAAGAGATGTTACTGACCCCCAGCATTTTTAGTGACCCTTAAGGGAACCACATTGTTCTCACTTTTTAGATGTTAAGGGAATACAACTGCATATGTGAAAAAACCTTTGATTCATCCAAAGGGAGCTGTGTGAAGTCAGATAAATGCCCTCAAGTGAACTAGAGTCAGTTTCAGTTAGATCTGATGTGTACAGTTTGCAACTGAAACGTACTTAAAGTGTGGATATAAGAGGCAGTGAGCTTATTAGACCTTTTGTTCCAGCTCCCAGCTTCCAGCTTGACGCTACATTAGCTATGTAGCTTCACACAGTTATTAGCGATCCCACTGTTGAGCGGTCAGTGTTTCTCTGGTGGTTGACAGTTAATACTGTGGCGACACTGTTGCTAAGTTATCTTTGGCATGTCTACCACTTGCCAACATATATGAATTCCAATATACTGTATGTGATGGGGGGATTTCCTAATAGTACTTAACATAACATCATACCTGTTGAACTGCAGTAACGTGCAGGTACTATATAAATAAAATAAACTGACTGATTGAAAATATTTAAACATAGGAGGCTATGACCTGCCTTTGCCAATGAAAGGTAAGTTCAAACTGTACATGAAACAACTTCTCAAAGCTGTATGATTGCATACGTACTGGCATACAAAGTCAATGGAGAGAGTGATTGGAGCAGATACAAACCAGTTCTATTACTATGTGATTGTCATTCTATGTTTTGGTTAAACACACATTTCACAGGAAAATGGTTCCTTTTTTGAGTATCTTGTGAATTTCGTGGAGCAGTAGACCAATTTTGAAAACTTTGAGTTTATGAAGCTCTGAGGCAGTTAGAGTCTCTCAGTTCCAAAATTCCTGATTACTGGGGATTGATGAGCAATGTTTGGATTCTGACATCTTCAATGTGTACTCAAAGTGTAATGCCTTTCATTATCCATCATTGCAGATGCTAAACAGCCAACTGCATCTACAACTGTGGAGGAGATTCCCCCTAAACAGCAGGACTGGGGTCCAAACTTGGACCAGGACCAGCCAGGACCATCCCAGATTAAAGATGAGCTGGAGGAGCAAAAGGAAGAACTGTGGATCAACGGGAACGAGGAGGAACCTTCAGCAGAGGACAGCGATGATGGGGACGCCTTGACGAAAGAACTCATCAAAACAGTACAGCAGTTAGAGGACTGCAGAGCAGCAGAGGAAAGTGCAGAGCCAAAACAATCCTCTGAGGAGGATCCTACTCATGACGAGGAGAAGACGAGTACCACCTTGTACCGCTGCCACATATGCAACTACATATTCACCAAAAAAACTGTGCTTACATGGCACCTAAAAACACACGAAACCAAGGGAAACTTTGACTGTCACATATGTGGCAAACACATACCATGTCAGAGCAATCTGCAGAACCACATGAGAGTACACACGGGAGAGAGACCCTACAGCTGCCATTTCTGTGGAAAATGTTTTAAACTGAAAGGGCACATGACAGAACATATAAGAACCCACACAGGAGAGAAACCTTTCAGCTGCCACATCTGTGACAAATCTTTCAACAGAGGTTCAACTCTGCGAAAACATGTTTTAGCCAAACATAAAGAGGAGAGACCTTACAAATGTGGCGACTGTGATGAGTTGTTTACTGAAAGGCTGCTGATGAAGAGGCACATGCGAAAAGTTCACGGAGTCAAACTGTCCACAAGTCAAAGTCCTGCCTAGACTTAAACAATCCTTGATGGTAGATGTTGTATTAAGTCTAAAATCTGGGTAGAAAACAGGGTTGGGTATCTTTTTGTTTTAATCTTGCAAGCCCAGCACCAGTGAGATGTGGTACCAGACACTTACCAAACCAGTACTTGTTTTCCAAAATACCGCTAAAAAGGTTATTATTTGACAGGACTTTTTTTCCAACATGAAGCCAGACTTTTGGAATATTAAATGCTGTATAACAAAACAGCCAGACAACAACTGTGCTTCAAAAATTACAGCATGTACGTGGCTAAATTATTATTCTAAAAGGAACATTCTAAAAGGAATTGACATTGTAGGAAACTGTGCTTTCTTTGCATTCTTGCTGAGTGATTATAAGACTGATTCTCATGTGTGGAGCTGATGGCAGGAGGTGATTTACTTAGCATAAAGGCTGTAAGAGGGGGAAAAGAATATTCTGTTCAATAGCGTACCTGAAAAATTATAAAGAATGCCATGAGGGGAAAGTGAGTAAAAAAAAGTGATCCATTTTTTCTGAATAAGATCTTCATAATTTTCTCTTCAATTTTTTCTTAGTAACTTTTGTTAAAGAACATTGTCAGGACAGGTATTTTAAGTTGCTTATTTTTTGCATTTATGAATCAGGAAAGTTTTCGAAGTGTTGTTACATTACACCTTTCGGCCACAAGAGGGGAAAGAGAGTTCTCCTAAGGGGCTTCAGGAGCCTTTAGGCAGTCAGGTGGCTGAGTGTGAGAGGCTTCAACATTCACGGAAAATGGCTGAACGAGTTACCTGCTGGGAGACTGGAGATCACATCCTGTGTGGAACTCATTATTTTAAGACTTTGACATATATTCATTTTTTAAAAAAAATAAATTGCTTCAGATTCTCAGGTGCAGTTTGATCATGTGTAACCACAATCAAAACACCTGAAAGTACAGTTATCTAGAAAAAAAATTCACTTGTTCTTAAGTTACACACAGATGAACAGAGAAAAGTCTTAACATCAGACTTAAAAAAATGTTTTTCTAACTTGCCTCTCAAGGCCTTTATTGAACGATAAACAGTTTTAAAATAACAACAACACAGATTGTAGTTTTGTGGGAGGTTAGGTGTTGCAACTTAGATGAACAGTAGCAGTGTTGTTGGAGTGTTGTTGATAAATAAACTATTGTTTTTAAGATCTTCCATTGGTTTACAGATAAATGTTTACAGTATTTTAAAAAAGTAAGCTTTAGAGTTGCTTCAGAGTTGCACAGTCAGGATAGCTGATTCCCCTTGCTTTTAGCATTTATGCTAAGCTAGCTTAAGGCTTTCTGGCTCCAGATCCACACTTATGCACACACAGAACCAGAAAAAGATATCAATCTTCTCCTCTAACTAAGGAAAGAAAGAAAGCTCTATTCCAAAATGTCAGACTCTTCTTATAAATTAGGTGCAGTCTGATCAAAGACCAAGCTAAGAAAACAATGAATCTGAAAAGGTGATCTTCTGTACTTGACAGCTTTTGATATTCAGCACACCAGACTCAACTTACTTTGTAAAAAAATGTGTTTAACTTAAGCAACCTGCCTGTTTTGAGATTCAGTTGATTAAAAAAAAATATATATATAGTACAAAAACTTGCAAACAGACAGACGATGCAGGGGTGTCTGTGCACAAGTGCAGAGGTCATGTGACCCTCCATGCTTAAGATACTGCAGGAGCCACTGAATGCATGAGGATCGCTTTAGTACTGCCTCTCTGAAATTTTGGACCACTTACTAAACTCCAGATGTGCTTGATACTTAACTTCTATAACTACCATTTCTACTGTGTTGAACCTGATGTGAACATTTATATAACAAACCAGAATCTGCAGCATAAAAAATGTTTTAAAAGACTGAATTGATATCTGTGTTCATGCTGTTACTGTCAAGCTTCTGAATTCAGTCTGCTCTAATTTTATGTTTTTTTAAGAACCAAACTAATGTGCATTATAATAACATTTATGACTGTGGTACAATGCCTTTCAACTGGTGACACCTGTGTTGCACTGTCAAATTGTTTTACACATATTGTACATTTCAGTTGTATTATTTTCTCTTTGCCAAAGTTCAGTGACATCATGAATCTGTTATGAACTATCTATGTTAACAAGAAAAAAATAATGCTTGAAAAATGCATTTATAAGTAAGTCATGACAAAAATAAATCACTGCTGTTCTTTGATTTTTTTTTTCTAGAACAAATATTTGTGTAGTGTAGCAGCATAGGAATAACCTCAACTTTTAGGAACAATAATAACTTGTATATTCATATCAAGGCAGAATGTTAAAGAGGCCCTTTGAGAACCCATTTTCCCCATAGAAAACATATTTGACAGATCAGCCATCTATACAACAATGAACTACTTGAAGACACAAATTCTCATGACATACAATCATATTTTTTTACCTATTATCAATAACTGGTTTTGACTATGAAAATCTGGTGAAATTTGGTGAAAAAAAAAATTTGTCGACTAACTCACCGTTTTTCCATCATTGCCAAACAGCACCAGGCCTGTCTTGGTGACGATGCCGGGTCGGCTGGCTCCTGGGATCTCCAGGGGCTGCCCACTGGCTGTGGTACCGTTATCCACAAGACTGGAGCCATAGAAAGTCACTTTCTACAGGAAGAGAGACATATAACAGCTCAACTTTGATGAGGGAAATATCTTGCAAAACTCAACTTTTGTTACCGTCACTGGAAATCATGGTTTTGTTGTGTGTTCCTTTTTTTGTTGTTTAAGAGGTCTTAGATGTCTCACTTTTATATTTTTTTGCTGCTTCTTGGCACTTACACTGACAGCTACATGAAGTCTCCACAGTGCACCTCTAACCTTGCTTTTAAATTTGAAATATTTCTTTTTATCCTTGTAGAGTATTTTATCAATAGTGCTTTTGAGTTTAACACTCAAACACTAAAGAGAGGAAAGAGGCCTTGCTTGGTTGGTATATAAGATCACATATCTTCTGCTTTCTGCTTAGAAAATTGAATTTTCAGCTCACAGTGACTTAACACAGTATAGCCTCTGGCTTTTGTTTGATATCTAGTGTGTTTTTGCACAATCCCAATCCAGCATTAGCGGTGTTAGCACACACGTTAGCCTGGAGGGTTAACTTAGCTTGTTTACTGAAGTACAGGAATACCTGCTGAACCAATTAAAAAAGTCTGGAAGTTCAGTGTGTTTCAGTTTTGCTTAACAGTTTACATAAAAGAAAGGAACAACTAGTTGACTAACTGTATTAAACAGAAAAATTGATTTCAGTTAAAAATACAAAGGCTGGGTGTTGCCCAAATTTACTGAAATGGTTTTCAATCATAAGAACAACACAAGAACAAAAACTAGAATCTTTAAACCTAAGTACTGTATTTTTAATATTGACACAGTGAACCCTGTATTTGTACAGACATGCTCATGCACTGCAATTTAGGGGTCATTTTTTGAGGTTAAATTAGAGCTTGGCTGCACAGCATTTTTAAAAGAGATGAAAGGAGCTGATTTGTTTGACCATGACTGAAGTCAGCTGTAATACATCAAGTAATATTTTCCTCCTACTTTACCACTGCACCTCGCTGCAAGGCTCTTGCATTTGTGTTCACCAGATAAAAAAAGAAGTTGGCCACACCTACATGCACTTGTAGTACAGAGAACTGAGGGCTGCATTTGCACTGTGCCTGGATTGATGAAAATGAGCCCAAACTGTCACCGTATATAACCACAGAGTATGACCAGGAGGTTTATTTGTGGTTGTTGAACAGATATGTATTTATAGGTCATTCAGTAGGAATGCTTCCCTAACAAAGGATGGCTGATCAGGATTATGAACAATAACTGTTTGTTCATAAAGATTTCTTAGCACTTACCTTTTAAAACCTTAAATAAGTTTTTGAGTCTAGAAACTAATTTTTCAATAATAATTTCAATAAGTTCACAGTCACGAAAAAATTTATTAATTAAAACTTATGTCACAAAATCCTTTTAATCAAGTTTTTAAGAAATATTTAAATTATAGGACTTTATTTGATAAAAATAAAATAGACCAAAGAGGTGTAAAAAAATATACAGTCCAACAGTGAGACAAAAAAATAAGAATGTAGATAAGTGATTTGCTGCTGTCTGTTACCTGTCCATCAACCTCTGCCCAGGCACCAGGCACTTTGTCGTTTCCCCGGATCCAGTTGTGGATAGCCTCAGCAGACTGATTCCAGTCAATCTGTGAACACACAGAAGAATCTGCTCATACGCAATGCACAGTTAAGGTGATTTGACAGAGGTTTGAGTCCATTCAGGCTTGACTGTACATCCCTAGTGGTGCCATAATGCTGTACTTTCGGTAGTTCATCATAAAATGTTCTTCACTAACATAAAAAATCTCTCTGGTAGTCTTAGTATTAATGGTTTAATACCCAGTTCTGATGTTCTTGTCAGGTAAAGGCACCAGTAAGTCTTTTCAATTCCTCTCTTGCACCAGTGTGCAGAAGTCCCAGTGAGGTGTGATGAATTAAAGAAAAAATGATTTGTGTCTTTCCATTAAACTGTATTGAAACACCATTGCATAACAAAGAAAAGCATCAAATTCTCAGATTTTTATGACCTGAACCCAGAAAATATTTGACATTTGTGCTTGAAAATTTAATAAAAGGATTATTTTATTAGCTAAATATTTACAGATAAATGTTCTGTTAATCACCCTATCTATTAATTAACTAATCTCTGAAACTCTTCTTGCATCCCGATCTTTATGTGGTGTCATTGTGACCTTGAAGTCTAAGATGGAGACCAAGTGACCAAACATTTTTTGTTCCACTCTGGGCAGAAACCTTTCTTAACGCCATCCCTCCTCTCTCTTTGTTTTGCTTGAAAAAGGCGCGCTACAGTTTGTTTTTAGTACTTCACAATGTAAATCTTTCCAAAGAATCACTTATTCCACCTTTCAATCATTAACATCAAAGTGGCCTTTTTATTATATTCACGTTAAAGTTAATGTTTAGCAGTTCAGTTGTCTTTGCTGTACCTCTGTTGTTTCAAGTCCATTCAGAGTTATTCACATAAAAAAACTGGTATCTTGATGAATGAAGTCCACATATTGTTACAAATTAGACAAGACTGACATCTGCCTACATAACTTGATGATGAAGTGTAGAAAGCTGATCTTTTTGGGTGTCCATGTAAATTACCTTAGAATTGTCTTTCTTTTGAATGCACTCATATGTGGCTCCCTCTTCTGGCTGGGTGATCCTTGGAGCCTTTCCTTCTGCAATCAGTCTCACTGCCTCCACCTGAAACCAAAACAGCAAACTCCAAGTCACTGAAGCAAAACATATGCAATCTCTATGGACTTTGCATTGCATGGTTTGTTATGTTGGGAATCTGGGGAGGGAAAGTGACTGCAGGCAGTTTAAGGTAGAAAAACACAATGATTTGTAACATGAAACACTCGTTGGTTAAATTAATTCTCTTTTTGCACCTACATGTTGTTATTGCTAAAAAAATTTTGGGGGTAATGGTAATGCTTCAAGACTCAGCTCTTGTTTGAACACAAACAGATTACAGCCTGTTATTCTCATTGAACAAAGCAGACAAAAATTTCCCAATTTTGTTTCCATTAGCAGTGTCCTAAAATTCATTTGAGTTGCATATGATTAAACTGAGTCAACATCAAGTGCACTAACTAATGTTAATGTTTGATTGTCAATGCAGTGTAAGCTGTTCAGACTGAAAAATATCTGTGCTGTATTTCCATGCAATGATAATGTGACTTAACTAACGCAGGCTTTATGTTCACTGTAATAAATTAAACAATGCAAAGAAGTTTGGTGAGTTTGCTCATGAATTTGTTGCTTTGAAAGGCTGTGAGGAAAACATAACAAATCAAAAACACTACAAAATGCATATGGTTTGTAGTTGAAGAGGTTTCAAACGGTGACATGGTCCTTTAAGGTTGCATTCATAAACAATTTTATAAACAATCAAATGACAATGTGTTTTTGCCAATATGAACTATGTAGAATATTTAACATCTGTCAACTCATTGTTTAATATTATGGCATAGACTCTTTCTTTGCTTTAGTCAAACTGGCCAAACTTTTCAAAAGCAGGCAGTTAAAAAGCTCTGATAAACTCACCTTGCACTACTGTTCCAGCACCAACTACCAGTCAAAGTTTTTAGCAACTAAAGAGCCTGATATTAATTAATAAGAGCTGTTGGAGCCTGAAATAGAGCTAAGATGAGGGTGAGCATTTGGAGTTCAATTTGTGGGATGGCCACAAACATCACTACGGGAGAAGGCTGCTCAATGTCTGCAAGACATGAACAGAGTTGGAGGAATTGCAACTCTCTTTCAGGCTCCATTCTCTCCTTATTTTTAAATTCTAATCTTACATTATTCACCATTTTTACATAGACTGAAGACTTGATATAAAATACACTAAACCAAAGTGTGTGCCTGATGACCTCTAGAGCAAAATAAAAGCAAGTTAAAGTTTAACTATTCAAGGTGAGAGCAAATACAGTTGGTTATATAAAGACTTATCTTACCCATGACAGCTGGGAATTCTTGACAAAAAAAGGTGCATTTTGTGGTTACACCACACATATATATTTGTAAATTCTGCCTGCTGTATTACATAACTCTACACTTTACTTCTGCACTTAACTTATTCTATACCACCGACCACAGCATGTGTTTCCCCACCCACAGTGCCTTTCCTCATGTCTACACTTACTGTGCCTTTGACCCCCTCTGGGAAGAGAAATCTCTTGTAGATTGTGTTGACAGTGTCATTGGGTTCAACGTCACACTCCTTCTGCAGCAGGATTGGTCCAGTGTCAAGTCCGTCATCAGCCCAGAACACTGTGAACCCGCCCTTTTTGTCACCATGGATCAGGGTCCTGCATGTCAGAGACAGCAGATTAAAGACTGGACTTTTCATCATGCTTACCCCAGCCTGGTGAGGATGTGCGTCACTCACCAGTTGATAGCTGATGCTCCTCTGTGGCGAGGCAGCAGGGAGGGGTGGTAGATTATGGAGCCATGTTTTGGGTGGTCGATGACCTCCATGGGAATGAACTGGGAGCAGAAGGGCAGTACGTTGAGTTCGGCGCCCGTGTTGAAGTACTGAGTCAACACCTCCTTGATGGCCTGACCCTTCACACGCCAGCGGGGGAACTTAAAGACAGGAACACCATCCTTCTCTGCCTCCGTTGCTGTGAAGCAAAAGAATGATCAAACTCCTGCATGCAAAAATAGTTTTAGTAACAATCTAAAGAGAATTTTCATAATATCGTCATGTTCTGGTATGGTGTGAATGGGATGTGTATTCTGTAATTGTATATGAAGTGCATTCCTCAAAAGCTTCAAGCCTGAGGTGTTTTCTGTCTCGTGTAAGCAAGGAGGAATCAATCAGTGATTTTACACAAAAGCAGTCTGATTGGCTGAAATGCCCTTGATATTAGCAAATTTGATATTTTTAATAAGTGCTGTGATAATGTGTGAAACCCATTGGTGGGTAAAAGACATTGAGAGCTCTCAGGATAATGCTGAAGGACGTGCAGATGGAGTTCAGAGCACCAACAAATAATGAAAAGACACTGCTGCACTGAAAGTCAAAAGTACCAGTCTAAGTTGTGTTTGCATTTCTTACCACATTGTACCAGAGAGACATTTGCAAACATGTGCAGTCTAAATGGTTGTTTTTTCTATATAAAAGATTCCAAAGTTTACAGAGTTTAAAAAAAGGACCAAATAAAGACATTATAAAGATGACTTTCAGGTGCTGTGCTAAGATTTTGACAAAAGAGGGAAAGACTGATAGCCTTTCCTTAACTTGCCTCATGTTGTCTTCACTTTCAATCTTTGCCTTTCATAAACTTGGAAGAGAAAACACATTAAGCCTATGCTCACCAATTTTAGTTCTACACCTAGAAATTAAAATAAAGCACACTTTCAAAGTCCAGGAGAATGCTGGAAAATGTAGTTCTGTCATAATCAGATCAAATTAAAACAGTGTTGTAAACCCAAATGTTGGCATTTTACAGCTGGTTATTGTGCTGATATAAAAATGATGATCTTGTCAGTTATAAAGCAAGCTTACAGGCTGTCCTTGGACAACAATGACGATGACTATGCAACTTGAACAAGACATCGATTTTTTGACCAAAGCAATAAAAGCTGTAGTTTGATGGGTTCAAATTTCATTTGGCATGATCTTGAGACTATTCATGGCAGGTGTCCACAAACAAGTTCACTTTTCTAGGAAATTCACACTAAATTAAGGCTTTATTGACAGAGCACAGACTATCATTAAAATGTCTCTCCAGCTGGTCATACAGCCATGCACTAATTCCAAAACCAAAATATAGAGGTCCAAGTGTCAGTTTATTTCTCACCGAGTGGGTCAGCTTTGCCATCCTTGTCAGGGATGGTAAAGACTCCAACAATGGTGTGGCCATCCTTCCTCAGCTCCTTGTACACCTCCTGTCCAAAAAGACTCTGACCAATCACTGCAATCTTCATCCTCACACTTCACTGTGTTCTGCAGAGCCAGCAAAGCCATGCCAGGTCACAAGAAAATACATTTGTAATTAGTACAAATACTTACAGAACATGGATTATGTCACTTATGAGAATTAAAACAACAGTTTTATTTAGCGAATAAAGATTTCTCAAGCTAATGTTATCATCTTAATATACTTCATTTTGCTTGCAATTTTTTTTCAACTATGAGGCAACTGAAACATTCCACTCCTTTGGCCAAAGATCACTTAATGTTCTGAAGACTGTGAACCTGATTCAATCAACACACTGGCTTTAGGATCCAATCAGCAAAGTTCAGACAAAACAGGCACATGCTTCTGTCAGCTTTGAGTGTGTTCCGGCATTTCATAATAAAGCCCTTGTTGTCCAACAGAGAGGTCAAAGGTTCCTCACTCATGCTTTATGTAAATGCAACAAAGTCTTGACTGTATGGTCTGAAGAGCACAAATCTGGTTTCACTGGGATGACTGTTAAATAAAACAGCTTGAAAAACAGGACTGTGTGCAGGACACTGTATACTTGCATGTATATGACTGGCATTTCAAACCTCATGAAGGAAAATGTACTCTGGATGTGGTTGCAGATGGTTAATAGAAATCATAATTGCAAGAATGCATCAAAATTTAAACTATATAGTGAGTTTTGAATACATCTCAACATTTCTGGAGTAATTCCAAATATTGCATGCAGAGTTAATAATCTTTCTTTTTGTTTGCCATTCTTCAGTTTGTCTGTGATATTGATTTTACTGAATATAAACACCCGCTTAAAAACCGGTGACACAATCATCAACATGAAATAATTGTGCAGCATACTGTAGATGAATGAAAAGTTGCTAAGTAATCATGATAGTCTGACAGTTGATTGACCCTGAACAAACAGGGGCAGGTACCGGCTGCCCTGCCAACCAATCAAATGCGCCAGATTAGCTCATGCCTCCGGTGTTGACTAATCACAAGCACAGAGTAGGTGAGGGGATTTGTCGGCCAGCTGCAGGGATAGCGCCAAGACCATTCAAGTGTTTAGCTGAAACTAACATTTTTGACAATAATCACACATTATTCCAGCAACTTTTCATCCTCAACAGTTGCTGCAAACACCAAGAGTCTCTGTGCGGGGAACCAATCAGCAGTGTGCACTCTCATTTCTAAGCAATATGCATCAGGTAAACAATTATGAAACAAAAGAAACGAACCAAAGCATGTGAACTTACCCCAGCCTGTGCACCCGCTGCTCCTCTGCTTGCCTGGAAAGAGCGATCGGACAGAGATCGTTGCTTTTAATTTGCTCCCTCAAGCTTCGCATGCAGCGGCCAAATTACATAACACTCAAATAAAGCAGAGTGATTGGACGGAACGGCTAATGATACTGCAGGGGGCGGCCAATCAGCTGTCATTGTCTTGGAACCACACAGAGCCTGTTAACTACTGACTGCTTGTTTTTTTTTTGTTTGTTTTTTTCTGCTGAGAACTTTTGCATTTTTAGCAAGTAAAACATATTTACACAAAGACAAACGTGTATGTCATTAGATCAGAAGTTTTTTATGTATATTTATAATCTTTGGATAACAAAATAGAGTAATTAAAATACCACTGCTTCAGTGATTTGATTGCACACAAAGTTCCCAATGGGGTTCTTTCAAACTCAAAGGGGACAGAGATTTAAGCTGATAATATTGGTAATATTTTGCCATGGTCTTGTGACAGCGTTTCTGTAGGTCAGTCTGACTATGACCACTATTATTTCAGTGAATTTAAATCAACTGATCAACCAAATGGTCAATAAAGGATGACAAGAATGTATTTTAAATTCATTTAAAATTTAGCAAAGACTAAAATAAACTTGAATCAAAAATAGCCTATAAGTGAGAGGAGAACAGACCAGAGTTGATGCACGATTACACAACTTTTGGAAGAACCACTTGTAGGCCTGTTCCCTAACAAAATAAAAGTTGAATTTACAATCAATAAAATACACCCTTGTGTACGTCAGTCAATATTTTATTGTAGAAAAGACTTTACTCCCTATGTCCACTGACTTTTATGTTTCCATGAAACTACATTTGGCATTTTCCATAATTATTCCTCATATTCTTCCCGATGGTTTATTTTATAGGCATACTGCTTGTAGTAAAGGCGGGTATGCTGGCTTTAACACTGGCATTTCTTTAAAAAATGACGTGCACATAGCAATGTGGCTGTGTTGAGGCAGCAGCAGACATGCAGTATGCAAGATGATAAATAGCTGTGACCTCCTAACAGGTTCAATACTATTTGTTGAACTCAGGAGTTGATCACACATGCAATGCACAGTCTTACATGATAACACAGTCTCTCTCCAAATGATCATAAGATTGAGTAGTAAAGATGACACAAGGGCCTAACCACTGATTTAGAATCACAGATACTGCATTTGACCGCTGGATTGCATGTCTAAGTCACTGCAATATCAGAGAGGTCATAACCAGCCTATAAACACATAAAAGTCAAGTAACACAACAGGAGAACTGTCACTTCCAGTCAAGCTTTCTGAGTCTCTCTCTCTCTGTATTTAAGTGTGTGCATGTGTGTTAATGTTCTTGTGTTTTTTTTGGTAACCATTTTCTTGTTTCCCATGTCCTGTTGCCCCACCCCAATGTGTTTCACATGTGGCTCATTGTCTCTCCTGTCTTTTAGTATCTAGGTCCTTGTCTTCCTCTTCAGTTGTCTATTCTGTCTGTTCATCAAGTGCTGTATTTTATTCTAGATATAAATTTACATCTCTCACTCCACTTTAATTAGTAGTTTTTATGTCTTAGAGTTAATGATCTACATTGTGTAGAGAAAGTCTCAGTTATCCAGAATCTTGATCTTTAGGCTATAATCATATAGATGCTGGAGAAAAGAGTGTAACACTTAGGCTTATAAGAACTTTATTTGGTGGTAAAAAGTATTTACTGTCATCAGAAAATTTAAAAACTTGGTCAGCATGTCTTTTTTTCCTTGGCTAGCAACATGATAATGGATGTCCAGGAAATATGCAGAATTTTTTTTATGTCATAGAAATGACTTTTTCTGTCTAAGTGCCCATTATATGAAGGCAGCTTATTCCCTTTAAAATACCAAAAAATATTGGAGCCTTAAATATTAATTGAGCATCCTTGAGAAAAAATGGTGCAAACTGGGCAAATAAAAAATCAAACAGCGACAAATAGTGACAATGTGCTTTCTATTTTTTTGCTGCTAACAGACACAGGTGGGCCTCCATTCAAAGACAGAAAACAATTACAGATTAGATAAGATCAACCTTATTAATCCCCAGTGGAGAAATTCAGATGTCATTATTACATAACAATTATGAATTTAAAAAGACTGATACGACTTATATGGTGCTTTATTAAGTACCCAAAGATGCTTACAATGCAGTTCATACTTACACAAGATGGTAAAAGAAATAAAAATATAGTACAGTAAATTATATGACTGGATTATAGTATCAGGCAGGATGTTGTAGTAGTCAACAGAGTGTAGTTCTTTTGTAGAGCTTTTGAATAATATATAATAGTACATAATATATACTATGAAGTAATAATGCTAATAATAATGACACTAAAACTACTGCACCACTAAATGTTTTAGTGCTTTTCATCCAAATGATATCTTCCCTATACTTGTTTTTGTTTAAAGGTCAGTTTTAAACTCTCCAACATGGCTATGTGGGTGAAGATGCATTGCGAAGACAGGAGACACACAGCATCATCCAATGAAGTATCTTCATTTCTATATCTATGAGTCTAACTACAACCAGTGTCAACACAGGCTCGTCATTCTTCCAAAGGAAAAGAAAGTGATAAAGGCTCAGAGCCCCCTCCTCCCTGCTGGCTGATAACATTGTTTATGGTGTTGTTGTTTCAGTTGAGTAATGTCAGAAAGGTCAGAGGACAGAGAGGCCAAACACTGTGTGGCAACAAAGGCCAACAAAAAAATTATTCATCAACTTTCATACATTTACTTGACCTGCATGACTGTTTGACACAGAGCGTTTGTATCATGGTCAAGAAGCAGTTACAAGTCTTGAGTGAGAACTTGACTTTATCTCAACCATCCAAAAATGCAGACAAAACCCCCTTCAGCTGATTAAGTTATTTTACCTTCATCTCTGTATTAATAACAACTTGAGAATTTCTCATCTGAACTCTCAGTTTTGGTCCATATATCTGAACTGAGTTGTTACTAAATATAAAATATAATCTAGGTATGAACAAAACTTTCCTTGACTTCATCTGAAAAATACTATTGTAACTACTTAAAATGCTTTTCCTTAGTGTTTGCTTCCATCTGTGTGTGTGTGTGTGTGTGTGTATGCGTGCTGAAGGTGTGTGTGCTTGTGTGTGGGTGCATGTGTGTGCGTGTGTGTGTGTGTGTGTGTGTGTATGTGTGGGCGTGTGTGCACCTTAGTTTAACCGGTTGGTTCTGCTCCTCAGTTATCACTCTTGTTAATGATCCACTCAGTGACCTGATCATCAGACCAGCATTGCACTTTTTTTGGTTACTTTGAGACTGCATTTTGTTTCATGCACACAAAAAACAAACAAACAAAAAAATTAAGTCAGTGGGTGTTAATAATATGTTTTTATGTGATGTATCTTTTAATTTTGTTCTATTTTCTTCAGAGAAGTGCTTTCATTTCATGTTATCTTGTCATTTACTTTTATTCATGCCTGTGCCAAGTGGCTGATCCTGTCAAACCATATCAAAGGATTATTGGATAGAAGTAAGAAGTTAGTTTTTCTATGATTCTCTTGTCTTTGATTTGTTCATGCACAAGGGGGCAGCAATCTACCATAAAAGAGATGCCAGTCAGACTTGAGCTCCTGTGTGGAAGCATACACACAGTCAAAGGACTAGTTAGAGATTCTGCACATGCAGATAAAAAGGATGTTTTCAGTATTTCGTCTTCAACCTTGAGTGATATCTAGCCATGTAGATAGTGTTGATGTTGTTTGCTCAAATTTTTCTGACTTTGTGTATCTCATTTCCAAACCATATATGCACTCGTTGGCCTGTCCAAAAGCATGAATGACCAAGTGCTTGTGGCACAATAACAGAGTTAGGGCCCTGACAAACAAAGCTGGGCGAAGCCGTCAGGCTGCTGGTGAGCATCTTTTGCCAGAGTCTGCCTTGTGCATCCCATACTGTTGACTATAGTTGACCCTTGCCAATAGCTTTTTAAACTGGTTCAGCATGTTGAATTAATAGAGCAGCCTGTTAGTGAGTGTTAAAAACACTCTGATTGGCTGTTTCCTTACAGCAACAAAGCTCCAGTAGTTAGTATATTAATTCTGGATGAATGGACTGATAAGTTCATTCAACAAGTGCAGCTTAACAGGAAAGAGATGAGCAAAAGTTTTAAAAATGGAAGTGTGAATTAAGACCAGTTCTCGATGCAGGTTTGGTAAAGCTCCTTTATCTTTTTGCTGTAGGATCTATGTTTTAATCAGGTGTGGTTTGTCCTTTTTTTCTCCTCCACCTTTTCCTTTCACCTTCTACGACCAAGGGCTGACAACATACATGCTAGCTGACCATCGGCTGTAGTCTTTGCGCTGTGTTTAAGGTCCAGCTCTTTGCCCGACACAAGCAATGTGATACAACACAGCACAAGTTTTTGGTTGCTGCCGGGTCTTTAATAAATGTTTGGTTCCTGAGGTTGTTATTATATCACACTAATGATTCAGCTGTTACAGAAAGCTTACCAGTTGTGGGGCCAAAAATGTTTAGTTTGTCCTGAGAGTGGCGGTAGAGGAAAGGTCATTGTGTATTTCATAAAGGAGTTCAACTTCTGGGTAATTCTTATGACAATCTGCTGATTGGATTTGTTATGCATTTGTAATGTGGTAATTTTTGGATGATGATGTCAGTAAGGGAAAAGGACACAGGGGTCACAAGAGTCATCACGGATCGTTCTTTCAGGACCATGAAAATCCAAATCAAGTTTCATGATAATCTGAAAGTTGTTCCCAAGAGATTTTCCTTTGGAACAAAATGTGCAGTTATGGATCACAAACGGCAGACTGTTAGCCACTGATAGCTCATAACTTATTCATAATATTTACCGAGCTGACATGTAAAAAAAAAACCTCCATGACAACTAAAGAAACTTTATCTGTTGATAGAGAACATATGATAATAGGTGAAAGCTCAAATAAGCTCAACAGCTGGGATGGAATTTTCAAAACTGTCTGTAACACTGATGTCATCAGGGTTATTTTGGATTGTGCATCAAGACAAATTTATGACAGAGGGCATGTTACAAACTGAAGGTGTGGACTTTTAGGTACTTGGGCATTTATGGAGTATGTGACAAAAAGGTGCTGGTTGCATTAAGGAAAATTTAGGATCCAATGTTTTTGAAGTGTTACCCATTCTAGGGACAAAAACTCTCTGTTCTTGGCTGCTTGGATTTAAACCAAGTCTGCTTTTTGTGATTTTGGAAGAGCAATAGTACATTACTGGATTCCAAATTTATTGTAAGTGGAAAAGCACTGCCAGACTTACTTTAAATCTTTGCCACTTGTCAGCTTTAGTAGAGAGAGAATTTTTCTAAGAAATTGGTTGGAAAATTGTCCTATTAATCTTCATTTTCATTTCAGTGAAATGAATGAAGTGAGGCAAAATTCAATCATAGTGTGTGTTGCACAGTAACTACATAAAAGGAGGCATAGATAGTTAAGGCACAGACACTACAGACCTCATGTTATTCTCAAGCACCTTCACTTTATTTCTAGTCCAAATAAATGCCTTTTTTGGAAGGAATTATTTTTTATTTCTTGGCTTAATTTTTAAGTTCAATTTTAAAACATTTGGTCCATGGCATAAATTCTCCATTAAAGCCAGTTACAATGCCCAGCAACCACATTTGAGCTCTTATTCTGCAAGTCACTCAGGTCTTCCTCTCTCTGCCCCTCTCTCTTCCTCTGGCACAGCCAGCACAGGTAAGGCATGCAGCAGCATCCATGTCTCCCTGATGTACCTTCACTGATGAGGGACAGCCAAGTGATGCTAATTTTTTACCTTAGCTGTTGTAACTGTTGTTTTTAAGGTAAGTAAAAGCCCACTTTAAAAAACAAAACTCAACTTATATAACAATTAGGTTTCCCACACAATGTCTCTGATAAATAAATTAAACAAATCTGGCATGTAGTTTGGTGCTGCAGGTTGCAAAAAGAGTACTTGAACATATCTTTATAAGACAGTGATGAAGACTTAGGTCGATCAGCCTTGGTCGTTCATGTTGCCTATGCTTAAATAAACTTACCTAACATCTTATCTATCTGAAGACAGAGTGCCTCATTTTATTTTCCTTTTGGTCGTCTGCGTTAAGTTTCCTATACACATTATAAAAAGAATTCTTGGGCTTTATTTTCAACTTTAACGCATCTGTTCTCTAGGATTCTTTGTCTGCTTTTTAGAAGATAATTATCAGTCATTAGCTCAATATTTTTTAAAGCTCAGTAATTTTGCCTTTAATAAATTGATGGACTGAATTTAAAAAAAAATAAGCTAATATTATAATTTTATGAACAACCTCATAGAGAAAATAAAACGGGAATTAACAGGTTCAGTTACAGGATTATTAAAAAGACAGTGACAAGCAGAAAAATTACAAAAAAAAAATCCTGCGTTTAAACCAATCTTATTAGCAGATAGTGTGTGAACCAAAATTCCCACCAAATTTTTCTCTTTTTTTCTTCATCAGCACTCTGTGAATTTTTGTGTTTGATTAAAGAATTTTGATATAGAAATCATTGCGGGAGTTTGTCTCTGTGCCACAGGAGTGTTTGTATTCTGTATATCCAGAGCCAGTTAAACCTAATTGCAGAGCACTATCCCCCATTTGTGCACAGTAAAACTTAACGAACCTTGAAACTTTAAATTAACATCACAGTGTGAATGTTTCAATAAGGGAAGGCAGGGTGTTTACAGAAACTTGACTATGTACACAAAGATGGGAAGAGCAAGTGAGTTGGGAGACACAAGGAGATGCTCACTAAAACCGAAAAACAAATAAACAAATATCACAAGTTTATTTTAGAGGGCTTCAGTTTATTCAACGTTGGACACGATCACTTTCAACCATTTA
This sequence comes from Acanthurus lineatus, assembly GCA_029814665.1. Classification (NCBI taxonomy): domain Eukaryota; kingdom Metazoa; phylum Chordata; class Actinopteri; order Acanthuriformes; family Acanthuridae; genus Acanthurus; species Acanthurus lineatus. The sequence goes on from JAPZDV010000012.1 coordinate 27,290,575, forward strand.
GAAAAACTCCAGAGAAAGAATTTAGAAGAAGAAGAGGCTTCAGATATACAATTAGTATTAGATATAGTGTTTCCCATGTGGTAGTGTATTTTAAAGACCATTGTCTCCATGTGAATTGATTATTATGTAGAAGTTTTGGAGTATTAACCATCTGCATGAGTATATGGATGTTGGAATAAATAAATGTTAAATTATGTAAAAGATGTTCTAGTGTATGTAAATTTATTTTAAATGAAAGTCTATAACAAGGATACCCAATGTTTTGCTTGGCCCCTGCACCCCAGAGTGTCTGTGCACGGCCCTGTCTGTAAACACTGAGATGATTTGGTGAAATAAATCATTTCTTTTCATGTTCACAACTGAACAAATGTTCTACTTTAACTGTAAAAACATGTCTTGGTTGCCAAGATCTGGACTATTTCTTGTGTTTCCCTCATCTCTTTATAGTTGAGTACATATTTAAATGATTTTGTGTATACAGTCTGCTGGCAGTGAGGACGATGCTCTGTATTCTGCAGTGCAGCCAGGAGCTCCAAATATCCATCATGCAGATTATAATTATAACTTGCATGTGTGTATCTGTCCTTATGGGCCAAGAATTCCCAATTGGGGTCGCTGTTGTGTATCCAGGCCTCTAAGTGTATTTTCACACCAAACTCAGACTCCACACTGCTGGAGAATCGCTGGCTATAAATACATACAGTGCACACCACATCCTCAATCAGCTTTCCTGGAATAAACTGAAACACCTGCCCTCCACACGCAAGCATGCATGCACACACACGCACATATTTACATGCACACACCTTCACACACACATTCTCACCAACCCACACAGCTTTGAAATCTAATCTTAAGTCAACAACCATAAATACAAGCATCTTTTTCAATGTTACTCTTCAATTTTCCTGTTTCTCTGTTTCTCTTATTAAATTTGCCTGTGAGGAAATTCTCTCTCATAACAAAACCTTCTCTGGGAACACACAATATTGTGAGTTTGCATGCACTAATGAAAGAGGGCATTGTTTTGGTACTATATATATGTAAACGTGTACTCCAAGTGTTAATACGTTGGCATTCAGAGACTCTGCCTACAGCCCAGTCCAGGCCGGCCATGTTCACCTTGGCACTGGGTGTGAGGATAGAAGGGCTGGCAGTCACTGGCAGTCACTGGCAGCAACACTAGGTATAAAAGTAATATACAACCCAGATAATAAAAACCCCAGGACGCTGCCAGGGGTCCAGAGCAATGACTTAATCCCATCCAGCTAGAGAGCCAGGAGACAGGGTTGGGGGTAGATGGGGCAACAAGGACTTTGAAAGAGCAAAGTCTTAAAATTCAGCTTTTAGTAAAATGAGATAAGACAGTGAGAACTTCCGAAAGTAAATCTGTGACGCAAAACTCTTTTTAAGTTGCAGCTCAAACACGCATTCCTCCAAATTTATACATCAGTATCATTTTGCCAGTTATCTAGAGTACTGCCCCGAGTCTGGAGGAACCTTGTAGAGTCTGGGTAAAAAAAAGTTACAAATATTTACTGTTGACAAATGTAAAATCATTTGACATTTTGGCAACCCTCATTTACTTCACTGTCCTTAAGATTATAGCAGTTTTATGACTGCAAGCTAAATATGTAGAGAAATATCATCTAGTGTTTAGCTTAGCTTGGCATAAAATGAGACAAAAGGGAAAACTGAGGCAAAACAAACAAAAATGTGCCCAAATAAATTAAATAAGTAGCTTAGAGAGGAATTCACACAGCATTCAACTGCCCTAAAACATATTATGATTTTTATATTTTGTATTAAGTACAGACACATAAAACAAAATGAAAACATCCCAGTCCTAGAGGTGGTGCTCAGTGTGGTTCCACTCTTCTGGTAAGAAAGCTTACTGAATGCTGACTATGTTGATTTTTAGATTTTTTTAAATGTCAAGTTCATGCTATTTGACACAGGGAAACAAATTTTTAATATATTTTCACAAAATGTTGAACTCTTACAGCTTTATGCATATAGGAGTTTTGTCATTTTTGAATCCTAAAATATGTTTTAGATTAGGAGTCTTTTTTATAATTTAATTTCTTCAGAAATATAACTTCTGGAGCCATGAAATTTGGTGGGTTCAAAGACATGAAAAATGTAGACTACAAGAAATCTAAATAATTGAAAAGAACAAGCAGATGTTATAGTAGATCTTCCATCAGTTACCTGTGCCTAGACCAGTGCTGAGCAATGAAGCAACTGAAAAGATAACTCAAAACTAATATGCATTATTTTGGAGACTAGAGAAACTTAAGTGAATGGATAATCACTTGAGAAATAACACACTTCATTGTTTTTCTCTTTTACTTGTCATACAACATTAACATCCCATGTACTATTACACTGATTGCAGTACCAAAATTAAGTGGCGTGAATGACAGTGCGTGAAAATGAAGTAACAATGCTTCTTTATGTACCCTGATATATTTATGGAAACTGAGTAGGTGTATGTAACTCATCATTTGAATCAAGTCAAGTTAAATTTATTTATATGGCACATTTCATACAACAGGCAAAGATTCAATGTTCTTGAAGTCCTTATATTAAAAATTTTGCAGTTGTTTTGAATATTAAAATAATTTTGGTTGACATTAAATAAAATAGACAAATCTTAAACATAGTCCATGATAACAGACATGTTTATCTCACTAATGGGTTTGTAAAATTTTTAACTTGCTTTGCTGCTTTCTGTAGTGGCAGTAAATGTAATGCTCTGCCACCATGTGTGTGCTGAACTCTGGACTCATTCTCTGCCATAATGAGAAACACTTACAGTTTCTTCTGAGAGAGCAGTGCCCTTTCTCACAGTTTCACAGAGCAGAGTTAATTTGCAGATGTATGGGCTGATAGGAACTTCTTCTTTATAATGGTCGCATTTCTTTCTGGTGTTAGACAAAGTCCACAAAATTTATGTTCTAATAAACTACTGGTGTTAAAATGTGACTTATTCCCAGATCACAAACTTACTCACACATATTCCCACTTGTATCCTTAACCAGTTATTGAAAACAAGACATTCACTCATACATACACACGCACACACACACATTAGACATGTGCGTCAGCCACCTTTTTGGCGGCCTCAGCATAACATGACTGATCCAAAGTCTCTCCTGCATTACTGAGCAGGTGTTTCCCTTCCCAGTGCTCAGACTGTGTCACAGCTGTTTGGTTCCACTGGTCTCCTCTGCACTATAAATCCCCTCTGTCACATCATGCAGATGGTTGAGGCCATAGAAATGGGTTATTCATGTGCTATTTTCAGCAGTTAGTTATTAAAAGGAGTGTTTACCTCATATTTACCTGGAAAAAAGCAGCAGTCAAATAATCAAAGGTTAAGTCTATCAAGAGACATTCAGATAAAGCAAGTGTAACCAAAGTCTCTGGAGCATCAGTTCTTATTTTAATTTGCAGAAAATCAGTAACATCTTGCATTAGCTGTTCCCTTTTTTTTTTTTTTTTTGGAGGGGGAGTTATGCCAGAGACAATTTACTTATCACTAAGGGACCGAGCCAAGGAAAACCATTAGTCTCTGAATCTAATGGGGAAAAATGTATTGAAGGAACATCTCCTGCATGCAAAACATCCTTAGGATGCTGTGAGGGGTGAAAGCAGGAGACAAGCAGGCTGGCATTACACCAAACACAGCACTGGAAAAGTGTCCTTGTGCAAGAATAAAAAAAGGCATTGTAAAGATAAGGCAGAAATATATTTACAAAATACCATATATAGCTCAGACTTGTAATATTTGCAAAAACTCAAAAACTATCTTTCATCAACCTTTATTCCAAAAATTAAAATATACCAAAAATTAAGAAGGTGCTGTCAGTGCAGTGTTTGTATTTGTGTTCAGACATTCAGGCAGAAACCTGCTGCACAAGGAGGTCAAGGAGGTTGAGTTTTAACTAAAACTTATAAAACAAACAGCCAATAGTAAGGAACCTCCTACACAGAGCAGAACCTTGTCTTAGTGAGGAGGAAGAAGAAGGGATAAAGATATTAACGTCCAGGAGCATCAGGGACTCTGGTTCAGATGGCAGATTGTTTAGTCAGAGCCTTTAAAGTAACAGTGAGTCAACATTTACCATGGTGTTGTCTGTTAAACCTTCAGGACGGGGCCTTCCTGATGAAAAACTAAAGTGGTAAATGAAATCAGCAATATATCAAATATGACAACTGTAGATAACATCGAGAAAAGAGAAGGAATGAGCACCAGGATCAACATCAACATCATTATTATCAGCATCAGACCAACAGGGTTGACTGGGAAGGGTTCAAAGGTCATTCAACCAGGTGTCATTCACATTTACTGCAAAAAGTTCATGAACAGAGAAAAAAATATCTAGATATTTCTGATACTTACTGTAAAAAATATCCCTCTCAAACTGCTTAAATATTCTGGTGCTCTCACTAATGGATTCTTGAATTGTAGATGCCAAAAAAACTAAATCTGTCAGGCCAGAGGCATCAATCAAAAAATTCTCAAACAACCACGTTTTTATCAAATACAGGCGACTGAAAAATTTGGACTCTTGTTCCTTTGCAGATAAGAAATTGAATTGAAAGCAGTTGTGGTGGATTCCAGTGATTACCAATTTCTACACTGTTGGTTAGAAAGTGACAATTGCTAAATCCAATAGTGGAAGAAACACATGCTTTGCATTAGGCCATGTTTGATTACTTTTTCTGCAGACACTGTCTTCAATGAAAAGCAAGCTACAAAACATTTACAGTATTTGATGATGTGCTCTGTTCTAGATTACATTTCTTTGCAACATGAGTTAACCTCCCAGGTAGGATGCAGTGCATCGCCTCAGCTAGCAGACCTGATCAGATTTTTTCTCAGAAATCTTGTATCTTTTCAGTGTATCTTTTCCAGTCTTTCCTTTTTTCTGCTGTGACTGTGTGGAGGACGCTCAGCTGTCAGGCTCAGCCAGAGTTGGGCTCTGCTCTCCAGAGGCCTGCTGAGGAAACAGCAGCCAAGCATTCTGGCTTACATGATGACTTCTGATGAAACGCTTGGCCTTTGTGCTGCTTGAGGACAGTGATAAAAATACTTCTCCTCATTATTCCCTCTTCCATGCATGTTGCAATAAAACTTGCTTTTTTACTGAAAGTGGAGCTCTCTCTATTATAAGTTGTCATTGTGTACCAGGTTCTATTAGAGTCAGAGAGCAAAGTTACTGAAACCACAGCTGACAACACTAAATTTACTGTGCAAATTATTTGATTTATTTTCATCCTGTGCAAAGCTGCATAGTGTGAGTGACCACATACCATGTGTTCACCACTGAATGTCAAAACAATCCAATGTGTTTATGATTTTTTTAAAGCTAAATCTCATTGCTTTGCGACTCAAGGAGAAAGACAAGAAAAATACACACAAGTATTTTTTCTAAAATGGATTAACCTTGTGAAGGAGTATTTTAACCCAAACAATTATCTTTTTTAACCCAACCAAGTTGTTTAGTTTCCTAAATCTTACCAAAGTGTGACAGAAAAGTGAAAATATGCAGGAAACTTAAAAACAATAAGTAGGTTCAGGTTACTATGTAGAGGTCGTAAGATGAGCAGTCTTGTTCAATATATATAACATATTATATATTATTTCATGTTAAATCTGTTACTATGGAGAAATTTGTTAAATTAAAATTTTAGTTGAAACAAAAGCCAAGAACATACTGATTACTGAGCAAAAATATATTGTTTTTTGATCAATTGAGTCATTGAACGAGTGTATTCTGCCCTTGCTCTGCAGTTGTTTGGAAACTGTCCATTATAGCAGCAAAACTCCAGTGGGAGCAGATCTCTGTGCAGACAAGGTGCCACCGGCAGCTCAGGGCTAAACTCAGACAAGCTGCTGACTTGTTTTTGTACTAAGTGTTGTGTAGCAGAAACAGTCTGGACACAGTGTTCTTGGCTTTTTCTGCTCCTTCTGCTCCTCTCGCTGGCTGGCAAGGGAAAATGTGTGTTTTGGTGGAAAATCAGGTCTTTTGTGAGGCGCTGTACATACATGTGTTCAAGTGTGTGTGTGTTTATGTTTGGACTTTGGCTGCAGGGCTATCGACTCATCTGGGAGTCTCTCCAAAGCAGCATTGTGTTTGCTTTTTTTTGTGTGTGCTGGTGCCTTACTACAAGCATTCTCCAAAAAGACATTTTTATGGGAAGAAAAAATTGTTTCAAGATTAGGTATTTCCAGTTGTCTCAGGGAAAAAAATAAAGCCTTAGTAAAACCAGGCTTTCCAGAGTGAAGGGAATCTCCAAGTCACTGGAAGCTTTCTGACGTTGTGATTACATGCTGAGCTAGCTGCTTAACTTACTAGAACATGCAATGGCTGACAATAGCTCGCGCCAGCCAGGCAGCTCTCTGAGGTCCAACCACCACTCTGTGAACATGCTAACTACCAGTTCCTCATCTGTTTTACTTTAACTTTATCTCATCAGTTCATTGTTTTACCTCATTCTAACCTCACATCACCGTAGCTGAACTCAGCAGGGCTCTTGTTTTTTGTGCTTCTTTTTTTTGTGATACACATGCACAACTGTTGCATGTATTTTAACCTCTGTATCTCTTTAATTAAATGGTGTGTCTGTTCCCTAACTATTCTCACAGCTTGTCATGAGCTGATGTGTTGTTTTATGTGATATGAATGCAGCATCACTCATCAAGGTATCCTGTGATAGTGCTGACACACAGTGAGAAAACAGCTTAATAAACGATGTACCCTTGGAGGCAGCGAGTTTACAAAGCTTTAAATAAGTTGCACTGTGGTTGGCTGCTGAATGATTTCAGTCTACACATCCATGGATGCTGGCTTTGCTTGGAGCAGTTTTTGGACTCTAAACATAACTGAAATAGGCCCTGAGTCGAGCCTCGCTGCTGTTCCTAATGTTTATTTGTACCAGCCTCACTTTCCATGCTCCACATTTACCCAGAGATGTTTCTCCAACTCACCTGAGGCTTGTTTTCTTACCCAGTACTCAACCACACTCTTAGCATCTGTTTATTGTTGAGATGAAGTGTATCATGATTCCTTTCTGGTTGTGGATCTAAAATTGGTCTCAGATGATGAAGTATTAAGTTTAAAGTGGAAAAAGAACACAGTAGATTGTGCAAGCTGTGGGTTACCTGTGTGTTTGTTTGAAAAAAAGAATGCAGGCTTGTATTGTAAATCAACACCAGAACATTAGTTTCTGGGCAGGGATTCAAACCCTCAACCACTCCAGCATGAACAGCAAAACAGAGTCTGGTGGGTCCAAATAGGTCTGAGATCATTTAACATCTCTGCAAATAAATATGAGCCTTCAGGATATGAAGCCATTTGCAGCTTTTCCCTGGAAGCAGTTTGCCAGAACCTCAAGGAGGCCGAGCAAAGAGGGACAACATTTGTTGTCAATTTGGCTCTACTCTTAGATGAAAGCAGACTGGTAGATTTATAGCACCTCAGCACAGGCAGCCATGTGGTGGAGGTATGCTGCATCATGTGGATGTAAATACTGAGCAGACTCACTGCCACAGCTTTCTATTTCACATATCTGAGGTGGACATGGGTCTCTGCTGTGAGTTGTCTGTCCTCTGTGCAGACTGTCCGATGTGCCTCACCCAGTCTGATGTGTCATCTGGGAAACTCATTCAGTGCTTGTCTCTGTTTCAGCACAAAGTCTGAGAATCAGTTTGAATAATGTGACAAAAGTGGTTACAATCAAATTTTGCAGGTTACAACGTGATTTCTTTAAAATAGTGAAAATGTTGACATGTTTCCAAGAAATATACAGGCAGAAACAATAGGAGATATATCTAGACATATCTAGAATTAAACCTTTAGATGTGTAAGGTAACTCACATAGAGTAAAATGCAAATCCTGCTCTCCTCATTTAAGTTTTACTTATGAGAAGTGCTTCAGTGAAATCAGAGCTGCAACGCAGTAAAATTAAACTAATTAGGAATATTTACTGTAGAGGAATAAAGCTATTTTTTTAAGATTACTTAATCTGTGTTATGCAAGTATGCATTTCACCAAAGTGAGCTCAAAATTCATGTCACACATTTTAAAAGGAACTACTTCCAGTGCATAGTATAATTTTCAATTTTAATCTAAGTTTAAAGTCCCAGTTTACCTTCACTTCTTCAAATTTGTTGCTGAAATATCTGACATACAAATTTGTTTTTCAGAAGTTGCAGACACAATCTGTGTTAAAATGTGAGATTTTACTGTAATCACAAAATGTCTGCACCCTACAGCTGAATTTACTATATTCAGTAACACCAATAGTGTAACACCGCAAGGCCTCCCCAAGGCCTCATGCGCAAATCAAACTAAATTCTAAATTCTAAATTATTATACTTTAGAAAATTGTGTTATTATTAAAACAATGACTATCATTTGTAATTATACATTTTCCTTCTATGTATAGTCACACACTCAATTAATCTGAAAGTTCAGACATAAGACATATAAATGACCAACAATAAGTGAAAAAGCCATGACCAAGCCATGACCAAGAAATTAGACTACAGATATGAAATAATACTTTAAAAGAAGAATAAGACATCATTATGATGTGTTAACAATATGGACTCATCACAATTAACACACATTTCAAGTAAAGAGAGCTGCACAGTTTTTACATGAGGTACACACATGCACACACTACTCTGCAACAAGGTGGTCCTGTTGTCAAAAGCATTTGATTTTGATCCAACGAGATCAGTTTAAATAACATAATGATGATAAAGCAAAAACATCCGCATTTTCCCTTTTTTTTTTTACTATAATTCTTAACTCACTCTGTTAGTCCAACTTCTTGATTACATTTAAAATCTATAGGGGATTTTGTAAGTTTGTATTTGACCTTTTTTAAGCTTTTGGTGTGGTTTTCATAAAAGGCAGGTCAGGTCTCTATCACCTTCTCACATTCTTATTTAATTTTTGTTTCAATATATTAAGTAGTTCAGCTTTTGTGACCAAAGTTGTGCGGACCCCTTTATGTGTGCACCCAATCACTTGACATCCGCTTCAGTTGAAAGACTTATTCTATTCTCCCAAATTGTGTAGTAAGCAGCAGTTTTGCCACTGTGATGTCAGTCTTTGTTACTACTGAAGAAACACACTGGATGTGGGAGGAAGGAAGAAACCAAAAATTGGTGCACTTAAAGGATCAGTTGCTGATCAACGAACAGCATGTTGTTGCTGTGGAACTTTCACAAAGGATCCATGAGGTTTGAACTGGAAATATGAACATTTGAAAATCTGCCTTGGTTGCAAAACTTGATGTAGTCCTGTGTGCAGACCATGCTTGTGTGTGTAGTAGTAGTAGTAACAAAGATCTGCTATGTTTGCTGCCTTGGGCCTTTTTTAAATGTGTTTGCTGCATTTAAGATAATGACTTGTGCATTCTTGGTACACTGGAAGCTTTATGTGAAGGTTTAAAATGGCCAGCGCTCAGATGTCAGTGGACCTCAAGCTGAGACAGAGCCAGGGGCCCATGTTCACTATAATCAAGCCTGTAATTACTCACAAGCAGCAGCACAGAACAATGAAATCCAAAATAACATTCTAGCCTGTAAGAAGTTAAGCAGGAGCCAAACTCCTGTACTTTATCACTGACATTTTGTCCTCTGAGCTTTCTTAAATAGATAGACTCACTCAGGATGCAAACATACACATAAGCATCCCATCTGTGGCATATCACTATTCAAGTCTCTGTGCTTTTTTTTTGAGCCTAATGTCAGACATTTTGCCATTTTGATTCCAGCTATTTGTAGAGGTAAAACATGAAAATGCCATTCCTGACAACAGGAAAATAATTTACACTAGATTTTGCAGCATGGTGTTAAACATAATTTCAATCAAACTTGTGTAGTTGTTAATATCAAACCTACGTTAAGTATGAACAGCAGCCTACATTATGGATTTGCCATATAGGCTTTGACATCACTCTATAACAAAAAGTGGTTTTTGAAAAGAATGATGGTACAAACTATGAAATTAAGGCCTGAGATGAATTAACTGGAAATGTCCTTTCAGTTTCCTTTCACTGCACAAAGTGAGATTTGGGGAGTGACAAAAATTAGATTTTACAGCTGGAAGTTGTGGTGATGGCTAATTTAAGTTGAATGAAAATCAAAAGAAACAATACAGAGGGAGGATATTGTTAAAAGGATCAATGAAAGGAACATGGTTATTAACAATTATTCTCGAGAATTAAGTCTATAATGAAAGACTAATTGAAACATTATTAAAAGTACAACTGCACAAAAACAATACAAATACAAGATGAACCTGCTAACAGTCCTCGGAAATAATGTGACAGTGAATCTTATAAAGCTATCATTTATTGGCAGGTTTTAAAAGACACAGGAAAACACAGCATAATGTGATATAACAGTACTGAACTCAGATAAATCTAAATGATGTATGTTGAGTGATGAATATCTTTGGAGGTCTTACTTCATAACAGGAAATCAACAGGTTTTTCCAAAAGGAAAACACTGAGGTTGTATGGACACAAGAATAAAGAATGGAGAGGAAGGAATGGAAAAAAAGGCAACTGAACACCACTCACATGGTTTTTTCCAACTTTGGAAAAAGATACATGGCTTTTGCTGCTAATGCTGTCAAAAATACATTTTACATGTGCAAATCAGTCTTCTGACATGTTTATGTAAATGAATACATGCATGTACCAAAGTGCATGTTTACCATCACTTACAAAATGGGTGAAAACTAATTTCAGTCCCGTCAATCATGCAGTAAAACCAACCATTCACTGACAAACATCAACAACAAGACATGACATCATACCAGAGACTTCCATGGTGAAACATACATGAGGTGACACATTATCCAATAGAACATATTACAGTACACACACTGTTTTCTACCAAGCAGACTCTGACAAGCTGGTCTGTCTGTCTCTCATGCAGCGTCACCACAGACCAACGTACACCCACTTTAGTTGTAGTTTTTAAAGGAGTGATTCATCATGGCTGCAGGTTATGTTGGGTAAGCTGTCCCCAGTCGCAGGGCTGACTGGATGAATAAAGAGGGAACAGGAGAGTGCTTCTATGCTGGGACAGAGAGCCCAGTCTGGTGTAAGACGGCCCCTCAGGGTTTGATATCAGTGGTAGCTGGGACGATCCCTCCTCTCAGACTCAAACAAACATTTGGCTGATCTTGGAGTTGTGCACAAACCTTCATCTGTTTCCTGAAAAGGCATCTGTGCATTTAAACCAAAAATAAGACTGTATAGTGCTTTGGAGAAAGCCACATGTCTGTCTATATGCACATGGAGGTGTATTGCATATCTACTTTGAGAAAGGTTTGCCCACAGTACATTTTTATCTGCAGTTAACTAACTCTTAGTTCACCAAGGTCTACATGAATACTTGATTCTGATTGGTTGATGGACGTCTATTAATTCCTGATGAAGGACAGTGATTCCAATCAAACTGTTAACTGCTCTGAATGAATTCTTTGGCTCTGCCTGTATCTGAAGAAATAAATGAATAACAAAAAGAATATCTTATTTACAACAGTGTGGTCCTTCATTGCCTCATCGTCTGAACACCACAGGAGTAAGAAGTACACTGGCCCTCTGAACTTACTAATACAAAGGCCTTCATCTGACAACCCTCAGGTTTCAGATAGAAGTACTCATGGCCTGTCATTTGTTCATGTTAGTCTTAACATTAATTGACATGGCTGGATAGCTAACAAGTATTTTTTTCAAACATACTGTCATATTATATCAAATGTTTTTTAATTGCATGCAGTGTTGTTGACTTTTTCTTAAAACCTTCTAGAGTAACATCAGCTTTTAGGTTCATAAATGGGCCAAACAGTTTAATTCACTGAGCAGACTTGAAATAGCTGCAAGTTGTATGTAAGGTTTGTCTCATTTACTGGAGTAGCGAACATCATTTCCAGCAAATACTGTTTGCTGCTTCAGGTATTAGTCAAACTCTAAAGTGTTATCAGAGAGAACAACTTGTGAAAAAAATGATTTTATCTCTTAACTCATGAAAATTCAATAAATTGTTTTCAATTTCTTTTTTTAATTTAATAGAATTATTTTAGATATTTTCTGTTGTATCATTTGGTACACGAGCAGTTTGCTCACAGGTTACTTTTCTAACATGTGATGTGGGGTGTTACATCAGGGTTAGGGTTTGTAGGTGACTGACAGAACTTTTGAAATTGTGATTTCACGGGACACAGATGGCAAAATACCAAAGCCACCCTTTGTCTTTATTCTCACAACACCTCACAGGCTCCGTAATTTTTATGAAAACTGTTATGATTTATCTTTTCCACACATTACATTTTCCAAAAATGTTTCCCTTTCTGATTTTCCTCTTCCTTATGTTGCCCCAGACACATTGGTATAAGTATCTATAATGTTTAAGCCTTCTCCTAAGAGCACCTCCACTAGGGCATTCACATGTAGAAACAAGTGCTATGAGGGTTTGAATGGTGAAAAAAACAGGGCAGGGGCTTGAGTGGTCTTACTCAGTAAGGTCTTAGTTGCAGCTGTCAGGCTTAACACCATGGTTTGATTAAGAATTGATGAAATAAACCAAATCCAAAAAACAGAATGTAAAACTGGAAAAAAGTTTACTTTTTTAAAGGGCACTTATCTTGTTTGAGGCCAAACAAACAAGAGCTTGTCTTTTATCCCACAGTAGCCATGAAATACAAATCATAACAGCAAATCTCAAAACCCAACAATAAATCCCAAAACACAAGAGTAAATCACAAAACAAAAAAGCAAATCACAAAACACAGCAATATATCACAAATCACAACAACAAATTACAAAACACAACCGCTAAGCATAAAACAATCAATCAGTGGGTCTCAGTTCAGGGGCCGCATCCTTTAAAGAACACAGCGGTGGCCTTTGTGGACCACAGAGGCTGAACTGGTGCCTTGTAAAATGAGATGGTCTGGTGTGTCGAGCATTTCCTGTTTTTGTCACAAGCTGTTCCTTCGCTCACCCCTTCATAACAAAGCTCCCATCACCTAGCAACCTATACAGCTGCAGTCAGTTTATTAAGAGAGATGTATGTAAAGATGGAACCAATAATCTGCATTTTAATTTATTAATTTTTTTATTGTTAACTTCAATGAGCTAGAAACATCAGGTAAATTTACTATGACTGTACTTAAATCCTTATACTTTAAAAATTTGGATGTTATAAGCTTTTTTTGTTGTTTAATCTTCATATTGTTCATTTTTAAAAGTGAGTTCAAACTAAATACTTATGTTAAAAATGTACCTCTCAGTTGCTGCAACTGCTTTGTCCACCATGTTCACTCAAAAAATCATCACCATTCATCTTGGGATAGGTCGGAGGAAAATTTGAAGCAGCCCTGGAAATGGGACAGCCTTTGTTACCCATTCAGTCCTCAAATACCAACTTCCAAAGACTTGGCCTCTGAATTGAGACACACCTAACATTGTGTTATTCTCTGCTTTGTGGTTTTTGTTTGTGTTCCTGGATGTGATTTTCGATTTGTTGTCCTATTTTCTCCAATTTTAATTTGATTAGCAACCCTTATGTTTTTTTCTTTTTCTGCTGTGTTCTGCGATTAATTATAATTTGCACCTCAGGGCCTACACAATATTCTTAATTTTTCTAACAAAATCCACATAAAAGGAAAAGAATTTTTTAGTTTAGTCACATCTACTGAAAACTTTTTAATATTAACCAGGCATTAAAGAAAGAACAAACCAGATCTATCAAAAAGGTCTGGCTTTCTGTTTTCAGGTTTTCTTGGCTGAAGTCTACAGATGAGACTGTTCCAACTAGCTGATCTTTAACCTCCCATCTACATCAATGTTTAATTCATTGTTTTTCCTCTAACATTTGCCTGAATATGGGTTTCCAGCGCAAACTGTGAGTTCTAAGAACAGGAGAATGATCTCATAATACATCACTTATTATATCCCAACAAAATCCAGGCCACATTATGTGAGAGAAGTGAGACCAACAGACTATTACACTGTGTATGCAAGAGCTTATTATGTCTTATTTTACAGTCAGCTATTCAGTTAGGGATGTTAGGCTTTTTGAAGAACAAAGTTTTTTTGTTGAACTGAGCTGGACTGATTCACCTCATCCATCACAAGGTGGAGAGCTGCTACAAATATGTGGCTTCATCCTCTGATCCAAGTTTACTTTCAGCAAGCCATATTACTGAGACCTTGAGAGTTTTTTTTTAAAACTGATTAAACTGACATCTAATAGAAAGTGATGGGAACTGCAAGGATGGATCTTAAAATCTAGTGTGTTAATTTTTGAAGTTACATGTTACACAAGGCCACATGAGAGAGCTTAAAAGGTTATTGTTCTCTTTCACATGTATCATAAACCTTACATGGAGATGTCGGCTTCTAGGCTTCAAAGGGCAGCTTGACATTCCCCTGAAAAGGTAGATGGGATATAACTCATAGTATTTTTTTTATTTTATAGCTATCATGCCTTGAGTGTCTGTGTTTTTAACAGTTACCTCTCACTGAGGGATTTTCATCTTTTGTAGCTCCCATGCTGACAGTTCCCCTGACCCAAGGTATTATGATGTAACCAGGAAAAACTCCTGCTCTGACTTAATGTTCCTATATAAACTCTGGTCCTGAGTGTTTTCACATGTTGAATTTCCATCATGTTGAGATCACACCTGTCAACATGGCTTCAAATGAAACACAGAGATACAGATAAAAATATATTATTTGTGTGATCCCAGCAAAATAGTGAAACCCAAGAGCCACAGGTAGAGTATTTGACCTCACTGATAGTTGGAAAACAAGCAAAAGTAGACAGGAGGAACTTGACATATCAATGAATCTCTGAATAGCAAAAAAGAAGTGTACGCAGCTTGCATGGATGTGTGGAAGATTTGAGATTTTTTATCCAAACATGACATTGTAGGAAAAATTCTGCTTTTTATAACCACAGTCTCTGGGTTAGGTTTCATATTTTTGGCTATTGTTCCTGTTTACTAATAACATCCTTCCCTAATTTCCTATTGAAGGCTCATCTTTTAGAAAGAAATCAGTTAATGTCACCCCCTAATCTCTTTCTGGGCAGCCTTATGAGTTTTAATCATTAAGCCTGTCTTATGATAAAAAACACTCTACTTATTAGGTTTGGAAATAAATATGGACAAAAGATCAGACCCAAAATGTAATACAACAGAATTTCTCTCTGGGACCGAAATCTAAAGAAGGCTAACTATGGGAGTGGAAAAACTACAATGTTATCATAAGCTTACGATGTTCACCTATTTTAGTGGATATGAATGGTGCAGGAAATAAAATGTTCACTCAGCAGTGAGCATGCAAGGCTTCCACAAATTTAGGCTGCAGATATACAGATTTATTTTTATCACTCTCTAATTTCAGGCCTCATTTGTCAAATCCAAAAACTGCCTCTTGTTTCCTCAGAGCTATATAAGACTGCTAAGAAAATGTACGTTTGCTCTCAAAATGCCCACACACACACACACACACACACACACACTTGTTGAACTGACCATTTATGTCTTGTTAATGTGATACTTCTATTCTCTCCCGAGAGTCATGTCGAAATGGAATATGGACATTGTGTGTGTGTGTGTGTGTGTGTGTGCGCCAGCCAGTGAGTGTTTATTTGTGCAA